>OX328126.1:11646114-12096114 GCA_946811695.1 Gonocerus acuteangulatus
AAGGCTAGGCGATTCGCTCAATACGTGTATAAATCTGACATTATTAAAAACTATGGCTGTAGGCCACGCACTAGATAGACAATCTGTTGATAATTTTGCACATTAGTCGACTACCATTATTATTTTATTTATTTATTTATGAGCGTTCGCAACTAAGGCTAGGCGATTCGCTCAATACGTGTATAAATCTGACATTATTAAAAACTATGGCTGTAGGCCACGCACTAGATAGACAATCTGTTGATAATTTTGCACATTAGTCGACTACCATTATTATTTTATTTATTTATTTATGAGCGTTCGCAACTAAGGCGAGGCGATTCGCTCAATACGTGTATAAATCTGACATTATTAAAAACTATGGCTGTAGGCCACGCACTAGATAGACAATCTGTTGATAATTTTGCACATTAGTCGACTACCATTATTATTTTATTTATTTATTTATGAGCGTTCGCAACTAAGGCTAGGCGATTCGCTCAATACGTGTATAAATCTGACATTATTAAAAACTATGGCTGTAGGCCACGCACTAGATAGACAATCTGTTGATAATTTTGCACATTAGTTGACTACCATTATTATTTTATTTATTTATTTATGAGCGTTCGCAACTAAGGCGAGGCGATTCGCTCAATACGTGTATAAATCTGACATTATTAAAAACTATGGCTGTAGGCCACGCACTAGATGGACAATCTGTTGATAATTTTGCACATTAGTTGACTACCATTATTATTTTATTTATTTATTTATGAGCGTTCGCAACTAAGGCTAGGCGATTCGCTCAATACGTGTATAAATCTGACATTATTAAAAACTATGGCTGTAGGCCACGCACTAGATGGACAATCTGTTGATAATTTTGCACATTAGTTGACTACCATTATTATTTTATTTATTTATTTATGAGCGTTCGCAACTAAGGCTAGGCGATTCGCTCAATACGTGTATAAATCTGACATTATTAAAAACTATGGCTGTAGGCCACGCACTAGATGGACAATCTGTTGATAATTTTGCACATTAGTTGACTACCATTATTATTTTATTTATTTATTTATGAGCGTTCGCAACTAAGGCTAGGCGATTCGCTCAATACGTGTATAAATCTGACATTATTAAAAACTATGGCTGTAGGCCACGCACTAGATGGACAATCTGTTGATAATTTTGCACATTAGTTGACTACCATTATTATTTTATTTATTTATTTATGAGCGTTCGCAACTAAGGCTAGGCGATTCGCTCAATACGTGTATAAATCTGACATTATTAAAAACTATGGCTGTAGGCCACGCACTAGATAGACAATCTGTTGATAATTTTGCACATTAGTCGACTACCATTATTATTTTATTTATTTATTTATGAGCGTTCGCAACTAAGGCTAGGCGATTCGCTCAATACGTGTATAAATCTGACATTATTAAAAACTATGGCTGTAGGCCACGCACTAGATAGACAATCTGTTGATAATTTTGCACATTAGTCGACTACCATTATTATTTTATTTATTTATTTATGAGCGTTCGCAACTAAGGCGAGGCGATTCGCTCAATACGTGTATAAATCTGACATTATTAAAAACTATGGCTGTAGGCCACGCACTAGATAGACAATCTGTTGATAATTTTGCACATTAGTTGACTACCATTATTATTTTATTTATTTATTTATGAGCGTTCGCAACTAAGGCGAGGCGATTCGCTCAATACGTGTATAAATCTGACATTATTAAAAACTATGGCTGTAGGCCACGCACTAGATAGACAATCTGTTTATAATATTGCACATTAGTCGACTAACATTATTATTTTATTTATTTATTTATGAGCGTTCGCAACTAAGGCGAGGCGATTCGCTCAATACGTGTATAAATCTGACATTATTAAAAACTATGGCTGTAGGCCACGCACTAGATAGACAATCTGTTTATAATATTGCACATTAGTCGACTAACATTATTATTTTATTTATTTATTTATGAGCGTTCGCAACTAAGGCGAGGCGATTCGCTCAATACGTGTATAAATCTGACATTATTAAAAACTATGTTATTTGTGTTTTATGTTACTTTATATGACGGGTTGAGAAGCCAAGGGGTACAAGTGACATTTAAAAAAAAAAATCGAGTTAAGTGCAGTTCTGGATAGTTAATACATAAGAAATGTTGGTGGCAAAGGGACTTAAGTAAATGTCTGGTATTTCCTGAGAAATAGCGGAAACAAAATCAACTACTTTAAAAATGAGCAGATTTGTTTGGTGCACAAGGGATACAAGTGACATTTGTCCCGTGTTATAAAGTGGATCTTTGAGGCACAATATCTCGAAAACCTTCAGGACACTGTAATTAACGTGTAGGCAAATTTATAAAAAAGTAGTTCGAAAATGGGAGCTTAATTAATTTATTTTAGGTCGTTTATTTAATTTACTTTAATTGATACATTGCTCCAATAAAATATGGGGAGATTTTTTAAGGGTTGTATTTTGGGTTTAGACTATTTATAATATACAAAAATATAAGCAAAAACGCGAATTTTTTAGAAAAGTCTTATATTTAAAGGGCTGTAACTTCGCTCCAAATTGACCAATCAAGTTCGCTGGAGTCTCAACATTAGTATTTTTATGCACTAAAAGGCAGTAACCAGGAAATAGTCGTTTATTTTGGTTAACAACTTGAATACCAACTTTATAGTTTACACTATCCTAAATTATGAGTTTTGAGGGGTGGGGCTAAAACAAAAAGCGCAGGGCTTTTTCTGATTCGGATTCAGCGACCCTAGAAACATCTACTAAACATGGTCTGGTCTCTGGGTCCGGACTTTTATTATTTTTAGCACTTTCCTCCGAAGGAAAGTAGCTATTGAGGTTGGACTCATGACGGAATTTTTGAAAAATTTCATCAAATCTTTATCGATCCTACTTAGTAGACACCGAAAATGACCCCCGTTAAAATATATATATATATATATATATATATATATATATATATATATATATATATATGTCTGTTAACACGATAGCGGCCAGAGTTTTTGTTTTTTCGTCACGAAACTTGGTATATAGCATTCAATTGGCAAACGATTGAACGAGTTCGTTAACCACCAAAGTCGGTCCACCGGAAGGGGGGGGGGGGTTTACCCCGAACCCAAAACACTAATTTGACTATGTCAGCCGTAATATTTGTTATATTTCAACGAAACTTCGTATTCGTAGTGGTAATATAGAGAGAAAAGTGAGATATAAAAATGAACTAAATCGGTTCATTAGAAGGGGGGGGGGGGTTTACTCCGGACCCACAATACCAATTCGCCACTACCAGCCGTGATTTTTGGTATATTTCGACGAAACTCGGTATTCGTAGTGGTAATCTACAGGTAAATATGTGTTCATTAGAAGGGGGGGGGGTTTACTCCGGACCCAAATTCCTAATATACTCATACCGATCGTAATTTCTGCTGTATTGTAACGAAACGCGGTATACGTCGTGGGTAACTCATGAGAAAGAAGTGTTGTAAAAATGAGCTGAATCGGTCAATCGGAAAGCGGGGGTTTAATTTGTAATATATTTCAATAGAAAAGCCCGCTAGACGTAGGTTCACAAAGCCGCCGCAAGGAGCGCTTTCTACCACTAGAGTGACTGTATCCTGTTCCTGCGTTAGATCAAAATACGATAATATGAGGTTTTTTGTATTTATTACGTAGTGTAATAGGTACCATGTGTAAACATAACTCTGGAAGCAAATTAATAATTGATCAGTTACTCATTACAAATTTAAAAGAGAACTATTCATGTTTTTATTTTATTTATGTAGGATATTTTAAGCAAATTGTTCTGGAAAGCAGTCTACACTACCCAAATTCTGAGGAAAGTGCTTAGTTATGCAGCTCCTGCGTGACGGACTTTTTTTTTGTGGCTGTCTTATAAATTGATAATATACATGGACGATTAGTTTTTTTCCTAAACTATATAACTGAAATTTCAATTGATGCATTGTAGAAACATAATTTATAAATTATACAGACTTACACTTATCAGGGAATTTACAAAAACGATTTAACTTTAATCAGTAATATCTCAAAGTGACTATAACGTCACTTGTATCTCTTGGCTTCTCAACCCATCATATGAAACCAGCTGATGTACCCAGGGGATGTATCCCTTGGCTTCTCAACCCATCATATGAAACCAGCTGATGTACCCAGGGGATGTATCCCTTGGCTTCTCAACCCATCATATGAAACCAGCTGATGTACCCAGGGGATGTATCCCTTGGCTTCTCAACCCATCATATGAAACCAGCTGATGTACCCAGGGGATGTATCCCTTGGCTTCTCAACCCATCATATGAAACCAGCTGATGTACCCAGGGGATGTATATTTCCTTAACTACCTAGTGCGATAAAAATTAAAGTAATTTTCTTGAATTTCTAAATACCAAATAAAGCAATATTTTTTTAATTCTTTATATCTAATGTTTTATATGGGATGTTACAGTGTCCAAAAAAGTAATAAGTTCCAATTATTCGAAAACAATGGTGGCACTGTGCCTGACGAACGAAAACCCTCTTTTTTTTACGGGCGATATTCTGCAGGCGGCAATTTTTATTCTAGAACGAAAAGCTAAAATAATTTTATATTCATCTGTGGCAGAAGGTCAATTTTATAAAAACACACTTGCTTTCTTCTGTACTCTTTTATTATTATTATTATTATAAAATGACAAAAACTTCTTTGGAAAATCGACATTTACCCTAAAACTATCGATTTTAAACAGCTGATACCCAGTACACATGATTAATCTTATCAGTCCAGACGTGGCCCTACCTGCGGAAGGTTCTCTAAGGAATAGGCTGTAACCATATTTTATTTTATTTAGATTAAGTGCTCCTGAAGAGGCGTCACAGCGACGTGAAACATGTAGAGCCTAATAAAATAGTACAGAAGAAAGAAAGTGTGTTTTTATAAAATTGACCTTCTGCCACAGATGAATATATTGGAAAAATAGGGTCACTGTCTTATAATAAAATAATTTTATAATAAAATAAAATAAAGGATAAATCTAGCAAAATACGTAGCATTTTTAAGAAATATTATTTTTTTCGAAAATGATGACCAATTATTCATTTTTTTATTAAAACATCCGTCGAAAATCTGTAGTGAAAAGTTGATCGGGCAAAAATTGTAGACGCAAGAGTATCGCCCGATTTGGAAAACATATTTTTGAGAAAACGACTTTAATGTATAATGTTCATTTTATTCCGTATTTAATTCTTTTCATACTTTCTTGCAAAAAAAAAGAAAAAAAAAAAGAAAAAGAAAAAGTCAAATCTTTTTCTACACAATCAGATGTAGAAGAAGATTTAAGTATACCTGCCAGTAGAGGGGGACTATCGAATATTGAAGATGTATTTCAGTGTTTACTATACTCTAGTGATCCGTATATTTCTAGTATGAGTGCAGAAATTTGACAACATAAGGCAGAGTTTCATTCCTTCCCAGGGGAAATAATTAATTTGTTCAATGAACCGTTTCTTGAACGAGAATAAATTATTAGTTTTGATAACTTAATTTTGATAATTGTTTATCTAGTTTTTTAGGTTTTCGTTGTTTTTGTCTTTGGAAAATTTAAATAATTTATTACAAGAGTATAATCTATATATATAAAAATCACGTGTCTGTCTGTTTTTCTGTTTGTTTGTTCCTTATACAAATCCACACCGTTTGACTGATTTTGACCAAACTTGGAATAATGGTAGGTCTTGATACGAGAAATCTCCTAGGCTAGGTCAAAAAAATCTACCAGCTGTCTGTCTGTATGTTTGTCCCTTATACAAATCCACACCGTTCGTCCGATTTTGACTAAACTCGGTACACATGTAGATCTTAATCTGAGGAGTGTCGTAGGCTAAGTCAAAAACGTCTTATAGCTGTCTGTCTGTATGTTTGTCCCTTATACAAATCCACACCGTTAGACCAATTTTTACGAAACTTGGTATACATGTATGTCTTGATACGGGGGGTGTTATAGGTTAGGTCAAAGTCGTCTAGGACTCACAGTTGGGAGGCCACGGGTTCATAACAGTTACAGATTCGTGTTATTAGATTTTAATAATACTTATTTGGTGTCTAATTTATTTAGGCTTTTCTATACGCAGAAAGTAGGCGTAGCGTGGCACGCCGGGTAACGGCTAGTAATTTAAATAAAAATAAATGAAAACAATTCGAATTAGATTAGATAGTTAACACTTAAAACGTAACAACAACCACCTTTTCTGATGAGAAGGCGGAAAACGGTAAGACTATATTTCCGACACCTAAAATCAGGGCCGCTACCTCTCAGAGCCGGGACCGGGACCAGATCACGGGCCCCCACTTCTCAGAGCCAGAATGAAAATTCTAGTACTTTTTTTTATAGGACTTTGGGCATTTTAAAATTATTTTCATCTTGAGTTTTGAGCAAAATGAGAATAAAAGCCGACAATCGGTGCTGCAAAGGTCACTTTTGGTACTTTTTTCCCAATTAGCGAGGATCGGGCCGGACCCGGGACAACTTTACCCGGTTGCCCCTCCCCCCATGTTGTGGCCAGGCCTAAAATGGTATAAGAATTCGTGATAAAATAATTTTTTCCGGCTAGATCAGTTAAAAATACAACTGTGCGACGGTCAATAACAAATTGACTGAATACTTTCTTTGGACAGGTTTATATGTAAATGTATAGCATATAATGTGATATCTCCTTGGCGCGGTACCGAATTCATGACTTGAGATGCAAAAGCTTGAACCATGAAATGAATGTGTAATTATGTTAATGAGTGTAAATACTCACAGCCCTTGGAATAATATTCTAGAAGGAATTGAATGAATTCTGCTCGTCGTGTGAATGCTCGTCCATGTAGAATGAGAGAAACCCTCCAATTAGCGTGTTTCCGCCTTTACAATTATATATGTATGCATATCAACTCGTGCTTTTATGAAAACTTCATTATCCAAGACCTGTCAAAACTGCCTTTCATTCGTCGGTTTTTTTTTGGCATTCGTTTATGGAACTAATTTTATTTTAATTATGTATTTAAATTTAAACATCCACTTATGTATTCCATGTATATAAGAGGGGGGTGGCTGCAGCCCCGCCCCCCGCCTGAAATTTTGTTTTGAAGTGATCATTTCATGTAAAAAAAGCCTATAAAAACGAAAAATGTCTTCTACATTTACCCTGATCTACTCCAAAGAACCCTAAAACACACCATTTTACATTAAAATTTCCCTACACCCAAAATGCCTAGGTGCTCCCAGCCCCCCCCCCTCCCGAAATTATTTTCTATATACGCTAGTGATGTATTCACAGATTTTTGGGGTTATCTATAGTTCGCTACTCATTTCTAGCCAGGATAAGGCTCATGACTTTTCTTTTTTTTTTAAAGAAAATCCAAGACACCTAGAGGGAATCGAACCCATTTTATTATTCATTGCATCATGGAGGTTCGAAAACTGGGCCAATATTTAGGCTTTCTTGTTCACAGAACAGGTTATCACATCAACACAATGTTTGAACGATATCAAAAAATGTATTCTTTATAAATCTGCTACTTTTCTACAACATTTTTGACTACCGCGCAGTGTTCAAGAATTTACAAGTATTCTAACTGTAATCTTTAAGCAAACACTGGAATTACTTGTACACCGTGATTATTTAATTAGCGAAAACTCCTTTTTTATTTTTAAAAGGTGGGCAGACCAACAATTTAGGGTTCCAGATTTTCCACTCGTATTACTTGCGAGGCTTAAACTCGCAACTAATACGAGTTTTGCTTCTTTTTAAACGTTTTTCAGGGGAGGGGCTATCGCATAACCCCCCCCCCCCCCCTCTCTACATGGCCATCCGTACAATTAAATGTGTCCCGGTTTCACTCACCAAAAATATGGCAAGCCTATGTATTCATCCTGTCACCTCTTGGTCTCCGTTTAGGTCCATTCACTAGTGAATCTGAAACTGAGAACGGATATGGCCGTCCAATAGAGCTTCATCAAAGACCTGTCAGAGGTTAGATTTCCCGGGTCTTTTTGCGAAGACCACATCCAGTTACTTTTGAAGTAGCAGTAGTGATTGTATCAGTGATTTAGCGCATGCGCATAACTCCTTTGCCTTCCTATTGGAGGATTGGATGACCAATTGCATTCGTTCTTGCTGGGAGTAAAGTAACCTTCAACAGTGAATTAGCTTTTGTTTATGAAAAAGCTCTGCTTATGTTTGTGAGAAAAATGAGTCTTTTACAATTAGTTCGCGATGTTCCTGACAAAGTAAAAGGGATTGGTTTCTTACTGGGAAAAATTAATGGAATCCTATTAATTTTAGCGAGTTGGATAGACTAGAGTCGCTAAAATTAATATAATTCTATTAATTGCGAGTTGGAATGACTAGGGTTTTGATATTTTCTTGAGCGAGCGGAGCGTAGCGTAGCGAGCGGAAACGCATAGCATGTAATGCCTAATAAATGTAAAATATCCAAAAAAGAGAGAGAGAAAAGGAATAAAATATGTTTGTTTACAAATAACGTTGTTTGTTATCCTTCATAACCTGCAAAACAGTCAACTTTAAAGCTTAATAACTTATTTCATAGTTGAGAGAATTGATTTTGATCATATTAACCTTTTTATTAATGAATATTGCTTGCCATTATCTAATATGAATTATAACAGTAGATAACGAGTCAAGAAGTAGTAGATAACCAGCAAAGAACCTATAAGCTAATCAGTAAGCTTATCAGCGAGTACGAGTAACTGTTATAAATCACTACTGCTACTTCAAAAGTAACTGTATGTGGTCTTCGCAAAAAGACCCGATTTCCCTACAACATAACACCTTCCCCAATGTCTACTTCCTTTCCTGAAGGAACCAGTTAGCGTTCGTAGTCCTTTCCTAGCATCCTTATGAAGGATCATCCTTCCTTCTCTATTCACATCCTCTTCCTGCATCTTTTGTATAACTTCAGCAAATATGGCGAGAGGCAAACATATCTTAGATTCTGTTGAGATTTATTCCATCAGTTTGTCATTGCACCGCTATTAATGATTTCCTTTTCCCATTAAGTCATCATTAGAAATTTGGGTAAAAATGAAGTTTCACGCACTCAAAACCGATTTCTTTCAAATTTTGTACAATAACGTATTTTGATGCACTAAACACGAATACGTTAAAAAAAAACCTTCGCATTTAACTACGAAAGAAGTAATAAGCTAATAGAATATAATATTAAGCACTAAAGTTCACTGTTAGGAAGGTTATAAAAGTAGGCGTCAATAGCGTATTTGTAAACACGCACATGCGCAGATATGTAACATTGGGAAACAGAGAACTCTCATTTGAAATGTTCATAAGCCATTTATTCAAAAATATTGTTAATTTTAAGGGCATCCTCATCCGTCGTCACCTGTCGCTTAAGGGCATACGTGCTATGCGTTTCCGCTCGCTATGCTCGCTCAAGAAGATAACAAAACCCCAGTCAATCCAACTCGCTAAAATTGATAGAATTCTAATAGAATATAATATTAAGCACTAAAGTTCACTGTTAGGAAGGTTATAAAAGTAGGCGTCAATAGCGTATTTGTAAACACGCACATGCGCAGATATGTAACATTGGGAAACAGAGAACTCTCATTTGAAATGTTCATAAACCATTTATTCAAAAATGTTGTTAATTTTAAGGGCATCCTCATCCGTCGTCACCTGTCGCTTAAGGACATACGTGCTATGCGTTTCCGCTCGCTACGCTCGCTCAAGAAGATAACAAAACCACAGTCAATCCAACTCGCTAAAATTGATAGAATTCTAATAGAATATAATATTAAGCACTAAAGTTCACTGTTAGGAAGGTTATAAAAGTAGGCGTCAATAGCGTATTTGTAAACACGCACATGCGCAGATATGTAACATTGGGAAACAGAGAACTCTCATTTGAAATGTTCATAAACCATTTATTCAAAAATGTTGTTAATTTTAAGGGCATCCTCATCCGTCGTCACCTGTCGCTTAAGGACATACGTGCTATGCGTTTCCGCTCGCTACGCTCGCTCAAGAAGATAACAAAACCACAGTCAATCCAACACGCTAAAATTAATAGAATTCTATTAACTTCAGTGCTTAATAACTTATTTCCTAGTTAAATGCGAAGTTTTTTTTTAACGTATTCGTGTTTAGTGCATCAAAATACGTTATTATACAAAATTTGAAAGAAATCGGTTTTGAGGGCGTGAAACTTCATTTTTACCGAAATTTGAATTCAAATAAGTTTCCTCAGGGTAGATTTAGGTTTAGAAACGGATATCCGTTAAGACAAACTAGGGCAAACCCTACCGAGGCCTATGAGACTTAATCTGCACAGTGGAGCCATTTCGTCAGCCACATTTCGTGCTTTGAAAACAGCTACAGCCTCTAAATGTTTAATAGACCGAGAGCCAGCAACGCAGTTTTCATGAGGTGTTTTATGCACCCTGAAATTTTGCTATAATATACCTCTTAGGTAGATAAGAAGGTAAATATGTGTTTCCTTGACATACCTTGAAACACCAGGTACTGCGCATATGGGAAAGGTACAAAAAAATATTTCCCAAAAATAGAGTTTTATTCAGAAGCTTCAACTATCTTTAATGTAAAATTAAGACAATTTTACAATGAATAATAAATATGGCAGACACTTTTAAAAGGTATAACACGTAAAAAAATAAAAATAATTGTTTATATTCTAATATTAAATGAGAGTTTTATTCGCGCTGCCATTAAAACCGGAACAGCTGTACAAGATCATGTGAGCAAGAACCAATGAGAGAATAACCACAACTGCGCGGTGCTGTCATTCACTCTTACTGTTACGAGCGTGTCATATCATAGGCAACATTTATTTTCATGTTTCCTGATAATTAAACCCCACAAAAGTGTCTGCCATTTTGCAATTATTTTCAAATATGTTTATTGAAGACGCTGTTTAAACTGAGCGTGAATAAAGCACTTCATTTATTATTAAAAATAAAAACTAGGTACTTAGTTTTTTTTTTTATTATTATCATTTTAATCCCCTTATAAATGCCTGCCTTATTTATTATAAATTTGAAAATTGCCTTAATTGGCCATTTTTATCATTAATAATAGTTGGCTTTTGAATAAAACTCTACTTTTATGCAATATTGTTTTGCACCGTTCCCCTATGCGCAGTTCCTGGAGTTCCAAGGTATGTCCAGGAAACACATATTTACCTTCTTATCTACCCAAGAGGTACATTATAGCAAAATTTCAAGATGCATAAAACACTTCATGAAAAGTGCGTTGCTGGCTCTCGGTCTATAACCGATTTCAATGAATTTTCTTTTAAATGAAAAGTAAACAAGTACCCTTTTCAATGTTCCGGGATAAATCGGGCTTCAGTAAATCAAAAGAAGTTCTTGGTCTTCTACCATAAAGAACTTCTTCTGGTGTTCTACCGGTAGTTTGCTGAGGCGAACACCGGAAGGAAAAGTCCGTCACACAGGAGCTGCATAACTAAGCGCTTTCCTCAGAATTTTTGTAGTGTAGACTACATTACTGAATAATTTGCTGTAAATAACCTATATAAATAAAATAAAAACGTGAATTGTTCTGCTCATTTACATTTCTTATGAGTACTGTTCAATTATTAATTTTGTAAATAATTTGCTTCCAGAGTTATGTTAATACATGATACTATACTACTCAATAAATACACAAAAACTTCATTTTCTGTCTTTTGATCTGTCGCAGGAACAGGATACAGACCCCCCAGCGGAAGATAGCGCTCCTCGCGGCGCCTTTGGGAACCTACGTCTGGCGGGCTAATTCTAATGAAACAGAGTTTAAAGTAAACCCTCCTTTCCAATAGACCGATTTACTTTATTTTTACAACACTTCTTTCTCATGAGTTACCCACGACGTATACCGCGTTTCGTTACAATACAGCAGAAATTACGACCGGTATGAGTATATTAGTACTTTAGGTCCGGAGTAAACCCCCCCCCCTCCTAATGAACCTATTTAGTTTATTTTTACAGACCATTTTGTTCTGTAGATTACCTCTACGAATACCGAGTTTCGTCGAAATATAACAAAAATTACGGCTGGTAGTAGCGAATTGGTAATGTGGATCCGGAGTAAACCCCCCCCCCCCTCCTAATGAACTGATTTTTACAACGTATTTCTCTTTTTAGATCAACATAACGAATCCCGAGTTTCGTTGAAATATAACAAAAACTACGGCTGGCATGGTCAAATTAGTATTTTGGGTCCGGGGTAAACCCCCCCTCCCGGTGGACCGATTTTGGTGGTTAACGAACTCGTTCAATCGTTTGCTAATTGAACGCTATATACCACGTTTTGTGAAGAAAAAACAATAACTCTGGCCGCTATCGTGTTAACAGATATATATATATATATATATATATATATATATATATATATATATATATATATAGAGAGAGAGAGAGAGAGAGATAAATATAAATTTTAACGAGGGTCATTTTCGGTGTCTACTAGGTAGGATCGATAAAGATTTGAAGACATTTTTCAAAAATTCCGTCATGAGTCCAACCTCAATAGCTACTTTCCTTCGGAGGAAAGTGCTAAAATTTAATACTGTAAGACTTTAAAAACCCGATATGTATACTGTAAGGGACTGATCAGCAAGGACGGGATTTAGAGATATAGACATTGGGGAATTATTTTAGAGAAGCGGAAATTCCTTTTTAAAACTATAATTTACACAGAGGATACAAAACATAAATATCATAAACCATTGCTACGATGAGAGAAAAGGTTGAGTGAGAGAGACGGATAGGTAGAGTTATCAAATATGATCATTTGGGGAGATTATAGAGAATTTGGAACTGGCCTACCTCTGAACAGCATCTGGGCCGAAGTCTCAGGAACGGATGCAAACTCTGCCCGCTCGGAGGTAAGCCAGCTCTTTTTAAACCCTTCGTACCCCACTCCTGCTTTTGCAGGTGATTGAACTAGAAACTCTTGTCAGGTCTTAGATCTTCCAGGAATCTTACGAATCAGCCACGTGCAGTGCCAACATCCCAGACGCAACGTTTGCGGATTCGTGGTTCTCACATCTCTAGAGATGGACAGCCAACCTTTTCTCTCATCCTTATTCACTTAACAAGGCCAAAGGGAAAACGGGTCTTTACATCACCCCCCGATTTTTCAAAGTCATGTTTCCCTTGGAACATTACTTTACCTTTAACACTACCCATCCTTATGTTACTAATAATAATAATAATAAACAATATTAGTGCTAATAACAATACAGGTGATGCGCTGTAAAAACATTATTGGCATCTTTACAAGACAAAACCTCTCCCTTAGGAGGTAAAAATCCTTATGTTACCATTATTTTATAACTATACCGAACACTGTCGTCACAATCACTGAACGGCTACTACACTTTCGAGCGGTCTATATCCGCTCCGTTATTACAGATACGACACTTTCAGCTGCCGGTCGATGTATTACGAATCCTGCTGCCCCACTTCCTTCTAGAACCCGCTCTAGCGATTCTACTCCAGCACTCCCTCTGCATTGAAGATGGAGGCGAGTGGGCTTAGACATGCTATACCACCATAGCTCCTTGTGCTCGTCCCAAATCCATGTGGGTGAAGATCTAGGATTCACCAAAGTCCACGGGCACCATTCCTTCGACGTATTCTCCTGGCGAAACGATGAGACAATACAAGATGGTGTTTGTCCGTGAAAGAATTTGAACTCGGCAGGACAGATCCATGGTATCCCGGGACGACATCTGGCTATATCCTGCTCCTGAAGAATTGAGTAGGCCTTCTCGTTGTGGCTCTCCAAGAAGAACGCCCCCTCCGGCTGAGCTGCAACCATTCTTCCTGTTTTATTCTCCTTAAGAGGCAAGGAGAGAGAACCTGATAAAGCACCATCTCCTGATCCGGAGTTTTTAAAGGCAATTCCACTACAGCTATTACTCCATCATCGGTTGCAATTGCATGTACTTCAGAAATTTGGTAGTAAATTTGGTCATGATATCGGCTTCCCTCCGAGAGGAGAGTCAGTCCAGTTGGCAGAGCCTCTCTTACCTTCCCCAAAATCAGAGTTAACTCTTTAGGACCTAGCATCTCTCTACTCAACTTTCCACTCATCGATGCACCTACTCCATTAAGAACTCTGCGGAATCTAAATAGGAATTCCGTTACTCCAGTTTCTAGGCTTCTGAGGGACGAGGGAAGGTACAGGGAACTTTGGATGAGGTTAGTAACACGCGATATGTTCGTTTGAAGTTGCGCCTCTTTTTGAAAACCTTCCTTCAATTCTACGGACCACCCCAGACAAGCGGGTAACCCTTAAATAAGATATTCAGGAATCATTTTCAGGCAACTTAGCTCTCCTCCTAAGCGGGTATGGGGACCTACGAGAAAAAGTTAAAGTTTTCCCCTTTGGTGTCCAAGTAGCATCAGGTTTCCCCTTTGGCTGAGCTTGGCTCTCGCTATCTGAACCACTGGAACTTTCCCCGGAAGTCCCACCTGTCTCAATCCGTCCTTCGTTTCCCTCCCCTCGACTATCCTGGGTTATTTCCCTGTTTTCTTCCTCAGGAGAGGATCTAACGCCCAGAGGGCAGGCAGGGTCATTACATTCTGGCGATCTTCCCGCAGCAACCGGACAGTGTCTGTGAATCTCACTCTGCGTTTCATTTTCATCTTGGTCCTCACAAGAGTCGTCTTCTGAGCCATAACAACACCCTGGGTTAATTTCCCATTCCGGCTCCATGACCTCATCTTCCGACCCTTCCACTTCCCGGGTTGCCCCACCTGCCTTCGTCATAACCTTAGGGTGCGAATCCCCTCCTCCCCCCGGGGCCCGTTTTAGCCTATTTATATGAACTACATTCAGAGATCCAGTGGCCAGTCGGATCTCATAGTTCACTCGCGAAAGAACCCTTTCTACTTTGTGTGGGCCTGTCCAGGGACAGTGGAATTTTGGGCAGTGACCTACCTTCACTGCCGGCACATGGAGATATACGAGGTCCCCCACTCGGAAGAGTCTGTCTCTGCGATTTCGGTTGCAGTACCTAGTTCTCTCCGCCCATGCTTTTTCTGCTCGCTCTCTGGCCTGCTGGTAGGCTTGGCCAAGTTTTTCTTGTAACCGCGTTATTGGGTTCCGCCGACAATCACCTTCTACATCGACGACCGGTTTTGCTTGCCCAGTGGGAGGTTCTAACTCCCGGACAAACAGTAAGTAGTTCGGAGAATATCCCGTCGAAGAATGGGGAATTCCCCGATAGGCCATTACTGCATAGGGTACCCATTTATCCCAATCTCGGCCGTCCTTCCGCACGAAGTGGGCCACCGAATCAGTCAACGTCCTGTGAAGCCTCTCCACCATACCATTACCTTCAGGGTGGTAGGCTGTGGTTTGCAGTTTCTTGATCCCCTGGATCCTACAGACCTCCTTAAACAGCTGCGCCACAAAATTTCGACCTTGATCTGTCAATACTCTCTGCGGCACCCCATGCCGTGCTACAATGTGCTCTACAAAGGCCTTGGCAGTCTCTTCGGCGGTTTGCTCCCGGATAGGGATGGCTTCGGCATATCTGGTGAAGTTGTCTATCATGGTGAGTAGGAACTTGTTTCCCTTCTTGGTTTTCGGGAGGGGCCCAACTATGTCCAACGAAATTTGTTCGAAGGGAGTCGTCGCCATGAAGGGTTTATCGAGCGGTATCTTCAGTCCTGCAGGGGTCTTGCGTTTTGCACACTCCTGACATCTCTCCACAAAGGACCTCACCTCTCCCTTCATACCCGGCCAGTAGTAGGAGGAGCTAACCACCGACGCAGTTCGTTCTACTCCTGGATGTCCTGCCCAGGGTGGAGAGTGGCAGGCCTCAATTATCCTCGTTCGTAGTTTAGGCGGTACTATAGCCTTCCAGCTCTCAGAGTCCTGGCAATTGTTGGTTCGGTAGAGAACCCCTTCAGCATCCTTATAAATCTGCTTACTTTTGCCTACTAGTCCTTGGCACCACGGGCCAGATTCTTGTGCCTCTTTTAGCTCGGACCTAGTCACTCCTCCTTTCCCGGCGTCCACCCACGCAACTCGCCGACTAAGCGCATCCGCATTCTGATGCTTCTTTCCTGGCTTATGTTCGACTTCATAGTCGAATTCGGAGAGCCTCAACGACCTCCGGGTTAGACGGGCAGAAGAGTCCTTTATGTTGAGCATCCATTTGAGCGCGGCATGGTCAGTTATCAATTTAAAGCGTCTCCCCAAAAGGTAGCAGCGGAATAACTTAGTTGCCCAAACGACCGCTAGTAACTCCCTCTCTGTAGCGGAGTACTTGGTCTCGGCCGTGTTGAGCTGTCTGCTGGCGTAGCAGATAGGGCGCTCCCTTCCGTTCCTGACCTGAGACAGCACCGCTCCCAGAGCCACCCCTGAGGCATCCGTACTGAGAAGGAATGGGTCTCGGAAATCCGGGTAGGTCAATACACCTTCTGAGGAAAGAGCGTCCTTTAGCTGTTCAAAAGCTTTTTGCTCCGGTTGGCCTCAGGCGAACTGGACGCGGGGACTGGTCATTGCAGTAAGGGGTCTGGCTTTGGCCGCAAAATCAGGGACAAACCGCCTATAGTAGTTTGCCAGCCCTAAGAAGCTCCGTAACTCCCCTGCGTTCTTTGGGCGCGGAAAGGACTTTACAGCCTCAACCTTCATGGGGTCCGGCTTCACTCCTTCGTTTGTTACGATGTGGCCTAAGTAGTTTACCTCGCTTACCGCGAAGTTACACTTTCCCCAGTTGGCTTTCAAATTCGCTGACCTGAGAATTCCTAGGAGCTGCTGAAGCAATTTGATATGACCATCCAGGCCTTCGCTGTAGACTACCGTGTCATCTAGGTATACTAGGCATCCTCGCCCTTTTAGCCTTCCCAAAAGTCGGTCCATTGTGCGTTGAAAGGTCGCCGGGGCTCCAGAGAGGCCAAACGCCATTTTCTTATACTCAAAATGACCTTCCGTCGTAGTGAAGGCTGTCTTTTCTTGATGTTCTCTGGCTATGGGTATCTGCCAGTAACCGCTCGACAAGTCTAGGGTGCTAAAGTAACGGCTGGAGCCTAGCTGTTCTAATGTCTCCTGTATAAGTGGCAGAGGTTAGGCGTCCGCTCTCGTCACCGCATTGAGTCCTCTAAAGTCCGTACAAAAGCGGTACTTAATCTCTCCATCTGGCAACTTCTTACGGACCAGTACTACGGGTGCAGACCATGGGCTGTCCGAGGGGGCAATGACTCCTTTTTCGAGCATATCTTCTATCTTCTCTTTTACTATTTGCCGTTCGTGAAATGGCACTCTGTAGGGCCGCTTGGCTACCGGTGCGGCCTCCCCGGTCTCGATTCGATGTTGCACCGGCAGGCTACAACCCTCGGTACTTGGTTCCTCGAAGACATCCCGATATTCCCAGATCACATCGCCGATGGGTACTCTCTCCTCCTGAGACAGGTGCTGGAGCTTCTGGCTAATATCCTCTTGGGTGAGTCGACTGTTCGCGTTTAACTTATCAGAAACCTCCGTGTGAATGTCTTCGGTCGACACCTGGTGCGCCACTCCAACAGACTGGTGCTTCTGCACCCTTACCATTTCCTCTGAGGTGTTGATTGCCTTTAGCCATACAGTCCCCTTTTCACACCCCGAGACAACCCTGGCAATCCTTACCTCTGGCTGGTCAAGATAGCTCGGTTCGACTAGCAAGACCTGGCCTTCAGCCCCTCGCGCCACCCTGCCCTTAAATAGCTTCTCCGACAGGGGAGGAAGGGTCAGTGTACGCCTTGTCCTAACAGGATACGTCGACTCGGGCCCGTTCTGCTTTTCCTGGCGACGGACGCCCGTCGGCATTTCTTCTCGTCGATGCCTCGGCCTAACGCGACACTTACTTGGACTGTACCTCTCGGCAAGCGCCTGCGACTCTCGGATAACCTCCTCGATCCATCGCTCATCCTTCTCTCTTTTCTCAATGCACCTCCGTTCCTCTTCTCTCACAGACACTGGGTCAACTATCACCTTCCGGAGTACCTCCTCCCTGCCTGCTGCCACTTCCCCTGTGTTTAGATTGACCGTCACCCGAAGCCTTTTCAGAAGATCCATACCTAAGAGGCCATCGCACCCGATGTCCACATCGGCCACAGTAAGGACGTGCTGAACTCCAACCGTTCCGAGACAGACCTGTACCTCCTGTACCCCCTTTACCTTCAGCGGGTTGCCTGTTATTCCTCGCAGTACATCTTGTGCTGGGATGATTGCCGTTCCTCGAATGGGCTGTCGTATCAGCGAGATATCCGCCCCAGTATCCACGAGCATTCGATGTGGTATCCGGTTAATCTCAACCCTTGCATACAATCCAGCATCCCTTTTTCCTTGTAAGCCCATAAGCCTATTGCCCCTTCTCTCTCTTTTTTTGGGTGAAATATCACTAACCCTCTCTGGTTGTCGACATCCCCTGGCCCAAGGATTCGTATCCCCGCAGCGATAACAGCCACTTGGATTACCCCTCTCAATGGCCCTTACTTCGCTTTGTCCAACTTCCTCGGGACTGGGAATTTCGTTATCCTGGGGATTCTTCTCTACAGTAAATATTCCCTTTTCGTGTCGCCCTAACTCCGTTTCAATGGCTCTAGCCTTCTCAATCGCGGTTTGTAATTCCTTTGGGAACGCGAGTCTCGTCAGCCTCCCAATCTCTCCTCCGAGCCCGTTTAAATATGATGTAAGGACGACTTTATCCAGTTGTTTGCGAGCCCCTATGACATCTTCCTCCGATCCCTCACCTGAGAGTGATCGTTCACCCATCTCCCGACAACGATCTCCGAAAGTTCTGACATCCTCCCCACGCTCTTGTTTCATTGAACTAAGCTGAAGGAGAAACTGCTCAGGTTGCATAGTCGCCTTAAAGCGGTCTAAAAGAGCATCTCGAATCGTGGAATATTTTACATTTGGCCCCTTGAGATCCGATCTGCTGGCCAAAAATTTCGCAGCCATCCCTTTCAGTCTCATCCTTAACACAAGGGATTTATCACGATCTTCCCAGTTTCCGCTAGTTGCCACTAATTCCAAACCATTGAGATAGTCTTGGATTGGAACCCCAGAATCGTCACCGGACCATGGACCGACCATTCCCTGAAGAGAAAGATCCCTCTTTCCTTGCTTACCCTCATGCCTTGTCCTCTCGAATTCTTCCCTGAATTGCTCATTTGCAGCCAACGCCTGATCCAATGCCGTTTTCAGATCGGCAAACTGCTGTTCCGTTACCACCATCGTATAGCTCTATTTTCAACGTTTCCAATGAACCCCAACACGTTATGCTTACGAATAGGGATTGCTTTACTCTCTAACAGGGCTAACCACCAAATATCCGTATTTGGCGGTCCTTAAACCAGGAAACGTGAGGACATTGAATGAACAACTACCCAGCGCCGAGATATCAGTTCGAGGAATTGTCCTATCAGCGTCAGCAGTACAGCCGCCGGCCTATCTCGAGAGCAGGGTTCTTATCTAATGCCGGCTTGCAGCTGGACATTTAAATAATACCCGGAAACCTGACACCATTTGTAAGGGACTGATTGGGGAATTATTTTAGAGAAGCGGAAATTCCTTTTTAAAACTATAATTTACACAGAGGATACAAAACATAAATATCATAAACCATTGCTACGATGAGAGAAAAGGTTGAGTGAGAGAGACGGATAGGTAGAGTTATCAAATATGATCATTTGGGGAGATTATAGAGAATTTGGAACTGGCCTACCTCGGAACAGCATCTGGGCCGAAGTCTCAGGAACGGATGCAAACTCTGCCCGCTCGGAGGTAAGCCAGCTCTTTTTAAACCCTTCGTACCCCACTCCTGCTTTTGCAGGTGATTGAACTAGAAACTCTTGTCAGGTCTTAGATCTTCCAGGAATCTTACGAATCAGCCACGTGCAGTGCCAACACCCCAGACGCAACGTTTGCGGATTCGTGGTTCTCACATCTCTAGAGATGGACAGCCAACCTTTTCTCTCATCCTTATTCACTTAACAAGGCCAAAGGGAAAACGGGGCCTTACAATACCATTCAGTGAACGTTAAATTTAATATCTTTATATTTGTAGCTTAGACTAGGACACAATCACGTAATGAACAAATGACATTAAAAGAATTACTAGACAAACAACTATATGAACTGACTTTTTAAATAAATAACAGTTATCTCTACTTGACTTCTGACTATTTGACATACAACAATAAAACCAACTTGACGTAACCAAATCTACTGGACGTATTACCACAAAGATATCAATGTATCATTGTTCACTATGTGTTTTGTCGCCAATATTGCGAAAACATTAATAAATAAATAACAGTTATCTCTACTTGACATCTGACTATTTGACATACAACAATAAAACCAACTTGACGTAACCAAATCTACTGGACGCATTACCACAAAGATATCAATCTATCATTGTTCACTATGTGTTTTGTCGCCAATATTGCGAAAACATTAATAAATAAATAAACTGATCTTTCACATAACTTGTTCATTTTCGGGTGGTAGATTTGTAACACAGATGTAGGAATAAATGTAAAAAAACATGTTTAAATAATTTGGCAGCATGAATGTTCCAAATTCAGGTTATGACAATGGAGCCTACTTGTCGCTTAGTGACAAATTAAGGCGCCCGGTGTATAGTCCTATTTCCCGTATACTGTAAACCATCAGATACCTCTCCAGTATCTGTACCGGCCTCTTGGCCTGTTACGCTACTGCCTTGTCACTAGCAGCCATCCTTCTGTCAATAGCATTGTATACTCCGTAAGCTGGTAGATAATACTGCTCCAGTAGCCTGGAATTCTAAAGGTCCGAGGTTCTGTTCTGTATTGAATAAGGTAGGTCCTATTAGGCGGTGTAATACATGTAATTAAGCTGTACGAGGGTAGATTAGCCACGGACCTTGGTTCGGAGAGAGGATATTACCTGTCCGGGGGATGTCCATCGCTATTCCACAATGGCCTATCCCTAACCTTCAGGGGATTACTCAACTATATTCAATCTAGAAGTGAAACGGATTTATGTTTATGCTAAGACAAATACTTGTTGTGTTTGTATTCCTCGTTTATAGCACATGTTGAAATAAAAATGGTACTTACGTATTAGCGTGAAAGCAGGTTAAAGAGGCGGGTCTCGTTCAGAGATCTGGATCGTGGATAACGCATTTCTATTGGTCAATCAGTATCATTTCATTGGCTAGATTTCATTGGCTATTGTGTTTATAGTAGCCATCTTGTTCCCTTTGTCTTAATAACGCAATTCATTTGTGCTTTATTTACCCACGCAATTGTTTGTTACGCGATTTCAGTTTATATGGTTATGGCGAGTTTATATCGTCGATACAAATGCAAAGTAACGAATGTGAAAAAATGCATCTTTCATTTTCAATCTTTACTAATTTCTGCTGGACTTATGTACGGCAAATTCTTGAATCTTAGATCATTCTATTAAAGGGAAAGTATTCCACTATCAAAAAGTCAAATCTGCCGAATATTTGACTATCCAAAAAAAAGTTATAAATAAATGCTTTTCCACTCTGAAAAGTGATGATTTTCATATTCGTTAGTTTGCATTTGTAGAGAAGATATGGCGACAACAGAATAGCAAGGGTGAAGCGATGCTAAATTGTATATCAATCCATTATCCAACGAAAACCCATTCTTGATCTATATTACACAGGTCTACAAAAATAATCTTTCTGAAATTTGATTTGATGATTTTGGTCAATCTCTATGCTCCTTGGCGTGCTGAAGCCGAACATGAGGTCAGTCCCTCTCTATCACGTAAGGAAATTGTTCAATCTCAAGTAAGGGCAGAGGTACTACCATTAAAAGAAAACAGAATTGGCGAATAAGAGTTTTCATTTATTTCCATGATCTTTTAGTTATTTCAATGTTGTTTACTGTACAAAATACATAAATGTGTAGAAATAACAGCTTCAGAATTAACAGTGGCATATTTAGTTATTATTTTTATGAAAACGTATTTTTTTCTCTTGAAAATTTCTCCGTGTTCGTTTCCGGCTGTAGGACTCTTCAGATGATTCACGCTGCAGCATCCAACAATAGTCAGCCATCATGTTTACCTCCATTTGCCCTGATACCTACGTTCCATTTCCTGGATGTCCTGATGGAACCTTTCCCCTTGTTCTTCACTTACTTCCCCTAAGTTTTCCGGAAAATAGTCCACATGCGAATGTAAGAAGTGAACCTTCAAACTCATGTTGCAACCTTGTAATTGAAATGCCTTCAACATGCGTTCCACGATACTTCTGTAGTTGGGATCCTTCACGTTACCAAGGAACTTCTCAACAACACCTTTAAAAGAATTCCAAGCTTCCTTCTCCTTCTCATTCATGGTCTGAGTGAAATGTGGATCTGTGAAAAGTTTCCGAATATCTGGGCCTACAAAGATCCCCTCTTTTAGCTTTGCATCACTTAATCGTGGGAACTTGGAGCATAAGTACTTAAAACATTCACCTTCTTTATTGAGAGACTTTACGAATTGTTTTATCAGCCCTAGCTTTATGTGTAGAGGAGGTAGCAGGATTTTTTCAGAAGGAACCAAACTTCTCCTAATTACATTTTTTTGGCTTGGCGACAGAGCTCCTCGTGATGGCCAGTCTTTGTTGTTCCAATGGGAATTTCTGTCTCGGCTATCCCATAAACATAAAAAACAAGGGAACTTGGTGTATCCTGATTGCTGACCTAAGAGCATAGTAAGTACTTTCAAGTCTCCACATATCAACCAGTTATGCTCATTATAATGAATTCGTTCGAGAACTAATGACAAATTTTCGTATGTTTCTTTTAAATGTACCGAATGGCCAACTGGAACTGAAGCATAACTATTGCCATTGTGCAACAAAACAGCCTTTAGACTTCGCTTTGATGAGTCTATGAATAGACGCCAATGAATCGGGTCATATTGTATACCAAATTGACCCATCAGACCAAGAATGTCTTTGCAATAAATAAGATTCTGATCCAGAGCAAAGTAAGGAACAAAAACTGCTTCACGGTGTCGATACCATGAAAAAGAAGTGCCTGGCTGTAATAAATTTTTGTTTTTAAAACGGGAGCCAAGTAACTGAGCTGCATCGTTTGGAAGTCCAAGATCTCTCACTAAGTCGTTCAACTCCTGTTGAGAAATAAGCTGAGGTTCATCTTCTGAATTGCTTGCTTTGAACTCACTGTGTACTTCATCGCTCTCCGACATACAGTCTTCTCTATTAGCTTCCCTATCTATACTGCCCAAGTCACGAGGGGGCTGAGGAACTGTCAATCCAGGACCGTGTGGTACCGGACGACTAGCAGATTCCACATTAGGGTAGTTAATGAGCTTATGATTTTTGGAATTATAGCCTTGAACATGACAATTACAAAAGTAACAGTCATTAACGTGGTTTTTTTGCTCCCTCCACATCATTGGGATAGCAAATCTGAAAGATTTTAACTCTCCTTTGTACCATAAGCGAAGTTTTTCTACGCAGCTATGGAATACTTGGTGAGGAGCCCACACTTTATCTTGATCTCCTATTCTCAAGCCAAAATATGCATAATATACATTTTTGACAAAACCTGTTATATTTCGTTGGTATTTCTTAACTGTGTACTCACCACAGATAAAACAGAAGTAGTCTGGACTGGTAACACAACGACGATGAGACATTTTGTCTAAATGCACTTTCAAACCTTAAAATACGTTCTTAATCACTTTGACACAACTAAGAGACCTCAGTGAATGTGTTCACTTCAGTTGATACTACTGAACTGAGAGAATGAACAGAAATTTAGCTCCAAGTTCCTGATACAACAGGTTCAATCTCCTTTAGCTTCAGACGGTGACATCTGAGACCAAACAAGTACGTTCCTGTCTGAACAGGTCGTGCCTAGACACCCTCAGGCCTACAACATCTACTGAGGGAGTCATTGCCTACACCACCTAGTGAAAGATGTCTGTTTATAAAAAGAGAAATCGTTTGGAAAAAAAAACCTACTTTTTTTTTTTTGGTGCATCTATTTCCAGGATCATTAGCACCATTGTGAATTGTTTCATTTTTAACATATGATGGAACAATTCTCTGGAGGCTTAATATATAAGCCGAGTTTATATATAACTTACTTCTAACTCTAATACTAAAGGTACTATGTATAATGTGTGTTAGTTCCCTTTTAACATATATCAGAACTAACGTTAATCATAGATCTAAGCCTAAAGAGTATATTTACATATTTACATTTCAAAACACATTCACGATTATACACATGAAACAGAACACACATACACACACACGCATAATAAATACAATTACTCTCTACATTTATACCAACGCTAAACACACACATACAATAAATGCTTCCATTCTAACAAAATAAATAAGTTAAAAATAATATTTTTTAACAGTTCTAAAACATTTAGTCACTACTTAACCTAAATCTGATTATAGAGCTTTAATTCTTTCAAATATGCTATTATTTTTTTCACAGATGTTTCTCTTTTCGACAACAGGTCTTTTAGGGCAATAGGGAGTTGGTGTCGCTCCCTAGCCTCTCTGAGTGCTGGGCAGTCCACAAGAATATGCCGAACATCGAGAATGCCGTCACATTTCTCACACTGTGGTCTGCGTCTTCCTACCAGATGATGCCCATGCGTGAGGCGGGTATGGCCGATCCGTAATCGGGTTATTACCACGTCTTCACGCCTGTGCACACCAGCAGTCAGACTCCCAGTCATGACACTATCCTCGATGTTCTTCAGGAATAAGTCTCTGTTACTGTATTCTTCCTGCCACTTTTTCTTAACGAGGTTTCTCAGGGATACTTTTTCATCGTCCAGATGAACTGGATAGGCAGGATCCTCAGCAGATGCAAATGAAGCCTGCCTCGCCAGCTCATCGGCCTTTTCATTCCCTTCAATATTAACATGTCCAGGGACCCACAGGAATGTTACTGCATTTCCGCGGAGGGTGAGATCATTTAATAGAATTAATATTTCAAGCAATAGTGGATCTCTCGTAAATTTATTATTCATTGCGGCAAGAGAGCTATGAGAATCGGTACACAATAAGAGATTCTGTTTCTCATAATGTTCACATTTTTCTAATGCTATTTTAATCGCTATTAACTCCGCATGGAAGATATTAGTATTTTTATGTAGAGGGACTGCAAATTGTGTTTGGTTATTGATGAATACCCCACACCCAGTACCTGTTGCCGTTTTGGAGCCATCTGTGAAAATTAAAATATATTCTCTATAAAATTGTAGTCTTTCAAGGAAAACCTTTTTATATATGTGCGAAGCTGTGTCTTGTTTCCCGAAACTAGCCAGCGTGAGGTCTATTTGAGGGTCCGGGAGCATCCATGGACTCACGATCGGTGTTCGCACATCCATTAGACGCACCCAGGCCCCGCCATAATTACACAAGGTTTCTTGTGCCCTCACTGCCAATGGCCTGGTTACAGATCGCCTAAAACTGAATTCATCTGATACAATATTATCTTTCATTGCTGGTTCCATAAAATGACCAGTTTTTGCTCGTACCGATAAAGTGTAAGAGAGCGTCATCAGATTTCTTCTATGCTCGGGAGGCAAATGGCCTGCTTCCACATAGATAGAATCTAATGGGCTCGTACGAAAAGCTCCGATCGCAGATCGCAACCCTGCATTATACAGCCTATCAAGCTGTTTGAGCCACGATCTGCGAGCAGAGCCATATACAGCACATCCATAATCGACTCTGGACCTAATTAGAGCATCGAATATCTTTAACAAAATGGATTTCTCCGCACCCCACTGCAATCTTGACAAGGCTCTTAAAACATTTAAAGACGACTCACACTTTTGTATAATATGATTTATGTGGGGTTTCCATCTTAGTTTGTTATCCATTATAAGACCCAGAAATTTATGTTCCTCTCTGAAGTTTACCTCACAATCACCCAGCGTTAGGCGTGGATGATTGTGAGGTCGCCGAAGCCTACAGAAGTGCAGAGCCACAGTTTTCTCTAGAGAAAACGTGAACCCTCGCCGGGTCGCAGCATCGTAAACCCCGTCAACTGCCTCCTGTAATCTGTCGGCTCCGACAACTTCCGCTGGATGGGTCTCAAAGAGAGCGAGATCATCTGCGTAGAGAGATCGGCCAATTTCTGCATCTATGTTGTCAGCTATGCCATTTATTGCAACAAGAAACAGGGTGACGCTGAGGATCGATCCTTGTGGGACTCCGGTTTCCTGCACCTTGATGGAGGACAGGGCATCGCCAATTCGTACCCTAAAGGTTCTTCCTGAAAGGAAGCTCCTCAGGAAAAGAGGCAATCTGCCCCTGAACCCCCATCCATGCAGACGTCGAAGAATGTCATGCCTCCATGCTCTGTCATACGCCTGCTTCATGTCGAAAAAAATGGCTGTCATATGCTGGCGCGAAAAAAATGCTCTTTGAATATAATGCTCTAAGAGAGACAACTGGTCTTGAGTCGAAAAACCTTGTCTGAATCCAGCTTGGTACTTCGATAAGAGGTTATATTTCTCCAATCCGTGAATTAGCCGATAGTTCACCATAGACTCCAGAAGCTTTCCCATACAACAGAGGAGTGAGATGGGTCTATAGCTTCCTGGATTCATAGGGTCCTTACCGGGTTTCAGGATTGGAACAATAATCGATTCTTTCCAAGCAGCTGGAAACTCTCCATTGGTCCAGAGTCGATTATACAGTTCTAGCATCTTATGTTTCCCTTCTTCTGTGAGATTTTGTAACATTTCATAGGGCATTCCATCGCATCCAGAAGATGTTTTCTGGGATGCAGCCTGGAGAGCCCTGTTTAATTCATCCATTTTAAAAGCAGTATTATAGTCTTGGGAGACGTCGTTTACCGGTCCGAAGTCTAGAGGAATAGCCTCCTCAGTGTCTTTAATACGACGGAAGTCTTCCGTATAAAGTTCTAGGCCAAATGCGGAGAAGAAATAATCAGCAAACACATCAGCGACAGCTTGAGCGTCGCTAATGTAATTGCCCTCACTGAACAGAATAGGGGTTTGGTTTCCTGTTTTCCTCCCCCCCATCGCCCTGATTTTCCTCCAGACTTCGGACGGTGACGCATCTTTTGTCATAGTGCTGACATAAGATGCCCATGACTCCCTTTTTTTCTTTATTTTTAATCGGCGCTCAACTGCTCTAGCCTTCTTAAATGCTATCAAGTTAACCTCGGAAGGATGTCTTTTGAAGCGATTAAACGCTTTCTTTTTCGTTCTGTTAGCCTCCCAACATTCCTCATCCCACCAAGGTACTGGGATTTTCCTTGGGCAAGATGAGGTAAGAGGGACTGCCTTCCGTGCTGCATTATTAATAGATCTTGATAGCTCTTGCAGCGCCTTTTCTGTTGTATCTGCTGAGTCGGGAACAACAAACGATTCCCTGTACTTATCCCAATTAGCCTTTTTTATATTCCATTTCTTCGGTTTTCTATGTTCGTTGTATCTGCCAGCCAAGGTAACTAGAATAGGAAAATGATCTGATCGGTGCAGATCACTCAGAATATTCCATGACAAGTGCCTTATTACAGAGCTGCTTGTGATGGTAAGATCTATGGCATCCAATGATCCTGAGGATTCACAAAAATGGGTCGGAGATCCATCATTAACGACCAGGAGGTCCATCTCCTCAAGCATCTCATATAGCAGACGACCTTGAGGAGTAGAGCGCCTTGATCCCCACGCTACGTGGTGCGTGTTAAAATCTCCGAACACCATTACAGGTGGAGGTAATTGCTCTATAGTATTTTTAACGTCTCTAATATCGTACGCTCTGCCATCCGGGAGATACAACGAACATATACTAGCATCAATCGGGAATCTCAGTCGGACAGCGACTGCTTGTAGCCGTGTGTCTAATCTTATAGGCTGAGCACCAAGGCTTTGCAAGGTGTACAATGCCACACCTCCGTGGCTTCGTCCACCCGGCAAAACCGTGGGCTCTTTATGGACACAGTCGTACCCTGCCAAAGGCCTGGCAAAATCCGCAGGAAACTTAGTTTCCTGAAGGGCCACGACCGATGGACTGTAGGTTTTTAATAAAAAGCGTAGTTCGTCGCTGTGCTCAGAAAATCCTCTAATATTCCATTGAAGAAATTTGTTTAATTGGGTCATGTTAAAAACATATGTAGATCGCTATTGCCCCGTCTCAGCAGACTGTTTTTTGGACCTATGTTTTCGTCCTTTGGGTCTTCCTTTCTTTCTGCCAGGCGTGAATTGATTCATGCCCTCATCCCCCGTATCTTCGACGCCATCAGCATCGGAGATCGAGGGAGTCCGCACGGGTCCACTCACGCCTTTTTCGATCATTTTTGGGGGAATTTTATTTCCCATTTCATTGTTTCCATCCACCGAAGTGAATGAAGCAGAAGGGAGGGTGAGGGAGGGTTGAGGGGGTGGTAAATCAGGGATGGAAGGGGAAGGGGGTAGGGTGGAGGGGGCCACGGGGGAAGGAGAAGGTATAGGGGGGTTTAAGGGAGGTTGAGGGTCTTTACTTTTCTTTGAAGCACTAACTTTAGAATTTTTTTTCAATTCACTGTCACTTTTAACAGCACTGGAGTAGGTGCCTCTCCAGGCATAAGAGGTGCTGTTTACTAACGCTCTTGCTTGAGGAAACGTGAGTTCTTTTATTTCCGTCCTCATTTTCATTATCTCCTTCTCTATTTTATATTCCATGCATTCCCTTGATCGAGAATCATGGGGCCCATTGCAGTTTGGACATTTGGCGGGTGACGGACAAGGACTTCCACTGTGTGATGGATAACCACAAGTACAAATCTCTTGTGCCGATTTACACCTTACCGCCGAGTGTCCAAACTTCTGACATCTGAAGCACCTCAGGGGCGGAGGAATGTACGGACGCACTTTCAACTTATAAAAGGCCGCTTGGATACTAGAAGGGAGCTCAGGTTGATCGAACGTGAGCATCACGCTTCCAGTAAACTCCAGCCTGTCTTCGCCAGTCGGAGATCTTCTCTTGCGAAAAAATCTACGAACGGCGATTACACCTTGGTCTTTCAGACCCTCACGTATTTCCTCGTCCGAGGAGTGTTCCAGGTCAAAACAAGTTATCATTCCTCTGGATGAATTCAGTGTCTTATGCAATTCTGCTTTAACACTGAAATCACCCAGGGTCTTTCCGTTCATGATTCTGACGGATTGCTCCCCGCTGGCTGCTTCAACCAGCAATGAGCCACCCGACATTTTACTGATCCCCATAACTGTACCGTAAGCCTGGAAAATTAATTTATTGATAAGAAAAGGAGACACTTTTGAAAATGAGTCTCCATCCATCCTGCTTATGACAATGAATTTAGCAAATTTTTGTGCTTTTCTGATAGGCAAATCCTCAATAAATCGTCTTTTCTCTCGTTTCACCCTCTTTTTCTCGGGAGACTTTGTTGGAGTTCGGTATGGCTCCAAAGTATACCGAGAAGGAGAGGAGAGTGCGTTTTCATTATCTTTATTCTGGGTTTGAATATTATTTTCAGCACCCGAATTTGATAAGACACATGTCCCCGAAGCACCCTGCGGTGTTTCCAGGTCCACGTTTCCACTGGAGTTGGGTAAGTCCATGTCCATGCCAAGGTCTCTCAGAGGGGCCTGCTTACCCTCTGAGTTATCCAATAAGGAGAGTCCGGCTTTTTCCGTTCTAGTACTTGTAGGAAATTGGGTTTAGGTGACTCAGACCCCTAATCCTCGTCACCGAGTCTGCTGGTGGGGCTGCCACCTAGGCCGGCAGACCGACGCAGTTCCTCCCGAAGGAGAGGATCCGCTCAGCAGGGGAGGTGTCCCTGCCTCATCACGAATCCCCGCCTCTGCTTTTCGCCGTTCATGTACTGCACAAGAACGTTGCCCAGGGGGTACCACGGGGAGGAAAAGCAGTAGGCGTTGACGGGAATCAGGTATACTAGGAGATGCTAAGCAGTGGAATAGGGCACTATAGCTTAGCAGAGCTCCCATAAGAAGTCGGACGGCTCCCGTATCCATACGTCCGCTCCAGCAACCCTTTAGCCCGCCCATTTACCCCCCAAAAAACCTACTTCTTACCAAATTTATGTGTATAGCAGGTATATTATGTTCTATGGATTTGAAAAAAATCTGTACGTGATAGAGAAAAACGGACTTCATTCTCGGCCTCAGCACACCGAGAAACACAGAGATTAGCCAAAATCATCAAATCAAATTTTTGGTTGTAGACCTGTGTTATCAACGAGTTGGATTGACTTGAGTTTCGATATAACCTTGAGCGAGCGTAGCGAGCGGAAACGCATAGCAATTATGCTATTAATATAAGTGCTACGCGTTTTCGCTCGCTAAAGGTTATCTTAAAACTGTAGTTAACCCAAATCGTTGATAATCCCGTAGCCATATTGGCAAAAACTGATTTGACTCCTTGATCCAGCTCTCTGGCCCGGTGATGATCCAGTTCTCTGAGACCCGACTCATGCACCTGCATTGACGCTAATAAGTAAGTACCATAAAAATCATTGGAGTTTTCCAGAGTTGAAGTTTAGGGGCCGATTTCTTTCTCTGGTGGTTCTATAACATATTTATATTTATTTCGCATCTAGTCAATCCAACTAGCTAAAATTAATAGAATTTTATTAATTTTTTGCGAGTTGAATTGACTTGAGTGTTAAAGGTTACTTTACTACCAGCAACAACCAATACAATTGCCCATAGGAATAGGCCAATAGAAAAGCTAATGAGTTATGCGCGTGCGCTGAATCACTGTTATAATCATTACAGATACTTCACAAGTAACTGGGGAAGTAACTGGATGTGGTCTTCCCAAAATGAGCCAATTTAGTCTCGTTCTTCGGCTTCTAGGTCACGGTAAAAGTGTCTTCGATGATGACTGCCGCGAATTTGCAGTTTTTCATAATACATGTTTTGATTACTTTCAAATATTGTGTTGCTGTGATGACCTGTTCTGCGCAAACAGACCCATAAGTCGTAGTGAAATAGGCGTCCTGGGAGGAGACTTTTAGGACTTCCCCCTCTATAAGTGGAAATATTATAAGTCATCACCTCTATAAATCAAGATGATGTACAAAGCCAAACATGTGTTTGTGTAAAATATACCTACTTGATTAGAACTCCTACTTCTTAGTAGATGTGTGTAAGTCGAATATACCTACTTGATTAAAACTCCTACTTCTTAGTAGATGTGTGTAAGTCGAATATACCTACTTGATTAGAACTCCTACTTCTTAGTAGATGTGTGTAAATCGAATTATAATCTCACACACTGTTGACCACTACAGTCCTTGTAGGACCTGGGCCTCTGTTAACATCCTACTCCATTCCACGCGGTTTGCTGCTAGGTTCCTCCAATTTTGGATCCCTAGCGTCCGCAAGTCCTCCTACAGGTTATCAAGCCACCTCTGTCTAGGTCTGCCTCTCTTTCATCTGCTCCCAGGTGCACCATTCAGCATCAATTTAGGCAGTATACAGGGTTCCCTCCACGTGCCCTAACCACCGTAGTCTACCTTCTTGATGACATAGAGGATGTCAGGCTCCCCATAACACACACACATATATATATATATATATATATATATATATATATATATATATATATATATATATATATATTAGTTTAATCACTTCCAGTGTGGTAAAAAAATTGGTTCTTCCTTTTCGCTCTATTATTATGAAAATGTAGGTCTCTTTATGGTAATTTTGTTTCTAAATAGAAGGTATATAAAGAACAAGGCAAGTGTAGGGTGAATTTCTTCCTTAAAGAGATATTTCCTAAGAGAAGGGTTGACAAGGAGTGGGGGACAAGTGGAGGGGGTATCGGGGTACTGGGAAGTTGACCTTTAACCAAGTTTAACCAGAAATAGAAGGTTGGAAATTTGGTTATGGCTTCCTCGCTACCTCCTCTCTTCAACTCCATTAGTGCTCAATATCTCATTCATTATGTTACCTCTATAATAAAGGGAGGTCAAATTAATAAAATGGAGTTATTTAAAATATTCTTCTTCATCCGACGCCCGTCTTTGGCTTTTCAGACATTCGACGCCGTGCCATCCAGTAAAGCCGTGCGTGTCCTTCTGTGGTGTCATCTCCAGTGTTCACCTGTAGGGCCGAGCAATGTGAAAGGTGATCCGGCGTCCCGTCCTCCTGACAGCACAGTGGACAAGTTGGAGAATCTGCTAATCCTATCCTATGTAAATGTCTCTGCAGGTAATCGTGGCCTGTAGCCATCCTAAAGGTAGCCACTGCAATTCCTCGGGGAAGGCTGTCGGGGATAGGTTTTGATATTATTCGCTCCCATCTTTTTACAACTGCAGCATTTCTCCAAGAATCCACAATAGCTGTCCTTACACTGGAAGAGATTACGTGGCATATATTTGTGAAAGTGACGGGAAGAAGTGGTTGGCCCATTTTGCATCCTTCTTTGGCTATCCTGTCGGCTTCTTCATTCCCATATATATTGCAATGGCCAGGTACCCATTTAGTCGGATTTCTGTAGCTTCTTGAAGCCTTAAAAGTCTTTCCCTGCATTTTATAATTAGTCTTGTGAAGTCAAAGCCTGGAGTGCAGCAGTAGAGTCTGATAAAAATACTACTTTTTGCTCGATGCTAAGAGAGATAAGGGCCATTAGCTGCATCGCTAAGTGCTGCGACATCTCCATCGAAATTGGTCGTCATTGGTCAAATGATTTCCATCTAAAAAGACATAATACAAAAAATATTATGAGGCAAAACGTCATCAATTAATAACTTACATTTTTATGATAGAATTGGATAAGTATTTTTTGCAAGAATCCTCTTTGACTTGAATAATCCAAAGTAGGTAAAAAACAAGCCCTCTAGTGAAGGAGCTAAACACTATAAAATGCTACATGGCGCGACAGCCTCGGTGGTCAAGGTACAATATGGCCAGAGGTACAACACCTTCCTTTATATATATATATATATATATATATATATATATATATATATATATATAAATATATATATATATATATATATATATATATATATATGTATATATATATATATATATATATATATATATATATATGTATATATATATATATATACACACACACACACACACACAACATTACGATAGATAATATGAATGAAAATGCTTCCATTGGTATAACCTAGAAATGGCCTACTACAGCTGGTGTAGTTACTACAATATTGGCCTCCCCAAACACCAACCATGCTTTCTGTTAGAAAGAAAACTCATTTCTGCCAGCTGTTGTCCCTCCTTTCAGAGGACTCGTCTCTATTGTCGGGATCCTGTCCAATTTCGGCGGCATTCGTCTGTTTGACTATTTACACGACATATCTTTCAGTCATATACACGGGCTCCGTTATATCGTCGATACAAATGCAAAGTAACGAATGTGAAAAAATGCATCTTTTATTGCCAATCTTTACTAATTTCTGTTGGACTTATGTACGGCAAATTCTTGAATCTTAGATCACTCTATTGAAGGGAAAGTATTCCACTATCAAAAGGTCAAATCTGCCGAATATTTGACTGTCAAAATAAAAGTTATGAATAAATGCTTTTCCACTCTGAAAAGTGGTGATTTTCACATTCGATACTTTGCATTTGTAGCGACGATACGTCGACATAAAAAAATACATGTTTTTATTCTTTTTCAAGTTGTCGCACCACCGTATGTGCAGAATAATTTCGGGGGAGGGGGCTGGGAGCACCTAGACATTTGGGGTGTACGGAAAATTTTAAATATTTTAGTGTAAAATTGTGGGTTTTAAGGTCCCCTGGACACCTAGTAGACCAGGGCGAATGTACAAGATATTTTTCGTTGTTATTGTTGTTTTTTTACATGATATTTTATCAACAAAACAAAATTTCGGCAGGGGGGGCTGCAGCCCCCTTTATATACGCCCATGGTAGTCATATTTGGTGGTTTTTTTTCTGATCTCGGTTCACGTTCTTCGTCAGAGATTTGGAGTGCCTTTGTTTTGATTTTGGAACCACTCTTTCTTGAACTTGGTTATATTTTCTTTTTTTGCAGTTTCGTCAATGAGAATAATTCTCTCTCTGTTTCCTTAAAACAATTCGGTTTAGTTTTCTTGTGGTTATAGAACACAAGAATTCCCTTTGTTGATCTCTCTGACTATATTCTGAGAATATCTCTATACAAATAAATCCTTTACTTCTACACGGTGTCCAAGAGTTTCTCAGTTCTTTGGTAAAACGGTTGAATTTCTAATATGGATTAGCTCATTGTAGTGCAATATTGATCTATCTACAATGTACAATATATATATATATATATATATATATATATATATATATATATATATATATATATATATATTTCATATAAATATGGGAGAGGGAGAGAGTTGCGAGAGTGGGTCACAGTCAGAAATAAAATATTCAGGGTGGCTGCCGGAAATACAGCTGGCCATAGGGATGACAGATAAAGACAGGGAGAACTCAGAGCTGTTGGTTCCATTTGCTGTCGCCAGATAGCACTCCTGTCCCTCGGCTATCTCCGGAGAAGATCGTCCTGTTCCGTCTCCTGTCGTCGGATAGCACTACTGTCGCTCGGCTATCTCCGACAGAGATCGGCCTATTCCGCTTCAACTCCGAATGTTTTCGACTGGTGCCCCTCGGGAATCTCCGACAAAGATCGGCCTATTCCGCCACTAGTCCGGGCCGCTGTCAGCTGTCCGGGAGTGTTTTGTTTGCCCCGCCTTGGGCAGTCAAGCAGCCAGGACTTGTCGACCAATCAGGCCCTCACACAAGGTACTTTAAACTCCCCCTTCCCCCCAAGTATTAAAAACAATTTGATACCGTTCCTTTAATGCTCCCGATTATCTGCCATAGCAAATTATAACAGATAATTCCTTAGCCATTATACTAATTACTGGAAAGCTGTTTTAGTTTTTTTTTATTTATTCGTTCCTAAATTGAAGGATTGCATATTTAATAAAAGTTCTAACACAAACCGTTATCTTGAACCAGATGCAGGACGAACCCAAGGAGCCATTTCTATTGAAGTGTACCATGTATCCAGATGCAAGTAAGGCATACTTATATAAATATATTTTACCCACCTTTTTTTACATTTTTTAAATTTGAACATTCCTTAAAAAACATGTGTTACCTTCCGATATAATTCAAATGAAACTCGCAAACATACTAAAAAATTTGGTGCACGACTTAAATTTATGACCCAATGCCTTAAAAAGTTGGTGGTTTTGTATTGTTTACATTGTATTTGTCGTTTTAATTTTGCTCTATTTATAATTATTTTGTTTATTTATTTATTTAAATTTTAATCTCAACACACACACACATATATATATATATATATATATATATATATATATATATATATACACACACATATATAAAACAAATTTTTTTGGGGCGGTTAATCTACAAGTTACCACCCTCTTCCGGCCAGGATAGGGTTGGTTACACAGCTATTTAATTATGTTAATTTGTCTTATGTTTACTTAAATCTAAACTTATTTTAATAATCTTCATTTTTAGGTAATCAATATTGATTTTCCATAGCATAGCTTATTATTTTATTTTTCTCGTATATTACTTTTTTTTATATAATGCTTAGTCAACTATTAAGAGTCTTGTCAGACTGTTTATATATTTTATCATAAAAAGAGTTCTTGGCTTTATTTATTTACATAGAGGCATGCATATATATATATATATATATATATATATATATATATATATATATATATATATATATATATATATATGTCTGTTGGCTATCTAGCTGCCCCAAAAATAGTCCGATTTTGTTATTATTTGGTTACAAAAATCCTTTCTCTGATTTGAAAGGTCAAGTTCGTTAAGAAATGTCCTCATGAATTGTTAAATATCTGATCAGTTCCCACCCGATCCTATTCCGCCCTAGATAGAAAAGGATGGATACCTGTTGATTAAGGTACCAGATAATTTTTTTTTTTTTTTTTTTTTTTTTTTTTTTTTTTTTTTTTTTTTTTTTTACGGCGCATCTACATCTAGGTCATTAGCGCCGACATCCAGGGTGCAGCGAGGAATTTTACCAGCGAGCCGTGGGATGATAAAATTCCTGCCGGAGGTTGGGAATCGAACCCACCATCTCCCGCTTATGAATCCAAGGCGCTAGCCATTAGACCACGGGAGACCCCTGGTACCAGATAATGAATTGATTATTCGGAGGAAGGTTATAAATCAAAATATAATCATGATTATTTAATTATTTATTGTAGGCCTGCAATAAATACCATCAACACAAGAAAATTTCAGGGGCAATATATTAATTAATGCAAATCGTAACAAAATTACAAAAAAAAAAAAAAAAAAAAAAAAATAAAAAATAAAATAGTGAATTGAAATAAAATTTAATATTATTCAAGTAGTTTTTTAAATTTTGGATTAGCGGTAATAACGCGACTCCGCATTGGCAATTTTCTAGTTAACAATGAACATTTCCTGAGCACATTAAGATTTTTCATATTTATTATCATCAAATTGTTTGTCAATTTCCTAAATGCATTTGACAACGCAAGATAATATTCGAACGAACTGTGATAAGATCACACATCAATTTTACTGATGGAACATTGAGTGGCCTTTTAAACATACACTACTCTTCACAGGACAACACATTAATATTCCAATAGCAGGGTGTCTACTGCACGAAAATGTCACGAAAATCATGAAAATGTCACGAAATTGAAAATAGGGCACGAAAAATCTGCACTTCTGCCTTGTTGTAGCATTTTTCACATAAATTATTCCATGGGCGTATATAGAAAATAATTTCGGTGGGGGCTGAAAAAATATCGGGGGGGGGGGGCTGAGACCATTTCCGGGGTATGGAATACTAACATTTTAGAACTTGGAATAGTTTTAACCAACTAAAACGCTATTACACCCAAGATATCTTTTATGAACTAAGTGAGCATATTTAATTTATTTTTAAGGGTTTATGATACATTTTTACCGATCAAATAGAAATTTCGGGGGGGGGGGGGGGTGCAGCCCCCTCAGCCCCCCCTAATACGCCCATGAATTATTCATTAGTTCCATACATTTTTATTTATCTTTATATATATTCAGAGTTCTTCAAGCAGACTTTAATATTGAAATTATGTACACTTTAATTAACAAAATTATGTACTTTGATAATAAATATTTAGTTAGTAATATTTTTTGGCAGAGGCTAGACAGACTGGCTTAAATGGCGTCAGATCTGGCTGCAGTGTTGTACAGAAGCCTAGCTGTAGCAACTCCAGTGTTGCCACGCAAAAAAAACTGAGAAGTTAGGGGGCACCGCTACAATATGTTTTAAATCAATTTCCAAAAGAAATACAGTCATACACATTAAAAAAAAAAACTTATTTTTTTCCTCCTCGAACTTACACACACACACACACACACACACTCACTCACACTCACTCACACACACACACACACACACACACACACACACACACACACACACACACACACTCACTCACTCACACACACACACACACACACACACACACACACACACACACACACACACACACACACACACACACACACACACACACACACACACACACACACACACACACACATATATATATATATATATATACACATATATATTATCGAAAAAGGCGGAAGGTCAATCACACTACACCACTTTTTTTTCACTTTCCTACATGTTTCGCACCATTGTGGCGCAGGAGAACCTTCCACTAGCAGGGCCACATCTAGACATGGGAAGGTTCTCCTGCTCAAGTTAAGGCTGGAGTTGTGTTTTAAAGTACATACCCTGAGGACACGCCAAAATGGTGAGAAACATGTAGGGAAGCCGAAATTTAAAGTGTGAAAGTGTCTGGCGCAGTGTTATTGACCTTTCGCCTTTTAATGTTAATGATCAATTTTATATATATATATATATATATATATATATATATATATATATATATATATATGTATATATATATATATATATATGAATGAATGATGAGAGTATTACAAACAAATGAAAACTTGTATTGAATAATCGAAGGGAATAAACTATTTATATCTACGTGACCTAATTAAGTGAACTGTTTATCTTTAATAATTCAAAACAAATAAACCGAAGAGCAATAGGGGGGACTGCAATATTTTTTAAGAAATATAACAAAATGGAAATACAACCAAATTATTGCCTACAATAAGGACATTTTTCTTCACCTGGTTTTAGTACTTTCCGAAGTAATTATGGTATCGAGGTTGCACTCATCAATGAATCAATTAACCCGGCAAAAGTTGTTTTTCCATAAACATTATTCCTAGTAGTCGGAGAGATGGTAACGCACTTTTCATGAAGTGTTTTATGCACCTAGAAATTTTGCTGTAATATACCTCTTGGGTAGATAGAAAGGTAAATATGTGTTGGCTAGAGTTACCGTGGAACACCAGGCACTGCGCACAGGGGAAAGGCGCAAAACAATATTGCCCAAAAATAGTGTTTTATTCAAAAGCCAACTTTAATGTATAAAAATTGCAAATTAAGGCAATTTTACAATTAATATTAAATAAGGCTGGCACTTTTTAGGGGGTTAAAATGTAAATAAAAAAATACCTAGTTTTTATTTTTAATATTAAATTAAGTGCTTTATTCACGCTGCGATTTAAACAGCGCCTTCAATGAACATATTTGAAAATAATTACAAAAGGGCAGACACTTTTGTGGGGTTTAATTATCAGGAAACATAAAAATAAATGTTGCCTATGATAGACTGCAATACACTGCGTGTAGCCGTAAGAGTGTATGAGAGCACCGCGCAGTTGTGGTTATTCTCTGCGCTCTCATTGGTTCTTGCTCAAATGATATTGTACAGCTCTCTCGGTTTAAATGGCAGCGTGAATAAAACTCTCATTTAATATTAGAATAAAAACAATTAAGTTGTTTTTTTGTTTTTTTACATGTTATACCCCTTAAAAGTGTCTGCCTTATTTATTATTCATTGTAAAATTGTCTTAATTTTACATTAAAGATAGTTGGCTTCTGAATAAAACTCTATTTTTGGGAAATATTTTTTTGCACCTTTCCCCAATGCGCAGTACCTGGTGTTCCACGGTAAGTCGAGCCAACACATAGATACCTTCTTATCAACCCAAGAGGTACATTATAGCAAAATTTCAAAGTGCATAAAACACTTCATGAATCGTGCGGTTACTGGCTCTCGGGCTATAGTAAATATTTTGGTAGTGAAATAATAATCCCGTCCTTGTCATGGGAAATTCTTGCTTAATATTTATGCAATATTCATCTTGTCCCTTCCAGAATATTAGCGGATATTGGATAGCGCCGTATGGTGTGTGTATAAGGACTCAAGATTATAATTTCTTCTTCGAATCAGGATTTCTCGCGTAGCTGTACGGTCGCCAACCACGATTCCAGCAACAGGTGCATTGAATGTACTCTCCAGTTGGTTCTTTATCAGGATTGACGGCATTAGCTTGATTGCCACTTTGTAATTTGCGCATGTGTGATTTTGCCCATTCAATAGATCGTCCAGCTCACTGACGATGCGCCTTGCGTCAATTTTCTTGTCTGTGACGTAAGTGAATCCCAGCCATAAGACATTTTCATGTCATAAATGCATCAGCCTATCCTGGCTAGAAAAAGGCGATAACCTAAAAATCTGTGTATGAGTAGAAGTTAAAATTTAAATAAAACCAATGTTCTGGTTAAGTGAATTTATGTTCTCTTAGCCCTAATGAGGCTTTGGAACATATAAAGCACTCATACTGAAAGTTTATTTTATTTTACAATATGTCTGACCCCAGATAAAAACCAGTTGGTCTAGGAATTTAAACTTACTTTTTCCCCAAAAGTCTTTACAAAAAAAGAATACAAAAATCCTAGAAACGGGCCGGTTCATATCACAAAAACGTTTATTTTTTTCTTTCCTTTTGTGGGCTCTAGGAAAGTAAGTGGCGACCCTTTGGTTTTACTGGGCCATAAACCAGCCTGAAACGCTATTAAACTCCAGTACCGAACACATGTTCTACTGCTGACATCTTGTTTCCTACGGCCAAACTATCAAAAACTGGTAGAAAAAAGTATAATACGTGAGGTTGTTTATTTACAAAAATAAATTACCGTAAAGAACCATGGGAATAAATCGAAACAACTCGAAACGTTATAGGGTTGGTATTTGTGGAAAATAAAAACAGTTTTATCTGGATAAGGATTGATGATGTATCGTTTCCCAGGGTGTAAAATACTTTTAGCGCGGTCCCTCCTTCCCTACAAAAAGAGGAAACCCGTTTATAGCGCCGGCCTTATGACAAAAACCAGGGATCCACGTTTCAGACCCATAATTCACGAAAATAAATGGAGTTCCAAATTTTTAAGTGTATACATATTGACCTGTTGACTCTCTAGCTGCCCCAAAAATGCTCCCACTTTGATGACATTCGGTAAAAAAAAACCTTCATCTAATTTGAAAGATCAAGTTCGTTAACTAGCAGAATCCATCTATCAGGTAATAGTTTTGGGGAGAAATGTGCGCGAAAAATATCGTAGGGCTTACGTTTTACTTTAATATTCTTGCAGATACAATATTCATAGGTTTTCTAAAGGCTAGTACACACTGGGATACAATGTTGCGCGTCATTGTTGGAGAGCTGAATCTCGGTTGAATCTGGATTGTTGCGATTCTGCCGTGCAACAGATCCCCGTGTATAAGGCGTGTATTGCGGGTCTAGGTGATACAAGAATCTGAGTCCCGCTGGTTCGGGACTCAAGGATACATTGTTGCGCAACATTACGAGTGTGGACGTGTTCCGGAGCAGCCTCATGTCTAGAATCAGCCCCCGGCAGTTCCATCTTCCGTAAAAAAAACCTAACGTAAAAAAAAAAAAATCTTCAATGCGATACCTAACAGTTTAGGAGAAACATTGATATAACTAGCTTATAACTTTCGGGTTTCGCATTCAGAAGTGATTGATTTTGTTGAAAATTGTTCCAGACGTTCTCCCTTTTTTTTCAGGAAACATAAATTTATAATTTAACTTTACAATAAAATTATTATAACTACCTTCTGAATAGAAATGCCGAAAATCGATATGGTTCTTTAGCATAAATAGACTCTGCTTAATCTTCAGAAATAGATGATGACTTCATGAAAGTACCAATACTCTGCAGCCTACAGTAGGGATGGGCGATAGTAGATAGTTACTATCGACATATCGATAGTTCATGACTATCGATAGCCCATGACTATCGATAGATTTTTGACTTCTTTTTAGAGTTGAAGTTCTTATCATCTGGAGGGCTTTGGTATTAAATAGTGACACGTCTGGTAATTAAGTACTGAAAAGGTACTGAACAAACATATTTTATTTCTTTTCTCTCTCTTTTTTTTGGATATTTTACATTTATTAGGCATTACATGCTATGCGTTTCCGCTCGTTCAAGAAGATATCAAAACCCTAGTCAATCCAACTCACAATTAATAGAATTACATTAATTTTAGCGACTCTAGTCTATCCAACTCGCTAAAATTAATAGAATTCCATTAATGTTTCCGAGTAAGAAACCAATCCCTTTTTCTTTGTCCGGAACATCGCGAACTAATTTTTCCTACTAACATAAACAGAGCTTTTTCATAAACAAAAGCTAATTCACTGTTGAAGGTTACTTTACTCCCAGCAAGAACCGAAGCAATTGGTCATCCGAATCCTCCAATAGGAAGGCAAAGGAGTTATGCGCATGCGCTGAATCACTGATACAATCACTACTGCTACTTCAAAAGTAACTGGATGTGGTCTTCGCAAAAAGACCCAATTGAAGCTCTCAGCATCTGGAGGGCTGTGGTATTAAATACTGACACGCCTGGTTAATTATATACTGAAGAATAACCATCTGGTGAATACAACCAACTACATAATGTAGCCAGGAAGTACCTTTGTGTTCCAGGCTCGTCTGTAGCCTCAGATACACTGTATTTTCAGCCGCTGGAAAAATCATTTCTAAGCAGCGGAACAGACTGAGCCAAAGAAAAGCAGAAATGGGTTTCCTTTCTCGTAATATGCGGCTCAAGGAGCACAACTAAAATAGTTTGAAATAATAGCACTTTTTTTGTGCCACTTGATATTATATTCTTTGGAAATGCTTTTTATAAATTTAAATAAATTCGTTTTTCGTTTTAAACCTTTGTGTTATCTTATAAATATACCTAATCCTGCAAGTAATAGAATATTCAACCCAATAACATTAAATTCTTCATTGGACAGGCATGTAAGGAATAGGGGAAGACACTATCGATAGTATCGATATATTTTAACCGGTAGTATCGGCCTATCGATAGTGCTGAACTATCGACTATCGCCCATCACTAGCCTAGAGACCATTCTATTTATTAATGCTAGCTTCATCTGGATTCTGTTTAACGGCGGTGTTTGGCGGATGTAGGTGGAGTCCTTGCATAATTACTAGTCGAATGTCAACAAACGGATGTTCCTATATCCTCTTCTGAATAGGTACAGATGGTTATTGTTTCATCGTCTCTATTTGATGTTCTAGTTTTCCTACAATCCTTATGCACATCATATTCCATTCAGTGATTTCCCTACATTTCATTCATACTAAATCAAATTCGGGTATTTTTGAGAAGACCACATCCAGTTAGTTTGAAGTATCTGTTGTGATTTTAAACAGTAATTTTGGTCCTTTAGGATTAGCTTACAGGTTCTTTGCATGTTATCTAAGTTTAGAAACCATATTATACAGGGTGTCCCTTAAATGTATAGTCATATTGTGGGAGGTGATAGAGGACCTTTAGGGGAACAAAAAATGATCTATGACGATTTTCCGAATTCTCACACGTAAGGGAGAAAACGTCGTTTTATTGTTTTATCAAGACGAACGTGGTTTTTAGAAGATTAATCGTAGCTCCGGCCCAGGTGGTTCTACTAGAAAGGAAGTGAAACCAATCGAAAGCTGAGTAAATTTACTATAAGACTAGTTGGGAGTAAACGTAAAAATGAATGTAAGTATGTATATCTTACCAAAAGAAAACAATTCTAAATTTCCTGACATTTTATTGATACTTCTTACCAGCGTTACTCCTCGATGGGCAAGGTCGAATTGAAACCAGCTTCCCAATCTTTGTGCCAAAAGGACTTCTTCCAAGAAAAACGACAATTCAATGTCGAGGAATGCGTGAAAAGACTCTGCTTTAAGTCGAGGAGTCAAAAAATGGGGATCTATTATTGCATTATTCCACGCAAAATCAGAGGCATACTCACTCCTATATTTTTGGTGTGGGGAATTGAAGGAGGCGGGGGTGGGTGGTTGAGTGGAGAGAGGCATGGGCGTATATAAGGGGAGGGGGGCTGAGGGGTTGCAGCCCCTTACAAAATGTTCAAAATTGTGTGTATTTTTTATTTTTTTCCCTAATCATAGTATCCATAAAGGCAAGTGAGTTGATTTTTCAGCACAACGCATGCCATTTTTGGCACATCTTGTGCGTATAAAATATTTTACATATAAGGGTACTCGCATAGTGAAGAGGTAGAGGTAGAGGTAGAGGTAGAGGTAGAGGTACCTCTATGTAACACAAACTCATTGTTTGTAATGGGGGCTCGCATAGTGAAGAGGTAGATGTAGAGGTGAACCGCGCGGGCCTCCTGGAGGTCTTTCCCGCCCGCTTTTGAAGACAAAATTGTTTGTCTTTTCGAGCGGTCTAAAGCGCGGTCTATGACGTTGCTTCTCCGTGATTGGTCCGTTCAAGTCCTCTACTAGCCAATTCCACCCTCCGCTGCACGCGTGGTCGTTTGTGTAGTATTTTCACTCTAGAAAATTTGAGATTAGTGTTCTGGGATGGTGAATAACTATTAACGGTAGTGAAATGAAAGAAGATTTAATTATCGACCACTTAATTCTCACTTCTCGATTTTCCACTGTCGGACAAATAGCATAAAAAACACCACAACCGCCATTTGTATGAGAAAGACTGGAAGGCTGTAGCAGCTGAACTGCATAGCACTGGTAAGCTTATGGTGATATGTTGTCGCAAATGTATGAAATTGTTTCAGGAGTCATCGTCATGTATTCCTGAAATTTGTCTGGGTATTCTTTAAGTTGCAAAAAAATATGGTGATGTTCTCCCAAATCTTGTCGCACTTGATTTATGGGATGAGCACTAAAATCTCGATTACTTAAAGTGCCAATTATCCACCATTTACGCGCTGTCGACATGTCATCACTATCTTCACTACTGTCACTTAATATTGTAAAAAAATAAACTATCCTAACAACCTCTCTTCTTGCAACAGTGTTGAAGACTCACCCTCAAATCATGTGTAACTAGGAAAGCAGCGCGGTATCCCTCTTCACTATGCGACCCGCCCTTTTTCAAAACCTCTACCTCTATCTCTACCGCTTCCACATCCAGTTACTTTTGAAGTAGCAGTAGAGATTTATAAGAGTTACTCGTACTCGCTGATAAGCTTACTGATTAGCTTATAGGTTCTTTTCTGGTTATGTACTACTTCTTGACTCGTTATCTACAGTTATATTTCATATTAGATAATGCCAAGCAATATTTATTAATAAAAAGGTTAATATGATCAAAATCAATTCTCTCAACTATGAAATAAGTTATTAAGCATTAAAGTTGACTGTTTTGCAGGTTATGAAGGATAACAAACAACGTTATTTGTGAACAAACATATTTTATTTCTTTTCTCTCTCTTTTTTGGATATTTTACATTTATTAGGCATTACATGCTATGCGTTTCCGCTCGCTCAAGAAGATATCAAAACCCTAGTCAATCCAACTCACAATTAATAGAATTACATTAATTTCAGCGACTCTAGTCTATCCAACTCGCTAAAATTAATAGAATTCCATTAATTTTTCAGAGTAAGAAACCAATCCCTTTTTCTTTGTCAGGAACATCGCGAACTAATTGTAAACTCATTTTTCCTACTAACATAAACAGAGCTTTTTCATAAACAAAAGCTAATTCACTGTTGAAGGTTACTTTACTCCCAGCAAGAACCGAAGCAATTGGTCATCCGAATCCTCCAATAGGAAGGCAAAGGAGTTATGCGCATGCGCCGAATCACTGATACAATCACTACTGCTACTTCAAAAGTAACTGGATGTGGTCTTCGCAAAAAGACCCAATTGAAGTTCTCAGCATCTGGAGGGCTGTGGTATTAAATACTGACACGCCTGGTTAATTATATACTGAAGAATAACCATCTGGTGAATACAACCAACTACATAATGTAGCCAGGAAATAACTTTGTGTTCCAGGCTCATGTGTAGCCTTAGACCGTGTATTTTCAGCCGCTGGAAAAATCGTTTCTGAGCTGCGGAACAGACTGAGCCAAAAAAGTGGAAATGTTGGTCTTCCTTTCTGGTAATATGTGGCTTAAGGAGAAAAACAGTTTAAAATAATTGCACTTTTTTGTGCCTGTTGATATTTTTTTCTTTGGAAATGCTTTTTATAAATTTAAATAAATTATTTCTTTGTTTTAAACCTTTGTGTAATCTTATAAATATACCTAATCCTGCAAGTAATAGATAATTCAATTTAATAACATTAAATTCTTCATTGGACAGGTATGTAAGGAATAGGGAGTGCCACTATCGAATAACTATCGATAGAATCGATATTTTGTAGCCGATAGTATCGGCCTATCGATAGTGCTCAACTATCGACTATCGCCCACCGCCAAAATATATATAAACGCGCGCTAAGATGACGCAGATTTTTTTTAACCTTTTTTTTGCACTCTATAAGTCTCTTTTTTCTTGCAAATTAAAAGTACCATTTATATCATGTGAAGTTCTTTCTCGTCATTGTTTATAGTTTACATCATTAATATATCAGCAAACAATTGTATAATTTCTTCTTAATGAGTCCTTCATGTGTTATAATGCATTCATCATTACTACCTTCCCACCAAGTATGATGGAAACTTATGACGTAATGAACAGTTATTGTTGGAATACACCCGATCTTGATGGTTCTCACGTTTTTTGATGCTATCTCTGGAGCAATAGCTCAGAAATGGCTGGAATATTATGTGATGGGAATTACGTTTTTTTTTGTTCTTTTTTTTTGTGCAAATTATAGCAATTAGAGAAAGGTCAATATTTTTTAAATCTGTAACCTGGCAGTTTGAAAATGTCAGACACGCTAGTGAGTCTATACAATGCTTATCCATGGTGTGATCATTTTGTATATATATATATATATATATATATATATATATATATATATATATATATATATATATATTTATACGCCTATAATATCAAACATACAAGAAAGAAATGTCCAAGTTCATTACTTAGAAGACCTCATAATTACTTACTAAGAACAGTAAAGACACTTCAACTGACCTTTAAAAACAACAATAAAAATACTTATATCCAGTTACTAAAATATCACTTTCCTCAACCAGGTATATTCTTAAACTTGGCATTTTTTTTTTTTTTTTGCCGAAATTATCTTTAGAGAGAAAACTAAACATTGCCAAGTTTAAGAATATACCTGGTTGAGGAATGTGATATTTTAGTAACTGGATATAAGTATTTTTATTGTTGTTTTTAAAGGTTAGTTGAAGTGTCTTTACTGTTCTTAGTAAGTAATTATGAGGTCTTCTAAGTAATGAACTTGGACATTTCTTTCTTGTATCATCTCTTGTATTGGCAAATATTTTTGGTTGAAAATATGGTACACTTAATACACCAACTCATACTACTTTTTTTGGAGTGTAGGATGGTAAGGCGTTTTTTGGGGGTTTTAGGAGGAGATAATTCTCGCTTTTTGGGGAAGAGAGTGTTTCTTTGTGGGGGGAGGAACTTGGCCTCTATTTCACATTTATGTTTTTTTTTGGGGGGGATTATTTTTACCACACAATGTTCTCTTTAGATGACCACAACGAATACAGAGTTTCGTTGAAATATAACAAAAGTTACGACCGGTAATGGCAACCGAGAGTAAACCCATCCTCCAGATGGACCGATTTTGCTGGTTAACGAACTCGCTCAATCGTTTTATAGAGTAATACTAAATACCAAGTCTCGTGGCGAAAAGAAAAACAAACTAAAACGCTGGCGTTTATATATATATATATATATATATATATATATATATATATATATATATATATATATATATACGCCTATAATATCGCCTATGCGTCCAATGTCACAATCCCAAATTGCGCCTAAAAGTCAGAAGTGTGTGAATATTAGTCGAGTGCATTCCGGAATAATTTGCTTAGAATACCGTATATAAATAAAATAAAAACATGAATAGTTCTGCTCTTTTACATTGGTAATGAGCAACTTAATTGATGTTGTAATTAATTTGCTTTCAGAGTATTATGAATGCGTGGTAATTCAGTACTTAATAAATACACGAAAACTTCACATTTTAGTCTATTGACCTTGACGAATAATAAAAGAAACAGGATGCTGTCAGGGCCGCCACATCTCAAAGCCGGGCCCAGGACTAGATCACGGGCCCCCACTTCTCAGAGCCAGACTGAAAATTCTAGTACTTTTCTATAGGACTTTGGACATTTTAAAATTGTTTTCATCTTGTGTTTTGAGCGAAATGAGAATAAAAGCCGATAATCGGTGCAGCAAAGGTTACTTTCGGTATTTGTAGTTTTATTATGACTCCTAATGAAATATACTATTCTGGGAGTGCACATGTTTTGTTGTTCATGTACATTAAAAAAAATATAGATCTCATTCCAATAAATATAGCCTTCGCCAGTCTATATTTCTAAACCCCATTCTTTTTACAAGCTCATAACCTATACATTGTTTTCCAATTAGCGAGGCCCGGTCCGGCCCCTCACCCGGCGCCCGGGCCCGGGACAACAGTCCCCGGCAGTCCTCCCATGTGGCGGCCATGGATACAGTAATAATGCTGGAACAGGTAGAACCTAGACATCTAGAACCCACATAAAGTCATATCAAAACATAGGCGCTCCTAGTGGTAGCTTTGCCAACGTACGTTGGGCGGAAGAACTCAATTGAAACATAGTACAATAACCCCCCTTCCGATAGACCGATTTAGTCAACATTTCCGATCACCGATCATTTTTCACAACACGCTTTTCTTATTAAATACCCTACGACGTATCGTTATAATACAGCAGAAATTACGATTTTATTGTTAAAATTAGTTATTTGGTTCCGGGGTAAACCCCGCTGACAAATAAGCCAATTTAGTTTATTTTTACAACGCAATGTTCTCTTTAGATGACCACAACGAATACAGAGTTTCGTTGAAATATAACAAAAGTTATGACCGATATTGGCAAGCGAGTGTAAACCCATCCTCCAGATGGACCGATTTTGCTGTTTAACGAACTCGCTCAATCGTTTTATAGAGGAATACTAAATACCAAGTCTCGTGGCGAAAAAAAATAAATAAAACGCTGGTGTTTATATATGTGTATATATATATATATATATATATATATATATATATATATATATAAATTTTAACGGGGGTTATTTTCTGTGTATACTAGGTAGGATCGATAAAGATATGAAGAAATGTTTCAAAAAATTCCATTTTCATGAGTGCAACATCAACAGCTAAAATTCCGGGGAAAAATATTTTTCTCCCTCTTGTCGCTAAGACGGAAACCCACTGATACTAGCCTAGCTATTATTAACCCTAAAGGAATTTCTAGGATTTGTTAGGTCCTTGTTGATGAAGGCTGGAATCTGACAGGAAACAGATGTTATTCTTGGAGGGTAAGAACAGATGTAGCTAGGAAGGACTGCACTCAGGGAAACACATTATAGCTGTGTAGGATACAATACCAAAGTTTGGAGATGAATGTTTTTAGCGTATTTCCTACTTCGTTCTATAGGATGGAAAAATTCACTTTTCATAGATCAACAAAATAACGCTGGTTCAAATTTGTATATATACATATATATATATACATATATATATACATATATATATATATATACATATATATATATATATATATATATATATATTTATATATATATATATTTATATATATATATATTTATTCTATTCGTCACTTTCAGTTTGCGTCACCGGATCGACGTCATAAACGGGGTTTCTCCCTCTAAAACAAGTGAGAAAACCCGCTTTAAAGATTCATCTCCAAACTTTGGTATATATATATATATATATATATATATATATATATATATATATCCCAAACTTTGGTATATATATATTTATATATATATATATATATATATATATATATATATATATAAAAATATATATATAGGGAGAGTCTATATACTATTCGATTTTTTTTAACCATTAATTTATCGTATATTCGTCCAAATAAAAACCAAACTGGTAAAAAGTTACAACTTGTAGATTAGAGTTCTTTGTTGATGATTGCTTGTAACCACTTGTAGCTAGCTTTGAATAGCTTGCCGGTCGAGTAATCCTTGTTGACGGATGAAAGGAAAACAGACTCCAATAAGTCTACCAAGAAGAGAATCGATCTGGATAGCATGAATGGCCTAGAGTATAGTACTACCAAGAGGAGGGACTAGCAGGGTAGAGCACGTGGTCTTTAACTGTCAAAGTGGGTCACTCGACCCCGTCTTGTCATTCGCTCTCTCTCTCTCCGATCCATTCCTTTATTCCCTCTTTTACTACCCAGTTCTCCTCTATCCCTCTCCATCATTTGCACTCTCTCCCTCTCGCTCCCCCTCTCATCCCTTGCCCACCCTCCCACCTTGGCTTTATTTCTCCCTCCCCTCACTTATTTTTCTCTTCTCCCCGTCTTTATCCCTAGGGAACCCTGGAAGATTTATTGCGAGCCTAACTTCGTTCGTCTACCTCTTATATTCCCCTTTCATCCTACCCTACCTCGCTGGGACCCTTCAGACATGACAATTTTCCGAGCCCTTTGAGAATCCGGAATAAGGATTTACCAACTGTGGAATTTCAATCTCACCGAATAAAGGAATTCCTGACTATATAAACGTTCGGCTGAATGGGGTTTTTATTCTTTTAATTCGTATTAAATATTAACAATATCAATATGAATATTATTGATCTCATAAAACGAATACATGCATAATGGCATGCCTTTGAAATTCTTGCGTAATTTGGAATACCCAACTAAAAAAAAATATATTTACTGCTAAACTTAAATAGTTACTTTTAGCACTTTCCTCCGAAGGAAAGTAGCTATTGAGGTTGCACTCATGACGGAATTTTTGAAAAATTTCTTCGAATCTTTATCGATCCTACCTAGTAGACACCGAAAATGACCCCAGTTAAAATTTATATATATATATATATATATATATATATATATATATATATATATAGTTATATATGTGTCCGTTAACACGATACCGGCCAGAGTTTTTGTTTTTTCGCTAAGAAACTTGGTACGTAGTATTCCCCCATCAAACGATTGAACGAGTTCGTTAACCAACAAAATCGGTCCATCCGGGGGGGTGGTTTACTCCGGAGCCAAAGTAGTTATTTGTCAATACCAGCCATAATTTTAGTTATATTTCAACGAAACTCCGTATTTGTTGTGGTCACCTGAAGAGAAAAATTTGTTGTAAAAATAAACTAAATCGGTTGACTAGAAAGGGGGGTTTACTCCGGACAGGAATTACTAATTTCCTTACACCGGTCGTAATTTCTGCTGTATTGTAACGAAATGCGGTATACGTGCTGGGTATCTATTAAGGAAGAATTGTTGTAAAAATGAACTAAATCGGTCTATTGGAAGGGGGGGGGGATTTACTTTGTACTATGTTTGAATTGAATCAGGTGTTAGTTATGTTTATATTTTATTTATCTATGTATATATATATATAGGTTATTTTAAGCAAATTATTTAGGAATGCACTCGACACTACCCTATTCTGAGAAAAGTGCTTAGTTATGCAGCTCCTGCGTGACGGACTTTTTTAAAGGGAATTCAACCTCTTAAGGTATCGTTGGCTATTTATAGAGGGTGTATCGCAAGTAGAAGACAATATTCCAGAGGATAAAACTAGACCAAAAAAGTAGTTAAACCCTGCCAATCTCACATTTCTATCTGTTTTTATTATTATACACTTTTAGCACTTTCCTCCGAAGGAAAGTAGCTATTGAAATTGCACTCATGACGGAATTTTTGAAAAATTTCTTCAAATATTTATCGATCCTACCTAGTAGAAACCGAAAATTACCCCTGTTAAAATTTATATATATACATAGATATTTATATATGTGTCCGTTAACACGATACCGCCCAGAGTTTTTGTTTCTTCCCCACGTGGTATGTAGTATTCCCCAATCAAACGATTGAACGAGTTCGTTAACCAACAAAATCGGTCCAACTGGAGAGGGGGTTTACTTCGGAGCCAAAGTAGTTATTTGCCAATACCAGCCATAATTTGTGTTGTATTTCAACGAAACTCGGTATTTGTTGTGGTCACCTGAAGAGAAAAAATTGTTGTAAAAATAAACTAAATCGGTTGACTAGAAAGGGGGGTTTACTCCGGACAGGAATTACTAATTTCCTTATACCGGTCGTAATTTCTGCTGTGTTGTAACGAAACGCGGTATACGTCCTGGGTATCTAATGAGGAAGAAGTGTTGTAAAAAATAACTAAATCGGTCTATCGTAAGGGGGGGATTTACTTTGTACTATGTTTGAATTGAATTGAAACAGGTGTTATTTATGTTTTTATTTTATTTATCTATATAGGTTATTTTAAGCAAATTATTCAGGAATGCACTCGACACTACCCAATTCTGAGGAAAGTGCTTAGTTATGCAGCTCCTGCGTGACGGACTTTTGACAGGTTATTGCGATTTGAAAAAGGCAATTTTGAGCATTGAAAGTGAATTTGCCTTAAAGAAAATTTATTGCTGATTCCACGAAAATTGAGTTTTTTCTACAAAAAATGTGTTTGTTTCTAAACAACCTTTAGAACAGCATATCTTCTAAACAAAATTAGATAGAAACTTGCCGTTGACAGAATTGTTCTAGTTTCACCCCTTGAGTATTGTTATCTACTTTCGGTACAAGTGCAATTTAAAATTCATTGACCTAAATATGTATGTAAATGTAATATTTGGATACAAATATTTTATGAAATAAAAGTATTTGACAAGTTCAACGTTCAATAAAACGCTTTGGCAACATTTCTATACCATGAAAAAAATAATTTTCTTCTTTGTTAAAAAAATGTTCTTCCACTGCTGCTTGGAGCTCTTCGTCGGTGTTAAATCGCCTTCCACGAAGGTCAGATTTTACCTTTGAGAAAAGGTAGAAATCGCTAGGGGCCAAGTCTGGGCTGTAGGGTGGATGAGAGATTTCTTGGAATCCACAGTCCTTCACAGCGGCCTTGGAAATCAATGCTGTATGGACAGAGGAATTGTCGTGAAGAAGGCGGACACCTCTGCTTAACTTCCCTCGCCTCTTCTCTTTAATGGCGTCTCGTAACCGGTGAAGTAGGGCTGCATAATACTCACCATTCATTGTGGTATTCGTTTCTTTAAAATCTATCAGTAGTATTTCTTTAAAGTCCCAAAAAATTGTGGCCATTACCTTTTTTGTTGACTGCGTGACTTTTGCCTTTAAAGGAGGCGCTTCTCCTGGTCTTCTCCATTCCATGGACTCTCCTTTGCTCAGTGGGTCATAACATAGAACCATTGTCTCATCCCCAGTTACAATTGAGTCCAAAAAATTCCTTGGGTCGGCATTATACTCGCGTAAAAATTCATTGCAGCAGTGAACTCGTTCCTGTTTTTGAGCAGCTGAAAGAATTTTTGGAACCCATCTTGCACTAACCTTGTTCATATGCAAATGTTCTTTGATGATCCTCAAAACACTTGTTTTTAACCTCGCTGCTATTTCCTTGGTTTTTAGTCGCCGGTCTGACAGCAATTCAGATTCCACAAGTTGGATTGTTTCAGAAGTGACAGCTTCCAATGGGCGACCGGGACGTGGGTCATCTTCTAGACTTTCTCTCCCTAACTTAAATAATTTTGCCCATTCTTTCTCTGTGGAATACGAGGGAGAGGACTGCCCGTATACACAATCCAAGCGCGCTTTAATTTGCGCAGGAGTAAGACCCTCTTTACAAAATAATTTAATTACCGCACGGTACTCGAGTTTGAAAATTGTAAAAATGGGGAGTTTCCTTCAAGGCTGGACACTGACTGACAAGACTGAGGAAGTGCGGGCGATGGGTATGGAGTGAGCAGGCATGGACCTGCATAGGCGTGCAGGTCCCGGCACGTTTGAAGGAGGGGATGCAAGACAGGCCGGAAACTTATGGACCTTACTACGTATGTGAATAAGATTGATGTGGTTTTAAGTAGTTTTATTTTTTGAATGATTGTTTAGCATGTGATTGGTTGTATTTTGTGAATCGATGTAAGTGTTATTGTAAACGGTTTTACTAGGTGGTGTGATAAAAAGGAAGTATCTACCTAGTAGAGACTACGGTGTAGTTTTAGCTCCAGGTTTAATTACACTAAAGGGTAAGGGAGTTACAACTTCAAAATATTGAAGCGGTAGCATCAACTCCGTTTTAATCACACCACCCATTGCATGTGTGTGTGTGTGTGTGTGTGTGGTGAATGGTTGTATTGTGTGAGTTGGCCCTTCGTGCTCATGAAAATAAACTTGCGGTTTTAGGATTGCCCTAAGTGGAGATTAAAGTTTAATTCTACTAAAGCCCGAAACGGAAAGCACTTGGAAACTCTAACCGCATTTCCGGTCACCCATCCACATAACTTCCCATTTCCTTGTCCCTGTCTCTACTGCACTTCTTGAATATTTAACTACTGTCTCCCTCCCTTCCGCCCGACTTGAACCAACACATGCCGAAGTTGTCTATCGTCCCTTCGCTAACAAACATAAATAATTTACTAACAGATCGATACTAATAAATCGGTAATGGGGTCTAATTTGGGCCTTTCAGATCATCCGAAATTGATAGATGTGGGAATTAACCTTCAGTGGCTTCATTTTTCGATTCTTCATCACGAAGTTGAATAAACTCAATGATATAGTCGGGGAACTGGTAACGCACTTTTCATGAAGTGTTTTATGCACCCTGAAATATTTCTATAATGTAACTCATAGGTGATTACTTCATAAGAAGGTAAGTATGTGTTTCCTGGACATACCTTGGTGCACCAGGTACTGCGCATAGGTATAGATGTGTTTTCTGGACATACGTTGGTGCACCAGGTACTGCGCATAGGTATAGATGTGTTTCCTGGACATACCTTGGTGCAACAGGTACTGCGCATAGGTATAGATGTGTTTCCTGGACATACCTTGGTGCAACAGGTACTGCGCATAGGGGAAAGGCGAAAAACAACATTGCCCAAAAGTATGAATGAATGACAATTATTCCGGGACACAAGTCCCATAGGAATAATTTTGAAATTACAAAATAATTGTGAATTTTACGTATAAACTTAAAAACTTATAAATGCTATCAGCTAACTCATAATTTACAGCTTCAATATAAACTAGGGGTCGGGTAAAACTTGGAGGGATAGAAGGTGGTGGAAGAGTCGGGATTTAAAGATTTCTAGTTTGGTAGAATGGCGGACAGACAGAGGTAAGGAATTCCATAGCGAGGTGGCACGGGTGACGAATGATTTTTCGAATATTGCTGTTCGGTGGGAAGGAATATAAAGATCGGAAGGACGAGATCGGGTGTTACGGGAGTGAACAGAGGATTTAAATTTAAGAAGTTGAAAAATATAAGAAGGTCTACGGGATTGAATTACTCGCATTAATATAAAGTAGAGTTTTATTCAGAAGCCAACTATTATTACAGAAAAAAATGCAAATTAAGGCACTTTTAAAAATTAATAATAAATAAGGCAGGCACTTTTAAGGGGGTTAAAATGTAAATTTAAAAATAAAAACAAAGTACCTAGTTTTTATTTTTAATATTAAATGAAGTGCTTTATTCACGCTGGGATTTAAACAGCGACTTCAATAAACATATTTGAAAATAATTGCAAAAGGGCAGACACTTTTGTGGGGTTTAATTATCAGAAAACATGAAAATAAATGTTGCCTATGATAGACTGCAATACACTGCTCGTAACAGTAAGAGTGAATGACAGCACCGCGCAGTTGTGGTTATTCTCTGCGCTCTCATTAGTTCTTGCTCATATGATTTTGCACAGCTGTCCCGCTTTAAATCGCAGCGCGTATAATAAAAACAATTTAGGTTTTTTTTTTTTTTTTTTTTTTTTTTTTTTTTTTTTTTTTTTTTTTTTTTTTTTTTTTTTTTTTAGTGTTATACTCCTTAAAAATGTCTACCATATTTATTATTCATTGTAAAATTGTGTTAATTTTACATTAAAGATAGTTGGCTTCTGATTAAAACTCTATTTTTGGGAAATATATTTTTGCACATTTCCTCTATGCGAAGTACCTGGTGTCCCACGGTAAGTCGAGGAAACACATGTTTACCTTCTTATCTACCCAAGAGGTACATTATAGCGAGATTTCTAGATGCATAAAACACTTCATGAATCGTGCTTTACCAGCTTTTGGACTAATAAGGTTCCCCTCCGTGCTTAAGTGATTTTTTTCCCGCGCGAAAAATTAATAACACTTTTGCGTCGTCAGGCATCCAGGTATATTTTGAATCGGTAAATTGAGGCGGAGAGACGATTGCAGCAACTTCCAAGAAGTACTACTACATAATTTTGTACAGCTTATTATTGCACGGACTTTAAAGTTACCCAGGAAACACCATGTGGAGGTAACCGTGCTTGTTTCCGTTGGGGAGTAAAAAAAAAAAACTACAACCGCTTAAAAAGTTAGGTAAACAGAGACAAATGCACGTTGAAAAGTATAAAACTAACAAATTTGAAGTTTTAAGCACTTATCTCTTCGATTGACATCGCCCCACCGAACATTACAACAGAATTTTATTGTAGAGAATTTAGTAACCTTTCGAATAGCCGCCTTCCACTTACTACGATTTCCCAACCGTTTTCGAGATATTTTAGAAAATATACTGAGATCCGAAAACTTTCGGATTGTATCGCCATTCATACAATTTTTTTCCCAAATACTTCGTTTCTGAATACCCAAACAGAAAATTAGTTTTGAAAAGTATTTCCATCAATTTTTCTGGGAAATGGCTACGGAACTCGCTATAAAAATGGTTTCATTCGTTTTCCTCCGTTAAGGAATCTTTCGCACAAATTTTGCTCCAAAAACCATGTTCCAGTAAACGGATTCAACTGGTTAATGAACTTGACCTTTTAAATGAGAAGAAAGATTTTTGTATCAAATGTTATCAACCATTTTTGAGCCGATGAGGAACTTCTTAATAATTCAAACCCCCCTACAAGTACTTAAGCATTTGAATATCAAAAAAATCTTTCTTAGCGAATGTTTACACTCTAAACGTATTGTCCGTGCAAATTTCAAATTTTTGTGTCAAGTGGTTCGGGATATTATTACCTCGGATGGGCCATCATCAGGGCGCAAGCTCTATGAGGGACAAAATCACATTTTATTTCTAGTAATTCAAGGACTGCCATCATAGTGGAAATTAACCTCAATTAATAATAATTGTTCACTATTGTTTATTCTTATTTATGTATTTTAAGTGATGAATTGCCCTTGTCGCGGTCTTACTAATGTATAAATACATAAATAAATTAAAAATAATACTATGCAATATATAATGTACGGTAACAGCTGTTCTGTTATCGTCCTAGCAACGCTTGCTGCATAGGTTTGCATGCTCTAACCAACTAAAACTTTAAACCCATCTAAAAATACTTAAAAATTCGAATATCAAAAAATCCTTTCTTAGTGAGTGCCTACGTTATATAGGGAGTGTCCATGCAAAATTTCAAAATTTTCTGTCGAGTGGTTTGGGCTGGGCGATGATAGGTCAGTGAGTGAGTGAGTGGTATTTGACAAATATATAGTAGATTTATTTCATTCGTTCCAACTTAAAATGACAACCTTGCAAAATCGCTCACACATCTCCAAAACAGCGGATTTAAAAAAAAAAAATTAAAAAAAAATACGCATAACCCATGAGTACCTGATGACAAAGACTGACAAACCAAAATGTAAACATTGTAACACAGACCTTACTGTTAAACATATACTAACATTGTAACAAAGACCATACTGACCTTACTGTAAAACATACTAACAGACTGTCGGTTACGGACTAACTTGGACATTCCACCTGAATGACCTGACAGGTATACTTTCTGAAGGCATCCAACATATTGATAAAATACTGACCTATTTGAAAAACAATAACATATTAGACAAAATATAATCTTCACATACAACCTCGGGCAAATGGTCAATAATCATGAGAATTCCAATTCACTTCGTCTTACAATAAACTCACAGCCATGGGCCTATATAGGAAATAATTTCGGGAGGGACTGGGAAAATTTCGGGGTGGGGGAGGCTGTGACCATTTCCGGGGTATGGAATATGAAAATTTTAGAGCTTGGAATAGTTTTACGCAACTAAAACGCTATTAAACTTAAAATAAACTATTTTTTTATTAACTAAGTTATCTTATTTAATTTATTTTTAAGCTTTTTATGACACATTTTTACCATCAAATGAAAATTTCGGGAGGGGCTGCAGCCCCCCCTTATATACGCCCTTGCTCACAGCGATACAGAATGTTTTATGCTTTAAATTTTTTTTCGATCTTCTTTTATATAACAATAATTTTTTTTTTTTTTTTTATTGGTATATATATAATTATTTCTCGTATTTCTCATTTATTTTCAATCTATTTATTTTTATATCTATCTAACTTAACATACCTACTCACATGGATGATTTTTTGGAGTGGTATCGATTGGTGCTGCGCCTACATCGGCTCACAGCCAGGAATATATGCTATTCGCCATAGAGGCTGAGCATAAGCAAAAAAAAAATAAATTAAAAAAAAGAAAATAAGCTATGTATAATTACCTACTTTCGAGTAAGAGTATTCCGATATATATATATATATATATATATATATATATATATATATATATATATATATATATGTATATGTATATATATATATATATATATATATATATATATATATATATATATATATATATATATATAGTGTATTATAAATGAGCTGGCCCCTATATCTGCCTCCCAACAGCCTATTGATCTTCCCCCCTTCTACCTTCTCATCCTCAGCTATCCCTCTCTCTCTCTGATTTCCACACTCCCTTTTTCCCTGTAAATCCTCCCACCCTCTCATTCTCTCCCTCTCCTTCTCATCATCAGCTATTCCTCTCTCTCTCTGATTTCCACCCTCCCTTTCTCCCTGTAAATCCTCCCACCCTCTCATTCTCTCCCTCTCCTTCTCATGAGTCATTACATAGATCTTTACAATCAAGGAGTCTGTCAGCTCAAATGTCTTCTCTCAATGAGAAATTATAATAAGCCTGATTTTGTAACGCAGTTATGTTGCTCTCTCCCTCCTAAGGCTCATCACCTAAGGGTGCACCTACAATGGACCCGTATTTCTACCGATCCGATCCAATCCGATTTCGTTTAATCGACAACGGCCAACAGTGGCCGACATGAGTGCCTACATTGGTCTTGACCTGATCCGATCCGATTTAGTCACAGCTCGTCAGTAATGACCTTGTAGTGAAGTGAAAATGAGTGATTAATTTAAGAAATACCATCTAAGAAGGTTATAAGCATTGGAAGGTTATAGACGTTGGATGGTTATAAACATCTTTCCACGCAATTTAATAAACAATGGAAAGTAAAAACAAAAATGTTGTTCTACATTTTATTTCCTTTGATTTATATATATATATATATATATATATATATATATATATATATATATATATCAGAGTTGGGCAAACGTTAGCGCGCGCTAAAAGCTGATACCTCTCCGCTAATTTAGCGAAACTGTAGAAAGCCAGCGCTAATAATTAGCGGTTACCGGCGGCAGTGCGCTAACCGCTAATCTATTTATGAAATATCGTAATTGCTAATAGCTTAAGCTATTACAACTTGTAACTATAGCTTAAGCTATTAGCAATTACGATATTTCATAAATAGATTAGCGGTTAGCGCACTGCCGCCGCTAACCGCTAATTATTAGCGCTGGCTTTCTACAGTTTCGCTAAATTAGCGGAGAGGTATCAGCTTTTACCGCGCGCTAACGTTTGCCCAACTCTGATATATATATATATATATATATATATATATATAGGACTGGATCGGGTCGGGACCTCCATTGAGATGCATGTGTTTTATTCTCTTCCGACAGTCGGTGGGTATTGGATCGGATCGAACGGGTCCAAGTGTAGGTGCACCCTTAGGTGATGTTGACCCTGGAGCCATGTACGATAGATCATTAGCGATATGGCACGACGATTTATTTCTAGGTTCAGACAGCGGGCGACAAATCGGCGCAAAAATGGTGAGAACACAACTCTCACTACTTCAGTTGCAAATATGGGCTGAAGCGAGGAAGAGGTTCTAGTGGCTTGCTGGTTCAGGAGTAGGATGAGAAGGAAATGCTGGCAGCATCCCTACAACCTTAGCAACGTGCAGTATAGCTAGGCTCTTGTATCTAGAGACCTTTATCAACAGCAGTATAGCTAGGCTCTTGTATCTAGAGACCTTTATCAACAGCAGTATAGCTAGGCTCTTGTATCTAGAGACCTTTATCAACAGCAGTATAGCTAGGCTCTTGTATCTAGAGACCTTTATCAACAGCAGTATAGCTAGGCTCTTGTATCTAGAGACCTTTCTCAACAGCAGTATAGCTAGGCTCTTGTATCTAGAGACCTTTATCAACAGCAGTATAGCTAGGCTCTTGTATCTAGAGACCTTACTGGTTCAGGCGTAGGATGAGAAGGGAATACTGACTGCATTCCTACAGCCTTAGCAACGTGCAGTATAGCTAGGCTCTTGTATCTAGAGACCTTTCTCAACAGCAGTATAGCTAGGCTCTTGTATCTAGAGACCTTTCTCAACAGCAGTATAGCTAGGCTCTTGTATCTAGAGACCTTTCTCAACAGCAGTATAGCTAGGCTCTTGTATCTAGAGACCTTTCTCAACAGCAGTATAGCTAGGCTCTTGTATCTAGAGACCTTTCTCAACAGCAGTATAGCTAGGCTCTTGTATCTAGAGACCTTTCTCAACAGCAGTATAGCTAGGCTCTTGTATCTAGAGACCTTTATCAACAGCAGTATAGCTAGGCTCTTGTATCTAGAGACCTTACTGGTTCAGGCGTAGGATGAGAAGGGAATACTGACTGCATTCCTACAGCCTTAGCAACGTGCAGTATAGCTAGGCTCTTGTATCTAGAGACCTTTATCAACAGCAGTATAGCTAGGCTCTTGTATTTAGAGACCTTTCTCAACAGCAGTATAGCTAGGCTCTTGTATCTAGAGACCTTTCTCAACAGCAGTACAGCTAGGCTCTTGTATCTAGAGACCTTTCTCAACAGCAGTATAGCTAGGCTCTTGTATCTAGAGACCTTTCTCAACAGCAGTATAGCTAGGCTCTTGTATCTAGAGACCTTTCTCAACAGCAGTATAGCTAGGCTCTTGTATCTAGAGACCTTTATCAACAGCAGTATAGCTAGGCTCTTGTATCTAGAGACCTTACTGGTTCAGGCGTAGGATGAGAAGGGAATACTGACTGCATTCCTACAGCCTTAGCAACGTGCAGTATAGCTAGGCTCTTGTATCTAGAGACCTTTATCAACAGCAGTATAGCTAGGCTCTTGTATCTAGAGACCTTTATCAACAGCAGTATAGCTAGGCTCTTGTATCTAGAGACCTTTATCAACAGCAGTATAGCTAGGCTCTTGTATCTAGAGACCTTTATCAACAGCAGTATAGCTAGGCTCTTGTATCTAGAGACCTTTCTCAACAGCAGTATAGCTAGGCTCTTGTATCTAGAGACCTTTATCAACAGCAGTATAGCTAGGCTCTTGTATCTAGAGACCTTACTGGTTCAGGCGTAGGATGAGAAGGGAATACTGACTGCATTCCTACAGCCTTAGCAACGTGCAGTATAGCTAGGCTCTTGTATCTAGAGACCTTTATCAACAGCAGTATAGCTAGGCTCTTGTATCTAGAGACCTTTATCAACAGCAGTATAGCTAGGCTCTTGTATCTAGAGACCTTTATCAACAGCAGTATAGCTAGGCTCTTGTATCTAGAGACCTTTATCAACAGCAGTATAGCTAGGCTCTTGTATCTAGAGACCTTTCTCAACAGCAGTATAGCTAGGCTCTTGTATCTAGAGACCTTTATCAACAGCAGTATAGCTAGGCTCTTGTATCTAGAGACCTTACTGGTTCAGGCGTAGGATGAGAAGGGAATACTGACTGCATCCCTACAGCCTTAGCAACGTGCAGTATAGCTAGGCTCTTGTATCTAGAGACCTTTATCAACAGCAGTATAGCTAGGCTCTTGTATCTAGAGACCTTTATCAACAGCAGTATAGCTAGGCTCTTGTATCTAGAGACCTTCATCAACAGCAGTATAGCTAGGCTCTTGTATCTAGAGACCTTTATCAACAGCAGTATAGGAAATTCAGGGAGATTTTTTTGTCTTTTATTTCAGGAGCAATTTCCCTCGTTGTGTCACTGGTCGCATCTGTCTAGCTATATGCAGCAATGGAATAGCTCCAAACCCACTGACGAGCATCTCTAAATTAATGACAGAGATCACAAAACTGTCTTCTTTTCTTCCTGACATGTTCCCAGCTCGGAATATCGTACGAAACTAATCGCTGATCGATTAGAGCAGAATCGCGCTAAGATGATGCAGTTTCTGCGAGTCAGAATTTTATTATGTGTAGATAGTAAGCAGTCAGGAAATAGTTGGGAGTCGGCTTGGAAAACAACAATAACATTTTTGTAAAATCTGTATTCAGGATGTTTCAGCTACTCTTTGGTCGCCTTTGTCAGCTTAAAGATAAACACAAACGAAGAATTAATAATAAGAATAATTAAATAAATAAAAAATATGATAGATCTAAAAATGGCGCATAAAGACATGTTTTTTCAAACAAAAATAAGTGACAGAACATTATAAACATGTAAGTGAACTATAGCTTTTTCATAGAACATAGTTCAGAGTATGGCCAGATTATAATAAAAAAAAAAACTGATACTTTGTACTCTACTGTAACTTTGTGCTATATATTTGTTAATATATAAAAGAAAGGTATTCAATTAATTCCCATGCAAACAAAGGGTGCGTTTACATCTGATAGTTATTGCAGGCTATTTATATCAGAAAGAAATTGTGACTAATGTAAACTGCAAACAATTTATGCCTGAGATATATATTTCTATCACGAGCAATAAGGGTGCGTTTACATCTGATGGTTATTGCAGGCTATTTATATCAGACAAAAATTGTGACTAATGTAAACTGCAAACAATTTATGTCTGAGATATATATTTTTATCACGAGCAATAACGGTGCGTTTACATCTGATAGTTATTGCAGGCTATTTATATCAGACAAAAATTGTGACTAATGTAAACTGCAAACAATTTATGTCTGAGATATATATTTCTATCACGAGCAATAAGGGTGCGTTTACATCTGATAGTTATTGCAGGCTATTTATATCAGACAAAAATTGTGACTAATGTAAACTGCAAACAATTTATGTCTGAGATATATATTTCTATCACGAGCAATAAGGGTGCGTTTACATCTGATAGTTATTGCAGGCTATTTATATCAGACAAAAATTGTGACTAATGTAAACTGCAAACAATTTATGTCTGAGATATATATTTCTATCACGAGCAATAAGTGTCGACACTTCTATACCATCAGGTGTAAACACTGATTATTTGTTAGTACAGGACGCAAGTGTATTTGTGTAAACGGGCCGTACATTTATCGCAAATTATACCAAATCCATAACTGTCGTATACATATCCATGATATAAATGTCTAACTATTTCTGGCAGTGTGTAAACATGCAAGAGAACATCTATCCGACACCTGAGATATATTTCCTGCGAGAAGTGTCAGGTGTAAAAGCACCCTAGATCATTAATTTTATTTACAAGCAAAATTGCAAGCATTACGTCATTGTGTGTCTAATATTTATTTGTTTATGTTTATTTTTCAGGTAGGTGTAAATCCTTTCTGTTTCTTGACTACCATCTGAAAATTGTTGTCCAGTAAGTAGACAGTTTTGTGTCAATAGATATTTTTCAAATATTTGTTTTATTGTTAATGAGGCAATACTCTGTCTTGCCAAAATATTCCAAGGGTGAATGCCCTACTCATAAACGCATATATATATATATATATATATATATATATATATATATATATATATATATATATATATAAAGGGGGACGGTTTAATTTCCACGCCAAATCAAAAGAATGGGTTACAAACATTATCGAAGTAAGCCATGAACAGATATAATTACGTGGATTGCGGCAGTAAAATATTTAAATCCAACAAGTGTCACGCAAATAGTCATTTTAAATAGAGATACTTATAGGAAAAATAGGTTTAATTGGAAAGTCGGTTACATGGAGATTAAAAATATGATTGGAGCAGCTCGGTCTGATAACGGAGGAAGAACTCATTCAAAATTAATGCAACAAGTCTGGCCTCAAAGCTTTTGACCTATTTTCAAACTCAAAATATCATTTGTTGTACTTCCTACCCATTCCGTATTTCAATAATAATATTACATTATCTGATATTTTCGTGTTAGGCCGAAGGTCAATTAATAAAATCTTCACCATACAGTATCACCAACTTTATTCCGTCCCTACATGTTTCAAACATTTTTTGGTGCCTCTCAGGGGAAAAATTACATATATAAAACCTACAGCATCAATCTGAGGATGAGGCCTCATCCTAGCCTGGAAGGATAACCTTCCACCAGTACGGCCACGTCTAGATAGATCATGGTCTGAAAGAATCCAAAATGGCGAAATATAATCAGCTGATCCATAATCGATTTGTCAAACATTTAAAATTTTAAATTAATTTCCAGAAGAAATATAGTCTTAAAAATTAAAACCATCTTCCCACCCTCTAATTAAAATATATTTTTACCTTTTGTTAAATAAATTAATAAAAATCGTATTCAAATGTAATATTTCAGTTTTTTTATTTACCACTTTTTTCCTATTTTTTATGATATGGATATTTTCCTTATTTCTTCTTTTCATTCTATTTCTCTCTTTACCTAATGTACTAATATTAGAAGAATTATGGAAAATATCCATATCATAAAAAATAGGAAAAAAGTGGTAAATAAAAAAACTGAAATATGTATTACATTTGAATACGATTTTTATTAATTTATTTAACAAAAGGTAAAATATGTTTTAATGAGAGGGCGGGAAGATGGTTTTAATTTTTAAGACTATATTTCTTCTGGAAATTAATTTTAAATTTTAAATGTTTGACAAATCGATTATGGATCAGCTGATTATATTTCGCCATTTTGAATTCTTTCAGACTATGATCATTCTAGACGTGGCCGTACTGGTGGAAGGTTATCCTCCTCAGATTGAGGCTGTAAGTTTTATATATGTAACTTTTCCCCTGAAGAGGCACCAAAAAAGGTGTGAAACATGTAGGGACGGAATAAAGTTGGTGATACTGTATGGTGAAGTTTTTATTAATTGACCTTCTGCCTACCACGAAAATAAGAAGATTGGGAAAAAAGGGTCAGTTGAAGAATAATACATTATCTGATATTTTTACGGAGTCCGAAGTTAGCTCAGTGGTAGAGCACTGTACTAATGTGCTGGAGTGCATGAGTTCAAATCCCGGGCAAGCTCTAAGGAATTTTATCTTCTGGTGAGATAGATTGGATTCGGCCTCACTGACCGTCCCTAGGCTAACACAGCCATTAATTAATTTATTAATGGGTACCTTGGTGCTAATGACCACCAGTCGAAGCAGCAAAGGGGAAAATCAGGCGGCCAGAGCATAGTACTGACTAAACTATCTCCCTAGTGAGCCTTACGGTCATGAATCAGATACCTGTATAGTATCTGCACCTCAGGGCCCTCGTGGTCTGTTACGGGGCTGATTTTTTTTTTTGTTGACCTTTTTACGATTTGTTGTTGAGCGCTTAATGTTGTTGCTCTATTTTGTAGGTATTTGGAAGCGAAATTAACGTTGCACCAGGCACAAAAATCTAAAATAGTTTGTTACCGGAGAAAAATCGAATGAACCAATTTAGTGCAGAAATGAAGATTGTTGTTGGTGTACCCCAAGGCTATCCTTTAAGCCCTATCCTGTTTAACCCTTTCTGCTCCTATTGTACCCTTTCTCTTCGCCCCTGTATGGCCTCATGTTCTTATCAACATGTCTTCACGTCCTAGATTAGTGAACGGACATGTTGTTACGAAACCTTTTCACTACAGTAGTCCTCCTGTATCTCATTATCCACTCCGCTCTGGCTATGTGCGGTTTTTTATACGTTTCATAGACATAAATTAACCATGTGATATTATAGTGTACAATAAAACGTGTACATTTTATAGTGCAATTATATATTCTTGTAACATTTTTAGGGTTCAGAATTTACGGACCAATAATATGTTCAAAATACAAACATATATGTTAATGCATCCATCTTTTTTAAAATAATGAGGCGAACATACAACTTCCTTGAAATATAATATTATATATATATATATATATATATATATATATATATATATATATATATATATGAAATAATCCTTGTCTTTCTATGTAGACCCATTAATAATAATTCTGCTGCAGCTCATAGGATAATATAAATTAATATTATTGCATACAAAATCTTATTTTTTTCTGTAAATAAATTATCTTTTTTTGTTGCGTCAATTTAGTTTTAGAGGTTATAAATATGGGTCAATATATTGACTAACTTTAAATAATAATGGGTTTCGGATCATTATCTTGTCTTTGTTAATGTGTAATTAAGTGTTTGTAAGTGAGAGAACGGTTGCAAAACTTGCAAATTTGCTTGAGCTCAGAAGTCTTGTGGTTGCTGTTTGCAAATCATGGGTTCTTAGTGTGGATAGAACAGCTTACCTAATTGGCGTTCTCCATGATAACCTATATTCACGGATTTTTAGTATGTGGTTCGTTTGGCTTCAAATCAGACTCAGAAGAGTGTCTAAAGGATTTTTTTTTTTTAGTTTTTTTGCAATTTATATTTTCATATCTACTTCACAATTAGAGCATGCGTACGTTTCTGTATTAAACTTCCTCGTTGGGTGATTTTTTTTTGCACAATTACGTTTTGCTTTCACGAGATGCATCATCTACCAGCCGAGGAATCTGACTGTAATGCCAGTGAAAAAGTATGGTTGAAAAAACCGCAAAGATTTCATTCTCTTGCTAATATTATCATCGCAAAACATTTATCCATAACCAGACTAAACATTTTTTTTTTATCAATGCAAAATAAATAATAACAATTAAATTAAGCATTTAGGTGGACATAATAAGAATACAATAAGAAGTTATGTCTATAGAAGGTCTAAGGACATATTCTTGAAATATTTATTAGGTACTATAAGTTCGTTATCTATAAGTTTATATCTGTTATCTCTTTAGGAGTATGTTAACATCTTTTTATCTAGGAGTATATTTTATCTTTGTGGTATATTGCTATAGGTTCAACACATGTTATGGTATACTCTCTCATGTATAGGTTTTATTTCACTTTACTTTCCTAGGTTGTAAAATTGATGATCAAAATTAAGGAAATGCAATGATGAGTAGAAATTTGTATCAGGTACCAGATCGTAATTTTAATAGGAGTTTAACCAGTACAGGCTAAAATTCGTTGTCAATAATAAATGGACGTTAAAATTTAAAAATTTATGTTTCCAAGATGTCATTCAGAGACACCCATTATATTTTCGAGCATTACCAAGAAGTGTTATGACTGGGGATGCTGATGGGGTGAGGAAGCTGTGCAAGGGTTCGGGATATTATTACCTCGGATGTACCATCAACAGTTATAGCGTAAACTCTATGAGGGACAAAACCACAGTTTATTTCCAGTAATACAAGGTCTGCCGGAATCGCAAATAAAAATAGTATTATGAAATAGATACAGTACAGTAACAGCTGACCTGTTATCGTCCTAGCAACGCATGCTGCCTAGGCAACTAAAAATTCAAACCCCTCTAAAAATACATCAAAATTTGAATATTAAAAAAATCTTTCTTAGACATTGTTTACATCCTAAAGGGAATGTCCATGCAAAATTTCGAATTTTTTCTGTCAAGTAGTTTGGGCTGGGCGGTGCTGTCATTCACTCTTACGGTTACGCGCAGTGTATTGCAGTCTATCATATTCAACATTTATTTTTATGTTTCCTGATAATTAAACCCCACAAAAGTGTCTGCCCTTTTGTAATTATTTTCAAATATATTTACTGAAGACGCTGTTTAAATCGCAGCGTGAATAAAGCACTTCATTTAATATTAAACATATTAAATGAAGTGCTTCCCCCTTAAAAGTGCCTGTCTTATTTATTATTAATTTGAAAATTGCCTTAATTTGAATTTTTTTCATTAATAATAGTTGGCTTCTCAATAAAACTCTACTTTTGGGCAATATTGTTTTGCACCTTTCCCCTATGCGCAGTACCTGGTGTTCCAAGGTATGTCCAGGAAACACATATTTACCTTCTTATCTACCTAAGAGGTACATTATAGCAAAATTTCAGGGTGCATAAAACACTTCATGAAAAGTGCGTTGCAAGCTCTTGGTCTATGAAGACTAAATTATATTTCATTTGAAAGTAATCTACTTTAGCTAGATAGCTAGATCTATGAACCCTTCCCACCCTAAGGCATTGGAGACCTACTTCTCTACATATGTATATATATACACGCACATGTATAGAACGGTACTTGCGTTATCAGTACGATCGTCTGAACTATAACAGCCCAGAGCCCTCGCTCGCCATCTAATGCATGAGATTGAAACATCACTTCCAAGACACGAACCTCAGTCACGTAGACGGAATCACGCCATGCTTCCATCACATCCTATGTCTATCAGAGCTATTGATGTGTTTATACATGACAAGGTATGTGAACGTCATCGTGATCATGTTGTAACGGTCTTCTTCAAGATGTTGATGTCTTGTTCTACAATGCAGCCAGGCCACGTGTCCATACCCTGAAGCGATTATGTCATGGAGGCAGGAGAAAGTACGGTTTTAATTATTTTATTAATTAAATGCCTTTGAAGTGTGTTATATAATTTTATAGGTCTATTATAATGGAATTATTATTCGTTTTCAAACGTGAAGATTGCATTTTTTATTTTTGTAATCGAATAAATAGTTCGGCCCTCGTGCAAATTTTATTATAAGAAAGTAGCTTCTTATAATAAAATTTGCACTTCTATATTAGATTAAACCAGTTGACCCAATGATTTCATAGATTTTTTTTTACCATAAATATCCTTTGGCGATAACTAAACTGAAAAAAGGTACAAAAAGCATTATAAAAAAATGTCTCAAAAAAGTGTCCGCTGGCTTTCGTGCATGTGCGGTGACCATGTACGAAAAAAAGTCCGTCTCGCAGGACTGCATCATCTTAGCGCGGTTCCGTTCATATCCCAGATCTAATTTGGAAAGATTAAAATAGAAGCAGTTATTATTTTGGTTCCACCAGTCTTTTTTTTAAAATTAATTATTATAATGGCGTGTCAACCCTTAAGGTCACTAACGCCATTCCTGTGAGTAGTAAAGTCTTGAAAGGTCATGATTTACAATCTTACCTGGAAGGGTCCGCTACACTAGAAACAGACCCGCTAGTGACAAGGTCTTGGAATCTTGGAAATCTATATTTCTAACAATAAATTGTTTTTGTTATGTTACTTAACCAGTTTTATTGTAAAATACATTATCCAACTATAAGCAATTAAAAAATAACAAGAAATAAAACAGACAAAAAGAAACATTGGAATAAACGAAATCAATTAATTTAAAGCTTTAAGCACTTTTTTCTCCGATTGACATCGCCTAATTAGAACTTTCTTCAGAACCTTTTTTGTAGAGCATTTAGTAAGCTTCCGAATGGCAATCTTCCGCTTCACAAGATTGACAACGATTTTCGAGATGCTAACGAAATTATACAAAGTTACCAAAACTTTTTTTGTCTGTTAATAAAATATTTTATTCTAACCCTTCCTTTATTCTAAACGTAACAAAAATTTCAACATATTAGTGTTGATGAAACTCCAACATGCAGAAAATGTTTCAACTGTATCCCATAATTCTAAGTACCAAAATCAAAGACAAAAAACCCTCCCTAGGAAGGACGCTAGGCAGTTGAAAAGCTTTTTATCTTGGAAATCCATATCTCTAACATTAAATTGTTTTTCTTATTTTTCTTAACCTGTTTTATTTTTAAATACATTATCCAACAATAAGCAATTAAAAAATAACAAGGAATAAAAAACAGACAAAAAGAACAGTTCGATTAAGCGAAATCAATTACTTTAAAGTTTTAAGCTCTTATTTCTCCGATTGACATCGCCTAATCAAAACTTTCATTAGAACCTTTTTTTTAGAACATTTAATAAGCTTTCTAATGGTATTCTTTCGTTTACCAAGATTCTCGAGATATTAAGGAAAGTAAACAAAGTTACTAAAACTTTTTATGTCTGTTAATAAAATATTTTATTCTAACCCTTCCTTAACTCCAAATGTAACCAAAATTTTAACATATTAGTTTTGATGAAAGTAGAACATGCAGAAAATGTTTCAACTGAATCCCATGATTCTAAGTACCCAAACCAAAAACGGTATTCAAAAAATATTTTTCCAATTTTCTCGAAAACGGTTAAAGCTATCGCCTTGAAAATGGTTTCATTCGTTTTTCTAGCCCAGGAATCATATAAAACGAGTACTTAGAAGCTTATGAACTCAAAAACGTAAGCGTTACGATTTTTTTTGCGCGAATTTCACCCCAAACGCCATCTTCCAGTAGGCGGATTTTGCTGGTTAACGAACTTGACCTTTCAAATTGGACGAAGGATTTTTGTACCAAATTTCATCAAATTCGGACCATTCGTCTTCTATCTAGAGAGCGAACAGACAAATATATATATATATATATATATATATATATATATATATATATATATATATATAAATAAATATATACATATATATATATATATACAAATTTGAACCACCGTTATTTTCGGTCTCTAGGGGTTCTGAAACGCGAAATTTTCTAGTCGGCACTTCCGGATTGTTTCATTGTATCAACCCTATAAGCGGGGTTCCTCCCTATGGGGGAGGGAGGAACCGCGCTAACAAGACTGAATGGTATACAGTACGTAGGTTTGTCGGGTGGACCTAAAGCATATTTATGTTCCTGAATTTTAGCAGAAGGCTCTAAACAAAATTATTTATTTTTTTACGGTGCTTTGACATCTATGCCATTAGCACCGACATCCAGGGTGCAGCGAGGGATTTTCCCAACGAGCCGTGGGATTAGAAAATTCCTGCCGCCGCACAGTGTAACGTCCATTAGACAAAAACCTGAATTTTTGTTTTCTTATATTTAATTTTTAATCCTCTAACTAAATTTAGAAACTATTCAAGGAATTAAAATCGTATAAAACTAATAAATATTAATTTTATTTTGATCAACAAACACATTATCAGTATTATAAACAAGGCATAGTCTTCAAAACCTGCTTTATAGCAACAATCAGTTTGAACCTCTCTCGTTGAAGATAGGACAGTGTTTTTATTAAGTCATCCGAAGGAAAAAACTATTCCTTTTTTATCTGATATAATTGATTTTGGGTAATTACTCCCTTATTATTTATCCTGAATTATTCTTCATCGATCTTTGAGATTTTTCGTAAGTACAAAATTTTGATAGACCGTAGCAAAAAAACTTCATCTGAACACATCCCAAGTTTTTTAGAGCTTAAAGTTTACCTCAAGAATAATGTACTGAGGGTAATTTAGTTTGCCGAAATTGCCGATTCCAAAGATTTTTATTTTTAGATCCATCACATAATACAATTTATTTTTTCTTCCAAATTTGAAAGAATGTAGATAAATCCAAGAAAACGGTATTAATCCTTGGGCAAATGATTCAGACTCAAAATTAAGAAATTATTTAATAATTTCATATAAAATGGTAAAATATTATTATTCTTTGGCAATACTATAAGTATAATTTACTACTATACTATTTCTAAATTATATGTTACAGTTTTATTATATTTTATAATATTGTTATTAATAATATTATTACCTGCTATATTAACATTACAAATATTAAAATTAATATTATTATAGGCGTATAGTATGCATTATTTTACTATTTTTACCTTGTTTTGAGTGGATTTCAATTAATAAAAGTGTTTATTTGAAAATAACTATTGGATAATGATTTTTGCCCCTAATCCCTACTACTTCGTTACACTGTGCGTCGTGCCGATAAAAACAAGACTTACCATCCCGTGAAGTTTTATATAAAACGAAATGTGAATAGTTTTTATTATTATTAATAGTCCTATTAATTTTTATTCTATACTTTTAATATCTGTACCCCAGAGTTAAAGTACATTTTTTTTATTATATTGACTTAACGATATTTTCTTAATGTGGATTTTTCGATCCATATAATGATATAGGGCATTATGTTCTACACCATTATAAACATAAAAAAAAAAATACGTAGCTTCATTTGTGCTGAATAAAATTAAAATTGCTTTTATAATTACTGTTGCCCCTATGAAAGTTTTGCATTGTACATAAAATAAATATATTTATTAAGAGGATAGTTGAGAAAAGATAAAAAAAAGTTACGAGCCCTTCTGGTTTTCGCAGAAATCTTAGTAACAGAACATAATGAAATAAATTGAGAGGAGATCGTTGACCGTAGATGATACAAGGTAGGGATTGTCGGGGTTCGGTCACTGCTACTTAATAAAACTACATTTTATCATAAAAATGGTTTTATTGTGCCGACGTTTCGGCTTGAACTTCAAGCCTTCATCAGGGCTGTAAAAAACAAGTAGGACGGATGTAATACTGAAATATATATATATATATATATATATATATATATATATATATATATATATATATGCCTACATACACAAATGAACATACATATATACATACATACATATATGGAAAAAGACAAAAACATAAAATACTAGAACATAATATATAGAAGAACAATGTGCTCTAGAAGTGATTGGATAATTAGTAGAACATATATAAGAATAACAAATTACATATTAGATTAGATATAAAAATAACAATATGGGCTTACCTAATAGTTCTCTATCTTCCCATCGGTAAGCCCATATTGTTATTCTTATATCTAATCTAATATGTAATCTGTTATTCTTATATATGTTCTACTAATTATCCAATCACTTCTAGAGCACATTGTTCTTCTATATATTATGTTCTAGTATTTTATGTTTTTGTCTTTTTCCATATATGTATGTATGTATATATGTATGTTCATTTGTGTATGTAGGCATATATATATATATATATATATATATATATATATATATATATATATATATATATGTGTATATTTCAGTATTACATCCGTCCTACATGTTTTTAAAGCCCTGATGAAGGCTTGAAGTTCAAGCCGAAACGTCGGCACAATAAAACCATTTTTATGATAAAATGTAGTTTTATTAAGTAGCAGTGACCGAACCCCGACAATCCCTTCCTTGCATAATGAAATAATATTTCTTAACATGAAATAATTTAATCCTCAAATAAGATTATTTATTATACAATCCTGATAAATTACAAATCAGTTTTGAATGATAAACATTCTGTATTTTGGTGAAAATGCGTTGGGCTTGTCTTATTTTTGTAGAATTGCTAATACTTCACATTCATATATAATGTAACCTATTTGTATTTTGTGACAGCAATAATATCAGTATATAGAGCTTACTTTGGAGGTGAAGAAGATGTATTTATTTCAAAATATCAATTTTTGGTCTTGTCTGGTTTTTGAACCCTTAAATTTAAAAAAAAAAAAATAAATAAAACAATTTCGTTTCGAGCCTGCTGCTCAAATCAAGAACATAATTATTCTTTAGGTCCTACACCCGAAAAACCTACGTAATGTACTGTATAACATACAGTGATATTTTCCGTACATGGCCACCGCGCATGGGCGAACGCCAGAGGACACTTTTTTGTAACTTTTCTTTTTCAGTTTAGTCATCGCTAAAGCATATTTATGTTTAAAAACAATAGTTAAAGGGTATCCTTGACTATTTATTTTCCACGGTATTATCAATCCGAATAAAAAGTCTTACGGCATTGGTAGTTGTAACGAGATTAAAATCGGTTCCATTCTTGCAATATTAGAAAGGAGCATTGTGCAGGTCAGTTGCGGTATTTTTGTGTCATGGTCTTTCTGCAGTTGCTTTTTAGTATTTCTACACTAACAGATATCTTTCTTTTTTTTTTAGTCCTTCAGTAATTTTTCGTAATTACTACGCTCACGAGGTGAACAATCCATTATTAAAGGAAGACAAATTTGTTCTGTTCGTTTCCTTTCTGACAAATCCCTGGGACTTGTTGTTCTCTGCGACATATCGCAGACGTATTTGATTCAAGAATGATGTATGACATATGTCAACCATACGTGAAGATTAGACACTTTATAGGTTAGGTTCTGCGGACACTAGACAGGGTTGTACGTGTACATGGTCTTTTGCGCAAGAGCGTGTGCCTGGCACAAGTTGCGGGATGTTTCCATTGCCCTAGGCACAATTCGCGGCTAATGGTTTCTATTCTGCGATTTGCGCCCGGCACATGTCGCAGGTCAGATTTTATAGTAATGGAAACGGGACTTTAGTAAAAATACTAGGCATTTGGCTGACCACTATATTGGCTACATACTATTGAATATATATATATTTTTTTTAAATTGGAGGTCAGTTAATAAAATAAAAACACATAGTCCTTCTCGCCGTTTAGTGGTATGATCCCCGTATTGGGATGCAGTTCAAAAATTTTCCTACATTTTCGCAATTGGCGTAAAGATGTTCCTACCAGTTCTCATAGATAGAGTAAGTGTCCTAAAAGTAAGAATATCAATCCAAGCCCACCCCACTACCTTTACTGGGGAATTCCGCCAACTCCCATCCCCGTACAGGGATTATGCCCACCCTGACAGCCTTTTCTACCTCAGTTACCTGGTGACACCTTGAGCTTTAGCACTCCATCTGACTCTCCGTGCATGAGTCAAGTGATATTTGCACACATTATAAAGCAAACTTATATTTGTGATGGTTATGCGGGTTTAGTATCTTTTTGCTGGGTTGTTCTCTACACGTCGCTAAGAGGCTTAATCCCCATATGGGGATATGTTGGAAATAACATTTATCATTGGTTAATCTAACATAACAGGTGTTCACTAATCTGTAGCAGAGACGATGGACTGAATCTTGTGGATCTCCGCACTGTCATCTGCTTTAAAGATCGCTAGATCACACCGATGTAGGCCTTTTCTATGTTACAGATGACAGGTACCTTTACGCAGTCCACTTAATCATGAATGTTAGTACTTTACGCAGTCCACTTAATCATGAATGTTAGTACTTTACGCAGTCCACTTAATCATGAGTGTTAGTACTTTACGCAGTCCACTTAATCATGAATGTTAGTACTTTACGCAGTCCACTTAATCATGACTGTTAGTACTTTACGCAGTCCACTTAATCATGAATGTTAGTACTTTACGCAGTCCACTTAATCATGAATGTTAGTACTTTACGCAGTCCACTTAATCATGAATGTTAGTACTTTACGCAGTCCACTTAATCATGAATGTTAGTACTTTACGCAGTCCACTTAATCATGAATGTTAGTACTTTACGCAGTCCACTTAATCATGAATGTTAGTACTTTACGCAGTCCACTTAATCATGAATGTTAGTACTTTACGCAGTCCACTTAATCATGAATGTTAGTACTTTACGCAGTCCACTTAATCATGAATGTTAGTACTTTACGGAGTCCACTTAATCATGAGTGTTAGTACTTTACGCAGTCCACTTAATCATGAATGTTAGTACTTTACGCAGTCCACTTAATCATGACTGTTAGTACTTTACGCAGTCCACTTAATCATGACTGTTAGTACTTTACGCAGTCCACTTAATCATGAATGTTAGTACTTTACGCAGTCCACTTAATCATGAATGTTAGTACTTTACGCAGTCCACTTAATCATGAATGTTAGTACTTTACGCAGTCCACTTAATCATGAATGTTAGTACTTTACGCAGTCCACTTAATCATGAATGTTAGTACTTTACGCAGTCCACTTAATCATGAATGTTAGTACTTTACGCAGTCCACTTAATCATGAATGTTAGTACTTTACGCAGTCCACTTAATCATGACTGTTAGTACTTTACGCAGTCCACTTAATCATGAATGTTAGTACTTTACGCAGTCCACTTAATCATGAATGTTAGTACTTTACGCAGTCCACTTAATCATGAATGTTAGTACTTTACGCAGTCCACTTAATCATGACTGTTAGTACTTTACGCAGTCCACTTAATCATGAATGTTAGTACTTTACGCAGTCCACTTAATCATGAATGTTAGTACTTTACGCAGTCCACTTAATCATGAATGTTAGTACTTTACGCAGTCCACTTAATCATGAATGTTAGTACTTTACGCAGTCCACTTAATCATGAGTGTTAGTACTTTACGCAGTCCACTTAATCATGAATGTTAGTACTTTACGCAGTCCACTTAATCATGACTGTTAGTACTTTACGCAGTCCACTTAATCATGACTGTTAGTACTTTACGCAGTCCACTTAATCATGAATGTTAGTACTTTACGCAGTCCACTTAATCATGAATGTTAGTACTTTACGCAGTCCACTTAATCATGAATGTTAGTACTTTACGCAGTCCACTTAATCATGACTGTTAGTACTTTACGCAGTCCACTTAATCATGAATGTTAGTACTTTACGCAGTCCACTTAATCATGAATGTTAGTACTTTACGCAGTCCACTTAATCATGAATGTTAGTACTTTACGCAGTCCACTTAATCATGAATGTTAGTACTTTACGCAGTCCACTTAATCATGAATGTTAGTACTTTACGCAGTCCACTTAATCATGAATGTTAGTACTTTACGCAGTCCACTTAATCATGAATGTTAGTACTTTACGCAGTCCACTTAATCATGAATGTTAGTACTTTACGCAGTCCACTTAATCATGACTGTTAGTACTTTACGCAGTCCACTTAATCATGAATGTTAGTACTTTACGCAGTCCACTTAATCATGAATGTTAGTACTTTACGCAGTCCACTTAATCATGAATGTTAGTACTTTACGCAGTCCACTTAATCATGACTGTTAGTACTTTACGCAGTCCACTTAATCATGAATGTTAGTACTTTACGCAGTCCACTTAATCATGAATGTTAGTACTTTACGCAGTCCACTTAATCATGAATGTTAGTACTTTACGCAGTCCACTTAATCATGAATGTTAGTACTTTACGCAGTCCACTTAATCATGACTGTTAGTACTTTACGCAGTCCACTTAATCATGAATGTTAGTACTTTACGCAGTCCACTTAATCATGAATGTTAGTACTTTACGCAGTCCACTTAATCATGAATGTTAGTACTTTACGCAGTCCACTTAATCATGAATGTTAGTACTTTACGCAGTCCACTTAATCATGAATGTTAGTACTTTACGCAGTCCACTTAATCATGACTGTTAGTACTTTACGCAGTCCACTTAATCATGAATGTTAGTACTTTACGCAGTCCACTTAATCATGAATGTTAGTACTTTACGCAGTCCACTTAATCATGAATGTTAGTACTTTACGCAGTCCACTTAATCATGACTGTTAGTACTTTACGCAGTCCACTTAATCATGAATGTTAGTACTTTACGCAGTCCACTTAATCATGAATGTTAGTACTTTACGCAGTCCACTTAATCATGAATGTTAGTACTTTACGCAGTCCACTTAATCATGAATGTTAGTACTTTACGCAGTCCACTTAATCATGACTGTTAGTACTTTACGCAGTCCACTTAATCATGAATGTTAGTACTTTACGCAGTCCACTTAATCATGAATGTTAGTACTTTACGCAGTCCACTTAATCATGAATGTTAGTACTTTACGCAGTCCACTTAATCATGAATGTTAGTACTTTACGCAGTCCACTTAATCATGAAAGTTAGTAGAGAGATGTTGCATCTGAACAGTAGACCATTGCGTACAGACGGGCGAGGCCACTGCACCATGTGCAATCTTAAGATGGAGGAAGACACGCTGCATTTTATAGCTAGACTAGCTGTTCCCCGGCTTGCCATGCTACACCTACATTCTGCCTATGACTCTCCCCGTATCATTATCATCTACCTGTATAACCAGTTACGTCAAAATCGGTCAAACGGTGTGAATTTGTTTATATCTGACAAGTAATTCATAAATCAGCCGGCAGGGGCAGCACCACAGCAATTGATAACGGTCAGCACCACAGCCTGCGAATAGATAGCTCTTATCAAAGAAAGCCTTAGTTAGACAGTGACTGTTGATATAAAATTGAAATAAACTGCATTACATGATTATATAATTATGTAAAGTCATCAGTGAGTTCGAGTTATTCTAATTATCAACAACATCAACAAATTAATTTGAGACATTATTCAAAATGGCTGTCGATTTAAAATTTATTTTTCTTTTTTTTCTACAATAAAACTTTTGACCTTTCGACCACATTTTGAAATTTGACTATTTTGACATATCCTAGGAGATTTCCCGTATCAAGACCTACCTGTGTGCCAAGTTAGGTCAAAATCGGTCAAACGGTGTAGATTTGTATAAGGAACAAATTGACAGACACGTGATTTTTTGTATGTATAGTTGTCCGGTATGAAGGAGTTCAGGAGAACACATTACAGCAAGGACCTACTCTCCCGTGAAGAAGTCAAGGAGGATTTGTTGAAACATCCTGCTTGTATATAAGTGTTGAGTTTTGTTGGAGAACACATTACAGCAAGGACCTACTCTCCCGTGAAGAAGTCAAGGAGGATTTGTTGAAACATCCTGCTTGTATATAAGTGTTGAGTTTTGTTGGAGAACACATTACAGCAAGGACCTACTCTCCCGTGAAGAAGTCAAGGAGGATTTGTTGAAACATCCTGCTTGTATATAAGTGTTGAGTTTTGTTGGAGAACACATTACAGCAAGGACCTACTCTCTCGTGAAGAAGTCAAGGAGGATTTGTTGAAACATCCTGTTTGTATATAAGTGTTGAGTTTTGTTGGAGAACACATTACAGCAAGGACCTACTCTCCCGTGAAGAAGTCAAGGAGGATTTGTTGAAACATCCTGTTTGTATATAAGTGTTGAGTTTTGTTGGAGAACACATTACAGCAAGGACCTACTCTCCCGTGAAGAAGTCAAGGAGGATTTGTTGAAACATCCTGTTTGTATATAAGTGTTGAGTTTTGTTGCAGAACACATTACAGCAAGGACCTACTCTCCCGTGAAGAAGTCAAGGAGGATTTGTTGAAACATCCTGTTTGTATATAAGTGTTGAGTTTTGTTGGAGAACACATTACAGCAAGGACCTACTCTCCCGTGAAGAAGTCAAGGAGGATTTGTTGAAACATCCTGTTTGTATATAAGTGTTGAGTTTTGCTGGAGAACACATTACAGCAAGGACCTACTCTCCCGTGAAGAAGTCAAGGAGGATTTGTTGAAACATCCTGTTTGTATATAAGTGTTGAGTTTTGTTGGAGAACACATTACAGCAAGGACCTACTCTCCCGTGAAGAAGTCAAGGAGGATTTGTTGAAACATCCTGTTTGTATATAAGTGTTGAGTTTTGTTGGAGAACACATTACAGCAAGGACCTACTCTCCCGTGAAGAAGTCAAGGAGGATTTGTTGAAACATCCTGTTTGTATATAAGTGTTGAGTTTTGTTGGAGAACACATTACAGCAAGGACCTACTCTCCCGTGAAGAAGTCAAGGAGGATTTGTTGAAACATCCTGTTTGTATATAAGTGTTGAGTTTTGTTGGAGAACACATTACAGCAAGGACCTACTCTCCCGTGAAGAAGTCAAGGAGGATTTGTTGAAACATCCTGTTTGTATATAAGTGTTGAGTTTTGCTGGAGAACACATTACAGCAAGGACCTACTCTCCCGTGAAGAAGTCAAGGAGGATTTGTTGAAACATCCTGTTTGTATATAAGTGTTGAGTTTTGCTGGAGAACACATTACAGCAAGGACCTACTCTCCCGTGAAGAAGTCAAGGAGGATTTGTTGAAACATCCTGTTTGTATATAAGTGTTGAGTTTTGTTGGAGAACACATTACAGCAAGGACCTACTCTCCCGTGAAGAAGTCAAGGAGGATTTGTTGAAACATCCTGTTTGTATATAAGTGCTGAGTTTTGTTGGAGAACACATTACAGCAAGGACCTACTCTCCCGTGAAGAAGTCAAGGAGGATTTGTTGAAACATCCTGTTTGTATATAAGTGTTGAGTTTTGTTGGAGAACACATTACAGCAAGGACCTACTCTCCCGTGAAGAAGTCAAGGAGGATTTGTTGAAACATCCTGTTTGTATATAAGTGTTGAGTTTTGTTGGAGAACACATTACAGCAAGGACCTACTCTCCCGTGAAGAAGTCAAGGAGGATTTGTTGAAACATCCTGTTTGTATATAAGTGTTGAGTTTTGCTGGAGAACACATTACAGCAAGGACCTACTCTCCCGTGAAGAAGTCAAGGAGGATTTGTTGAAACATCCTGTTTGTATATAAGTGTTGAGTTTTGTTGGAGAACACATTACAGCAAGGACCTACTCTCCCGTGAAGAAGTCAAGGAGGATTTGTTGAAACATCCTGTTTGTATATAAGTGCTGAGTTTTGTTGGAGAACACATTACAGCAAGGACCTACTCTCCCGTGAAGAAGTCAAGGAGGATTTGTTGAAACATCCTGTTTGTATATAAGTGTTTAGTTTTGTTGGAGAACACATTACAGCAAGGACCTACTCTCCCGTGAAGAAGTCAAGGAGGATTTGTTGAAACATCCTGCTTGTATATAAGTGTTGAGTTTTGCTGGAGAACACATTACAGCAAGGACCTACTCTCTCGTGAAGAAGTCAAGGAGGATTTGTTGAAACATCCTGTTTGTATATAAGTGTTGAGTTTTGTTGGAGAACACATTACAGCAAGGACCTACTCTCCCGTGAAGAAGTCAAGGAGGATTTGTTGAAACATCCTGCTTGTTTATAAGTGTTGAGTTTTGTTGGAGTCCACCAGAAGAACCTCATGAATTCTCACAGACCATTCTCCAATAGTTTATTCAGGGCATTGGTTAGCCTCCTTTACATCTAATATCTCTGATTCCATTCCTCCGTCCGCTTTACGGATTACCTGCATTTATACAACTAACAGTTACTCATTTATTTGTCTAGCAACGAATAATGAATGAACCTTTTTTATGGTGGTGGCTTAAAGAAAGGAAAAATTTGTGGCAAAAAACGAATGTTTTATTTCCTGTATATTATTTTTCTGGTTATGATGTCCCAATATCCAGTGTTGGGCAAAACTAACGTTAGTAAACTAAACTAACGTTAGTTTTCCCTAACTAAAACTAAACTAATGTTATATTTTTAGTTTTAGTTTTAGTTTAGTTTTAGATTTGTATAATTATTAATCATGTGGACTCCGTTTTTAGTAATGCAATTAGTTTAGTTTAGTAAAAGAGACCTAAATTTGTGATTTTAGTTTAGTTTTAGTTTTTAGTTAACTAATTTAGTTTATCAAAGAACATATGTTTTCAAATTACGAGAAAAAGCCACAATTTCTTATTCTATTCTAAGTTCTATTAGTTTTAATAATTTACTTAATTATCGAAATAACATGATTTATATTAATTCATGTTATTTTAGTAAAACTAAACTAAATTTTTAGTTTAGTTTTTAGTCAATTCCCAAAGATTTAGTTTTAGTTTTAGTTTAGTTAAAATCCATTAATTAGTAAAATTTTAGTTTTAGTTTTTTTTTTTTAGGTTGCAATTTTTAGTTTAGTTTTAGTTTATTCCGAAAAGTGAATTTAGTTTTAATTTTAGTTTTAGTTTTTAGTTTTGCCCAACATTGCTAATATCGGCGTCGGAGTTCCGCGGGCCCTGTGTGAACGTAGCAAATTCCTCAGCAAATCATCCATGCGTAAATAGGTTCCACATATTAGGGGGTTTCGCAAACGTTTTCGATATATTCAGGAAAGAATTCGAAAAGGGAAAAGTTCAAAACTGCCACTGATGTATGTTGATACATTTTTTTTTATAATACTTCCTCTAGAGGGGTCTCCCGTAGTCTAGTGGCTAGCGCGCTGGATTCATAAGCGGGAGATGGTGGGTTCGATTCCCACCTCCGGCAGGAATTTTCTCATCTCAAGGCTCGCTGGAAAAATTCCTCGCTGCACCCTGGATGTCGGCGCTAATGACCTAGAAGTAGATGCGCCGTAAAAAAAAAAAAAAAAAAAAAAAAAAAAAAAAAAAAAAAAAAAAAAAAAAAAAAAAAAAAAAAAAAAAAAAAAAACTTCCTCTAGACGTAACGTAACAATATACAGTAGGGTTCCGATTAACCGAGTCGATGGGGGCCAAGGTTACCTCGGTTAATCGAAATAATCGGAACCATACCAATAGCAATTGGAAATGTAGGTTGTTTTTTTTAATAAAAACTACTTATATATATTATATTTAATAATAATAATAATGCATAATAATATGTAGTAATAAAAATAATAACAGAAACCGTGACATTATTTTTTAAAAAAGAAATATTTAATTGTGGCTTGCCTAAATGAACTCTTTCTGTCGGCAGCAGCTGAGTCCCTCCATTTTCTTAGAATCATGAGTTCATTTGGCGGTACATCGCTTCTGCTTTCTAAATAGAGAAGGGATCTGTCAAGCAGATTGAAACCTTCTTTATGGCTTATTGTTGAGGGAATGGTTTCCACATCTTCTTCGGGATTGGACTTCATTACCTCCTTAATAATTTCATCTTCCGTAAGGACTGTCGCTCTGTTTATTGTGTCGTCGTTTAACCAATCTATAACTTCGGAATCCATTATATCCGGGCAGTTGAGGTTTTCTTACAAATCGTACAACTGCTGATTTGTTGGAGGTTCGTCAATTGTCTGGCTATCATGGATAATTCGAGGCCTCAGGTTTTTCCAGGCTTTATTTACTGTGCTTTTTGTTACAGAATGCCAAGAATCAGCAGCCATATAAATCACATCCTTAATAGATATTTTCTTTAATTTTTGAATTAACCCTTCCTCTTCTGCTAATAGCATTTCAGACAAAAGCTTCTTTTTGTAGTATCGTTTGAAGGCCGAAATTACTCCTTGGTCCATAGGCTGGATTATTGATGTGACATTTGCTGGAAAAAACATCGATTTTATTTCGCCCTCGCATAGGACACGCTCGTCAGGATGTGATGGTGCGTTATCAATTAGGAGCAGGGCTTGATGAGGTAGTTTCGCCCTCGCATAGGACACGCTCGTCAGGATGCGATGGTGCGTTATCAATTAGGAGCAGGGCTTGATGAGGTAGTTTCGCCCTCGCATAGGACACGCTCGTCAGGATGTGATGGTGCGTTATCAATTAGGAGCAGGGCTTGATGAGGTAGTTTCGCCCTCGCATAGGACACGCTCGTCAGGATGTGATGGTGCGTTATCAATTAGGAGCAGGGCTTGATGAGGTAGTTTCGCCCTCGCATAGGACACGCTCGTCAGGATGTGATGGTGCGTTATCAATTAGGAGCAGGGCTTGATGAGGTAGTTTCGCCCTCGCATAGGACACGCTCGTCAGGATGTGATGGTGCGTTATCAATTAGGAGCAGGGCTTGATGAGGTAGTTTCGCCCTCGCATAGGACACGCTCGTCAGGATGTGATGGTGCGTTATCAATTAGGAGCAGGGCTTGATGAGGTAGTTTCGCCCTCGCATAGGACACGCTCGTCAGGATGTGATGGTGCGTTATCAATTAGGAGCAGGGCTTGATGAGGTAGTTTCGCCCTCGCATAGGACACGCTCGTCAGGATGCGATGGTGCGTTATCAATTAGGAGCAGGGCTTGATGAGGTAGTTTCGCCCTCGCATAGGACACGCTCGTCAGGATGTGATGGTGCGTTATCAATTAGGAGCAGGGCTTGATGAGGTAGTTTCGCCCTCGCATAGGACACGCTCGTCAGGATGTGATGGTGCGTTATCAATTAGGAGCAGGGCTTGATGAGGTAGTTTCGCCCTCGCATAGGACACGCTCGTCAGGATGTGATGGTGCGTTATCAATTAGGAGCAGGGCTTGATGAGGTAGTTTCGCCCTCGCATAGGACACGCTCGTCAGGATGTGATGGTGCGTTATCAATTAGGAGCAGGGCTTGATGAGGTAGTTTCGCCCTCGCATAGGACACGCTCGTCAGGATGTGATGGTGCGTTATCAATTAGGAGCAGGGCTTGATGTGGTAGTTTCGCCCTCGCATAGGACACGCTCGTCAGGATGTGATGGTGCGTTATCAATTAGGAGCAGGGCTTGATGAGGTAGTTTCGCCCTCGCATAGGACACGCTCGTCAGGATGTGACGGTGCGTTATCAATTAGGAGCAGGGCTTGATGAGGTAGTTTCGCCCTCGCATAGGACACGCTCGTCAGGATGTGATGGTGCGTTATCAATTAGGAGCAGGGCTTGATGAGGTAGTTTCGCCCTCGCATAGGACACGCTCGTCAGGATGTGATGGTGCGTTATCAATTAGGAGCAGGGCTTGATGAGGTAGTTTCGCCCTCGCATAGGACACGCTCGTCAGGATGTGATGGTGCGTTATCAATTAGGAGCAGGGCTTGATGAGGTAGTTTCGCCCTCGCATAGGACACGCTCGTCAGGATGTGATGGTGCGTTATCAATTAGGAGCAGGGCTCGATGTGGTAGTTTCGCCCTCGCATAGGACACGCTCGTCAGGTTGTGATGGTGCATTATCAATTAGGAGCAGGGCTTGATGAGGTAGTTTTTTTGCGTCCAGAAATTGGTTTACATGAGGTACAAAATGGTGCTTACAATTTGAGACTCTCAAATTGAGAGTTGTATTTCTTCTGAGAATCGGGATGAAGTTCCCGTCGTGGCCATTGGCCCAACTTCATATATATATACACATAGCCACACCCCCCCCCCCCCCCCCCTCAGGCTTGACACCTTGGTTAATCGGGATCTCGGTTGACCGGACCTCGGTTAATCGGAACCCTACTGTATATATATATATATATATATATATATATGAATGAATGGATGAATGTCAAAAAAGTCCGACTCGCAGGAACTGCAGCATCTTAGCGCGGTTCCGTTCATGTCCCTAGTGCCATTTGATAAGCTTAGAAAAGAAATAAACTTTTTTTTTTTATATATATCGTGAAAATTGTCAAAATCATCTCGAACATCTCGAATAAAAGTGATATTAAGGCGTCAGGGACACCGACAGTAGCTAACTTATACACAGAAGCGGAAATTACAGAATCTGGCTCTCATTCTAAAGCAAAGCTCTATAAATCAATACAAAATATGCCTAATAAAGCCTTTCTAGAGGATACAGAAGCATGGGCGTATATGAGGGGGGGGGGCTGAGGGGGCTGCAGCCCCTCCCGAAATTTTGAATTGATGATAAAAACTTCTCGTAAAACCCTTAAAAATAAATTAAATATGATCATTTAGTTCATAAAACATATTTTATTTTACGTGTAATAGCGTTTTAGTTGCCTAAAACTATTCCAAGCTCTAAATATTTAGTATTCCATACCCTGGAAATGGTCTCAGCCCCCCCCCCGAAATTGTTTTTATATACGCCCATGTACAGAAGGATCAAGAAGAAGTACACAAGATTGAGTAGAATACCCTCCCTAATATAGCCTATATAGAATAATATGCCGAATAAAACCTATCTAGTAAATACACAAGGATAAATAAAAGTCTTGACGAATAACAAGTCAAGAAAAAAAAACTTTATTTAACAAAATAAAACAAAGTTTAGTTGCCCAACTACAATAGAATAATATACCTAATTAAGTCTATGGAGTAGACACAAATGGACCAAAAACAAGTCTTGTGGAATATTGTTTTTTTTTTCTAATTAAATACTTTTTATCAATATTTAGTATATAACCTTTGTTGAAAACTATTGATTGCTAATTAATGAATCGGTTTACAACTAAGTAGTCTTTATGAATATTTAGTATATAACCTTATGTTTGGATCTGAGTTTTTGGGGTGCTCTCCGCCTAGGCTTTGTATTTGTGTCGGCAGATACCTGGGGTATATTTACAGCTCTTGAGGATTAACTCTTAGCAGGTAAATTTCCTACGGCCCCCTTGTACGGGCATTGAACTGCCATATTCGCTCATAGTATCTAACCGTTGTGAAGTTTATTTTTTGGATTTAGGACTTAATATACATATGTAGACTAAATCATAGCAAGAAGTAATCCTCCGTCGTCGGTTCTTAACTATGTAGACTCGCTAATGTTATCCAATCTTAGATACATCGTATTTAAAATCCACAGCAAAAACACGACATTTCATCAGAATCCCCTGCTGAATAAAACTTATATAGAATAATATGCAAAATAAAGCCTATCTAGTGGATAAAAATAGAGGAAAAAAGCCGTTCGTGGTGGTAGAAAATCTTAAAAGTATTTCGCTCAGAAATCTCCGAAATATGGTCACTAATTTTACATATCCTGTTTTATAGCCAAATAGATTAATATTCTATAATCAATAAGAAAAACCTACTAACAATAAAAAACTATGGGTAACAGATGAAAATAGGGAATACCAAGAATAATTCTAAAGAATGAAATCAACACCAGTACTGTAATCTAGATATTCATACGGCATCTTCGAATTCTAACAAACAAAATATTGATTCTAATTATACGTATCCTGTTTTATTGACAAATACATTAGACTACTATAAGCAATTAAAAACACTAGGGAATATGCCAAAGAACTCGGAGTAGGAGCCTCGACAGTTTCAAGACATTTGAAGGCAATCGACAAATCCAAAACTGACATTTCATACGGTACAGCCTGATATATTTTTAACAATGAATTGTTTTTCTTATTTTAATTAATCTGTTTTATTGTCAAATACATTATCCACCTTTAAGCAATTAAAAAGTAACAAGGAATAAAAACAAACAAAAAGAACCGTTCGAATTAACGAAATCAATTACTTCAAAGTTTAAGCACTTATTTCTCCGATTGACATAGCCTAATCAAAAATTGTTTCAGAATCTTTTTTTTAGAACATTTAGTAAGCTTTCTAATGGTATTCTTCCGTTTCCCAAATTCTCAACCTTTTTCGAGATATTAGGGAATGTATACGAAGTTCCCAAAACATTTCATGTCTGTTAATAAAATATTTTATTCTAATCCTTCCTTAGCTCCAAACGTAACCAAAATTTTAAAATATTAGTGTTGATGAAATTCAAACATGCAGAAAATGTTTCAACTGAATCCCATAATTTTAAGTATCAAAATCAAAGACAAAAAGAACAGTTCGAATAAGCGAAATCAATTACTTTAAAGTTTTAAGCACTTATTTCTCCGATTGACATCGCCTAATCAAAACTTTCATTAGAACCTTTTTTGTAGAGCATTTAGTAAGCTTTCTAATGGTATTCTTCCGTTTCCCAAATTCTCAACCTTTTTCGAGATATTAAGGAATGTATACAAAGTTACCAAAACTTTTCATTATTTCTGACAACAGAAAATTGGTCTCATTTTACCTATCCTGTTTTACACACACATACATTTTCCTTACAAATACAACATCAGAAATTAAAAAAATAAAAAGCAATAAAAAACCAAGGGAAAGAGACAAAAATTACAAAAAGAACGACAAAAACCCGTTCATAAGAACAAAACAGACGTATTTGAAGTTTTAAGCATTTATTTCTCCGATTGACATAACCTAATCAAAAATAGTTTTAGAATCATTTTTGTAGAGAATTTAGTAAGCTTTCAAATAGTTTTAATCCACTTACCACGATTTCCCAACCGTGTTCGAGATATTAATGAAAGTATACGAAGTTTCCAAAACTTTTCATATCTGTTCATAAAATATTTTATTCTAACCCTTCCTTAACTCCAAACGTAACATAACTTTCAACATATTAGTTTTAATGAAAGTAGAACATGCAGATAATGTTTCAACTGAATCCCGTTATTCTAAGTACCCAAACCAAAAACTATTTTTCCAATTTTCTCGACAACGGTTAAAGCTATCGCCTTGAAAATGGTTTCATTCGTTTTTCTAGCCCAAGAAGCCTATAAAACGAGTACTTACAAGCTTATGAACTCAAAAATGTAAGCGTTACGATTTTTTCTGCGCGAATTTCGCCCCAAACGCCATCTTCCAGTGGGCGGATTTTGCTGGTTAACGAACTTGACCTTTCAAATTGGACGACAGATTTTTGTACCAAATTTCATCAAAATCGGACCATTCGTCTTCTATTTAGAGAGCGAACAGACAAATATATATATATATATATATATATATATATATATATAAATAAATATATACATATATATATATATACAAATTTGAACCACCGTTATTTTCGGTTTCTAGGGGTTCTGAAACGCAAAATTTTCTAGTCGGCACTTCCGGATTGTTTCATTGTATCAACCTTATAAGCGGGGTTCCTCCCTATGGGGGAGGGAGGAACCGCGCTAAAAGGAAAAAGTTTTAATTCGATCCGCCTTTTCGGATTACCGGATACTGAAGGAACATAATTATTTTTCCAAAACGGTTAAAGACATCACCTTGAAATCGTTTTATTCGATTCCGTAGCCAAAAAAAACAAAACTATAAAACATGTGCCTGGAAGCTTACAAACGCAAATTCTTAATTGTTACGTGTTTTTGCGTGAATTTCTTCGAAAACGAAATTTGTGGGTTCTGCTAGTTAACAAACTTGACGTTTTCAATAAGGAAAAGTGTTTTTGAACCGAATTTCATCAAAATAGGATCACTTTGGAGGCTGCTTGATATATATATATATATATATATATATATATATATATATATATATATACACACATATTTATATATATATATTTATATATATATATATATTTATATATATATATATATATTTATATATATATATATATTTATACATATATATATATATTTTTTTTTTTTTTTTTTTGTTAACGGCGCATCTACATCTTGGCCATTAGCGCCACACAGGTAGAAAATATGCAGAAATTAAGAATGGTATTTCTATGATTCCAATAGAACAGCTCTAGAAATTCTAGGCACAGCAATGACCCACGCTTTGACATTTCAGCGCGAATAATCGCTTCTCACGAAGGGAGTAGATTGGCTGAAGCGGTGATTTGTAACTGTGACATTGGAAGGAGTGATTGTGAATATCAAGAGGATATCGTGTATTGTATACTGATCATCAGGAAGCTGCTAACGTTACTTCATCTTCCTGTCCAGTATCTGGAGATTAGCATCGGTGTCGCGTAAATATCGCGTCGGCTTTGGGTGCGTTTACATCTGATAGTTATTGCAGGATATTTATGTAAGGCAGAAATTGTGTGGTCTGGTTGCGGAGACCACATCCTGTTACTTTGAAGTATCTGTCGTGATTTTAAACTGTGATTTTGGTACTTACGGATTAGTCTACAGGTACTTTGCATGTTATCTATTACTTTTTTAAAAGTTATCTAAGGTTAGAAACCATATTATAATAATATAGAAATGAAAAGTTGATATAGTAATGACAAGTATTTAAAATCTCTATAATATGGTTTCTAACTAACCCTTAGATAACTTGTATATGGAAGTAATACTTTATTTCAGCAAGCAATATTTATTAATAAAAAGGTTAACATTATAAAAGTCAATGGTAATTGTGAAGTTTAGGGACCTCCTCACCGATCTTTTTGTCCGGTGGTTCTATAAAATATTTATATTTTATATTTATTTCGCATTATGGCCATATGTGCTATGCGTTTCCGCTCGCTCAAGAAGATATCAAAACTCTAGTCAATCCAACTCGCTAAAATTAATAGAATTCTTTTTTTTGCGAGTTGGATCGACTAGAGTGTTGAAGCTTACTTTACTACCAGCAACAACCAGTATAAATGCGAATGAGTTATTCGCATCCGCTGAATCACTGTTATAATCACTTCAGATACTTCACAAGTAACTGGATGTGCTCTTTGCAAACAGACCCAAATTGTGACTAATGTAAACTGCGAAAAATTTCTGCCTGATATATATATTTCTATCACGAGCTATAAGTGTCGACATTTCTATACCCTCAGGTGTAAGCACTGATTAGGTATAAAGAGAAGAATTTAATGTCAGAGATAAATATCTTGGCTACTAGCTGTATTGTAGACACTTCTATTCCAGCCAACGGCCATGGCCACCGAATGCACCGGTTCCCGTAGATCACCGAAGTTGAGCAACGTCGGGCGTGGTCAGTACCTGAATGGGTGACCGACCACGTGCTGTTGGCATTATAGAAAAGGGTGGCAACCCAATTCCATCCACGCGCCTTACATTTATCGCAAACTTCTATCATATACGTATCAATGATATAAATGTCTAGATATTTCTGTCAGTATATAAACTTGCAAGAGAATATCTATCCGACACCTGACATATATTTCCTGCGAGAAGTGTCAGGTGTAAGCGCTCCCTTATAGCTCCTGAAAGAAATACATATCTCAGACATAAATTGTTTGCAGTTTACATCAGCCACAATTTCTGTCTCACATAAACATCCTGTAATAACTATCAGATGTAAACGTATCCTTGCATGGTATCGGCTGGTTCAGGGAGAGATAATTCCGATAAGCGTGTCCCTTGTATTCCTATTTTTGGACGCTTGACGCATTTCAGATGATAACCAATAAACACATTATTGACCAGGCCAACATACGAAAGAGATTAGTAATAGAACCTTTCTATAATTACTCATTACATTCTATACAACCTCCCAAACCACACAAATACTAACCGGTCACGGACCAACAAGGAGTTACTTACACAGATTTAAAATCATTGAAGACAACAACTGCAAATGTGACTCTCATACAGAACAGACTTACGACCATCTAATTTTTGACTACAGACTACTTGATAAGGACAGGATCAAATTCATGAAGTCTATAATATTAAAAGGAGGAAACTGGCGGGTTTCTAAGAGGGAGATTCTTATCAAACACTTTGATGAATTTCATACATTCATTGGTACAATAGATTATGACGAACTTTAAAAAATACGCTGTATTGTTTCATTATTGTATACATTTAATTTTATATATATATATATATATATATATATATATATATATATATATATATAGGTTAGGTTAGGATTTGTTTTGACAAGGGCGATAATATATATATATATATATATATAGGTTAGGTTAGGATTTGTTTTGACAAGGGCGATAATATATATATATATATATATATATATATATATATATATATATATATAGGTTAGGTTAGGATTTGTTTTGACAAGGGCGATAATATATATATTTACCTTTTATATTTTATATCTTTCATATTCGAATTTCTATTATATTCATGTGCATTATCTATCATTTATTTATGCAAAATTGTATACGTATATATATATATATATATATATATATATATATATATATATTCTATTTCATTTATTAGTTCTTAGTATTATTATATTATTATAGTTTTAGTATTATTTATGTTAATTTTGTTTTCTTACCTTTAACTACTTTAATTATAAATTGTTAAGTTTTGTTAATAGCTAATCTTCTCATGTTAGACAAATATAGAACATACATGTAGTATTTCTAAAATGAACGAACTTTTGACAGACAACAACCCAGACTTAAACACAAATCTCAGTCACCTTAAAGACTCAAATATTTACAATTTCATTTAGCACAGTAGAATTTATTAAGACATGTATGACTGAACGTGAAGTGTAGTAATGGACACATTCTGAAACTTTAAGGAGGAGAGTAGTTAATGCGGAAACATTTATGACTTAACGTGAAGTGTAGTAATGGACACAGTCCTGAAACTTTAAGGAGGAGAGTAGTTGATGCGGAAACATTTATGACTTAACGTGAAGTGTAGTAATGGACACAGTCCTGAAACTTTAAGAAGGAGAGTAGTTGATGCGGAAACATTTATGACTTAACGTGAAGTGTAGAAACGGACACAGTCCTGAAACTTTAAGGCGGAGAGTAGTTAATGCGGAAACATTTATGACTTACCGTGAAGTGTAGTAATGGACACAGTCCTGAAACTTTAAGGAGGAGAGTAGTTAATGCGGAAACATTTATGACTTAACGTGAAGTGTAGTAATGGAAACATTCCTGAAACTTTAAGGAGGAGAGTAGTTAATGCGGAAACATTTATGACTTACCGTGAAGTGTAGTAATGGACACAGTCCTGAAACTTTAAGGAGGAGAGTAGTTAATGCGGAAACATTTATGACTTAACGTGAAGTGTAGTAATGGACACAGTCCTGAAACTTTAAGGAGGAGAGTAGTTAATGCGGAAACATTTATGACTTAACGTGAAGTGTAGTAATGGACACAGTCCTGAAACTTTAAGGCGGAGAGTAGTTAATGCGGAAACATTTATGACTTACCGTGAAGTGTAGTAATGGACACAGTCCTGAAACTTTAAGGAGGAGAGTAGTTAATGCGGAAACATTTATGACTTAACGTGAAGTGTAGTAATGGACACAGTCCTGAAACTTTAAGGAGGAGAGTAGTTAATGCGGAAACATTTATGACTTAACGTGAAGTGTAGTAATGGAAACATTCCTGAAACTTTAAGAAGGAGAGTAGTTAATGCGGAAACATTTATGACTTAACGTGAAGTGTAGTAATGGAAACATTCCTGAAACTTTAAGGAGGAGAGTAGTTAATGCGGAAACATTTATGACTTACCGTGAAGTGTAGTAATGGACACAGTCCTGAAACTTTAAGGAGGAGAGTAGTTAATGCGGAAACATTTATGACTTAACGTGAAGTGTAGTAATGGACACAGTCCTGAAACTTTAAGGAGGAGAGTAGTTGATGCGGAAACATTTATGACTTAACGTGAAGTGTAGTAATGGACACAGTCCTGAAACTTTAAGGAGGAGAGTAGTTGATGCGGAAACATTTATGACTTAACGTGAAGTGTAGTAATGGACACAGTCCTGAAACTTTAAGAAGGAGAGTAGTTGATGCGGAAACATTTATGACTTAACGTGAAGTGTAGTAATGGACACAGTCCTGAAACTTTAAGGCGGAGAGTAGTTAATGCGGAAACATTTATGAATTACCGTGAAGTGTAGTAATGGAACAGTCCTGAAACTTTAAGGAGGAGAGTAGTTAATGCGGAAACATTTATGAATTAACGTGAAGTGTAGTAATGGACACAGTCCTGAAACTTTAAGGAGGAGAGTAGTTAATGCGGAAACATATATGACTTAACGTGAAGTGTAGTAATGGAAACATTCCTGAAACTTTAAGGAGGAGAGTAGTTAATGCGGAAACATTTATGACTTAACGTGAAGTGTAGTAATGGAAACATTCCTGAAACTTTAAGGAGGAGAGTAGTTAATGCGGAAACATTTATGACTTACCGTGAAGTGTAGTAATGGACACAGTCCTGAAACTTTAAGGAGGAGAGTAGTTAATGCGGAAACATTTATGACTTAACGTGAAGTGTAGTAATGGACACAGTCCTGAAACTTTAAGGAGGAGAGTAGTTAATGCGGAAACATTTATGACTTAACGTGAAGTGTAGTAATGGACACAGTCCTGAAACTTTAAGGAGGAGAGTAGTTAATGCGGAAACATTTATGACTTAACGTGAAGTGTAGTAATGGACACAGTCCTGAAACTTTAAGGAGGAGAGTAGTTAATGCGGAAACATTTATGACTTAACGTGAAGTGTAGTAATGGAAACATTCCTGAAACTTTAAGGAGGAGAGTAGTTAATGCGGAAACATTTATGACTTAACGTGAAGTGTAGTTATGGACACAGTCCTGAAACTTTAAGGAGGAGAGTAGTTAATGCGGAAACATTTATGACTTAACGTGAAGTGTAGTAATGGACACAGTCCTGAAACTTTAAGGAGGAGAGTAGTTAATGCGGAAACATTTATGACTTAACGTGAAGTGTAGTAATGGAAACATTCCTGAAACTTTAAGGAGGAGAGTAGTTAATGCGGAAACATTTATGACTTAACGTGAAGTGTAGTAATGGACACAGTCCTGAAACTTTAAGGAGGAGAGTAGTTAATGCGGAAACATTTATGACTTAACGTGAAGTGTAGTAATGGACACAGTCCTGAAACTTTAAGGAGGAGAGTAGTTAATGCGGAAACATTTATGACTTAACGTGAAGTGTAGTAATGGAAACATTCCTGAAACTTTAAGGAGGAGAGTAGTTAATGCGGAAACATTTATGACTTAACGTGAAGTGTAGTAATGGAAACATTCCTGAAACTTTAAGGAGGAGAGTAGTTAATGCGGAAACATTTATGACTTAACGTGAAGTGTAGTTATGGACACAGTCCTGAAACTTTAAGGAGGAGAGTAGTTAATGCGGAAACATTTATGACTTAACGTGAAGTGTAGTAATGGACACAGTCCTGAAACTTTAAGAAGGAGAGTAGTTGATGCGGAAACATTTATGACTTAACGTGAAGTGTAGTAATGGACACAGTCCTGAAACTTTAAGGAGGAGAGTAGTTGATGCGGAAACATTTATGACTTAACGTGAAGTGTAGTAATGGACACAGTCCTGAAACTTTAAGAAGGAGAGTAGTTGATGCGGAAACATTTATGACTTAACGTGAAGTGTAGTAACGGACACAGTCCTGAAACTTTAAGGCGGAGAGTAGTTAATGCGGAAACATTTATGACTTACCGTGAAGTGTAGTAATGGACACAGTCCTGAAACTTTAAGGAGGAGAGTAGTTAATGCGGAAACATTTATGACTTAACGTGAAGTGTAGTAATGGAAACATTCCTGAAACTTTAAGGAGGAGAGTAGTTAATGCGGAAACATTTATGACTTACCGTGAAGTGTAGTAATGGACACAGTCCTGAAACTTTAAGGAGGAGAGTAGTTAATGCGGAAACATTTATGACTTAACGTGAAGTGTAGTAATGGACACAGTCCTGAAACTTTAAGGAGGAGAGTAGTTAATGCGGAAACATTTATGACTTAACGTGAAGTGTAGTAATGGACACAGTCCTGAAACTTTAAGGCGGAGAGTAGTTAATGCGGAAACATTTATGACTTACCGTGAAGTGTAGTAATGGACACAGTCCTGAAACTTTAAGGAGGAGAGTAGTTAATGCGGAAACATTTATGACTTAACGTGAAGTGTAGTAATGGACACAGTCCTGAAACTTTAAGGAGGAGAGTAGTTAATGCGGAAACATTTATGACTTAACGTGAAGTGTAGTAATGGAAACATTCCTGAAACTTTAAGAAGGAGAGTAGTTAATGCGGAAACATTTATGACTTAACGTGAAGTGTAGTAATGGAAACATTCCTGAAACTTTAAGGAGGAGAGTAGTTAATGCGGAAACATTTATGACTAACGTGAAGTGTAGTAATGGACACAGTCCTGAAACTTTATGGAGGAGAGTAGTTAATGCGGAAACATTTATGACTTAACGTGAAGTGTAGTAATGGACACAGTCCTGAAACTTTATGGAGGAGAGTAGTTAATGCGGAAACATTTATGACTTAACGTGAAGTGTAGTAATGGACACAGTTCTGAAACTTTAAGGAGGAGAGTAGTTAATGCGGAAACATTTATGACTTAACGTGAAGTGTAGTAATGGAAACAGTCCTGAAACTTTAAGGAGGAGAGTAGTTAATGCGGAAACATTTATGACTTAACGTGAAGTGTAGTAATGGACACAGTCCTGAAACTTTAAGGAGGAGAGTAGTTAATGCGGAAACATTTATGACTTAACGTGAAGTGTAGTAATGGAAACATTCCTGAAACTTTAAGGAGGAGAGTAGTTAATGCGGAAACATTTATGACTTAACGTGAAGTGTAGTAATGGACACAGTCCTGAAACTTTAAGGAGGAGAGTAGTTAATGCGGAAACATTTATGACTTAACGTGAAGTGTAGTAATGGACACAGTCCTGAAACTTTAAGGAGGAGAGTAGTTGATGCGGAAACATTTATGACTTAACGTGAAGTGTAGTAATGGACACAGTCCTGAAACTTTAAGGAGGAGAGTAGTTAATGCGGAAACATTTATGACTTAACGTGAAGTGTAGTAATGGACACAGTCCTGAAACTTTAAGGAGGAGAGTAGTTAATGCGGAAACATTTATGACTTAACGTGAAGTGTAGTAATGGAAACATTCCTGAAACTTTAAGGAGGAGAGTAGTTAATGCGGAAACATTTATGACTTAACGCGAAGTGTAGTAATGGACACAGTCCTGAAACTTTAAGGAGGAGAGTAGTTAATTCGGAAACATTTAACACAAGAGTGTCAAAGTTAAAGAAAAGAGTCATCTGAATTTCCACAAAACTCTTAAAGTTCTGAATTTCTCTCTTCTTCACGATGACGAGAGTGGCTTCTTCCGCAAACATTAAAAAAGAGCAAGTCGCTAAATGCGAGCTCTTAAAACCAATAAATAAGTAAGAAAATGGCGCATGTAGAAAATAAATTCCCACATCACAGGGTTACTGTAATGTGGAAAATATATTCCCACATCACAGGGTTACTGTAATGTGGAAAATAAATTCCCACATCACAGGGTTACTGTAATGTAGAAAATAAATTCCCACATCACAGGGTTACTGTAATGTGGAAAATAAATTCCCACATCACAGGGTTACTGTAATGTGGAAAATAAATTCCCACATCACAGGGTTACTGTAATGTGGAAAATAAATTCCCACATCACAGGGTTACTGTAATGTGGAAGAAATAAATTCCCACATCACAGGGTTACTGTAATGTAGAAAATAAATTCCCACATCACAGGTTTACTGTAATGTGGAAGAAATAAATTCCCACATCACAGGGTTACTGTAATGTAGAAAATAAATTCCCACATCACAGGGTTACTGTAATGTGGAAAATAAATTCCCACATCACAGGGTTACTGTAATGTAGAAAATAAATTCCCACATCACAGGGTTACTGTAATGTGGAAGAAATAAATTCCCACATCACAGGGTTACTGTAATGTAGAAAATAAATTCCCACATATCAGGGTTACTGTAATGTGGAAGAAATAAATTCCCACATCACAGGGTTACTGTAATGTGGAAGAAATAAATTCCCACATCACAGGGTTACTGTAATGTAGAAAATAAATTCCCACATCACAGGGTTACTGTAATGTGGAAAATAAATTCCCACATCACAGGGTTACTGTAATGTAGAAAATAAATTCCCACATCACAGGGTTACTGTAATGTGGAAAATAAATTCCCACATCACAGGGTTACTGTAATGTAGAAAATAAATTCCCACATCACAGGGTTACTGTAATGTGGAAAATAAATTCCCACATCACAGGGTTACTGTAATGTAGAAAATAAATTCCCACATCACAGGGTTACTGTAATGTGGAAAATAAATTCCCACATCACAGGGTTACTGTAATGTAGAAAATAAATTCCCACATCACAGGGTTACTGTAATGTAGAAAATAAATTCCTACATCACAGGGTTACTGTAATGTGGAAGAAATAAATTCCCACATCACAGGGTTACTGTAATGTAGAAAATAAATTCCCACATATCAGGGTTACTGTAATGTGGAAGAAATAAATTCCCACATCACAGGGTTACTGTAATGTAGAAAATAAATTCCCACATCACAGGGTTACTGTAATGTGGAAAACAAATTCCCACATCACAGGGTTACTGTAATGTGGAAAACAAATGTGGGAAAAAACCTCCCAAACACTAAAATATTTTAATTGCAATATTATAAACTCCGGTCTCAAATTACTAATTTGCCCATACCAGCGGCAATTTTTGTTATATTTCATCGAAACTCTGTATACGTCGTGAGTACCTAAGGAGAAGGATGTGTTGTAAAAATAAACTACAGCAACTTATTACGAGGAGTTTCCTCCAGAGACCAAATTACTAATTTGCTCGTATCGGCCATTATTTGTACTTCCTTGCAACGAAATATTTTATATAAGATGCTCCATCAATGATAAACGTGTTTTTCGAAAAACAAAACGAATTGGGCTCATTAGAAGTTGGGATAACTCAGTATTTTGTTCAAATTGAATTAAGCCGCAAACTTAATCTGGATCTTGGTTGTTATAGACACCACCAGGTGCGTTGCTGTATGCGTCTGAGGAGCTGTATCCGGTATTCTGCGTTGTTATGGTTGTAATATCTGTAAATGTTTACATTTTAGCACTTTCCTCCGAAGGAAAGTAGCTATTGAGGTTGGACTCATGACGGAATTTTTGAAAAATTTCTTCAAATCTTTATCGATCCTACCTAGTAGACACCGAAAATGACCCCCGTTAAAATTTATATATATCTATATATATATATATATATATATATATATATATATATATATATATATATATATATATGCATATATATATATGTGTCTGTTAACACGATAGCGGCCAGAGTTTTTGTTTTTTCGTCACGAAACTTGGTATATAGCATTCAATTACCAAACGATTGAACGAGTTCGTTAACCACCAAAGTCGGTCCACCGGAAGGGGGGGTTTACCCCGAACCCAAAACACTTATTTGACTATGTCAGCCGTAATATTTGTTATATTTCAACGAAACTTGGTATTCGTAGTGTTAATATAGAGAGGACAGTGAGATATAAAAATGAACTAAATCGGTTCATTAGGAGGGGGGGTTTACTCCGGACCCACAATACCAATTCGCCACTACCAGCCGTGATTTTTGGTATATTTCGACGAAACTCGGTATTCGTAGTGGTAATCTACAGGTAAATATGTGTTGTAAAAAGAAACTAAATCGGTTCATTAGAAGGGGGGGGGGGTTTACTCCGGACCCAAATTCCTAATATACTCATACCGGTCGTAATTTCTGCTGTATTGTAACGAAACGCTGTATACGTCGTGGGTAACTCATGAGAAAGAAGTGTTGTAAAAATGAGCTGAATCGGTCAATCGGAAAGCGGGGGTTTAATTTGTAATATATTTGAATAGAAAAGCCGGCAGACGTAGGTTCACAAAGCCGCCGCAAGGAGCGCTTTCTACCACTATAGGGACTGTATCCTGTTCCTGCGTTAGATCAAAATACGATAATATGAGGATTTTTGTATTTATTACGTAGTGTAGTAGGTACCATGTGTAAACATAACTCTGGATGCAAATTAATAATTGATCAGTTACTCATTACAAAATGAGAACTATTCACGTTTTTATTTTATTTATGTAGGATATTTTAAGCAAATTGTTCTGGAAAGCAGTCTACACTACCCAAATTCTGAGGAAAGTGCTTAGTTATGCAGCTCCTGCGTGACGGACTTTATTATTTATTATTCATTACGGCGAATAATCAAAAAGTCCGACTCGCAGGACTGTGTTATCTTAGCGCGGTTACGTACATCTTGAAGAAATGGAATAGATTAGCATCACAAATCACTGGAAACTGACAGCCACTGCCATCATGATTACCACAGCCACTCCAAACTTATTACCAATACCTTTCACCGTTTGTTAGCTTATTTGACTACAATACTAATTTTACTGATAAATGCAATTTAAAACTAGAAACAACAAATTAAAAAGTGAGATAAAGAAAGAGAAAAACCATTTCAAAACGACAAAACAAACACTTTTTAAGTTTTAAGCGCATATATCTCTCATTGACGTTGTCCCATCGGATATTGCTTCAGAACATTTTTTGTAGAGAATTTAGTAAGCATTCGAATGGTCACTTTCCACGATTTCCCAACCGTTATCGAGATATTTACGAAAAATGTATGGAGATCCGAAAACTTTTCACGTCTATTAATAAAATATTTTTTTCGCATACTTCCTTAACTTCAATTATAACCAAAATTTAATCATCTTAGTTGGGATTAATTTCCAAGATGTAGAAAATATTTCAATTGAATCCCGCGATTCTAAGTACTCACAAACAAATAATGACTTACAAAAACATTGATTCCACTTTTCTCAGAAACGGTTACAGATATCGCCTTAAAGATGGTTTCATTCGTTTTCTTATGTTAACAAACCTATAAAACAAGTACTTGCAAGCAACTCAAAAACGTAAGCGTTACGATTTTTTTTGCGCGAATTTCGCCCCAAACACTATCTTCTAGTGAGCGGATTCTGGTGGTTAACGAACTTGACCTTTCAAATTAGAAGACAGATTTTTGTGCCAAATTTCATCAAAATCGGACCATTTTTGAGCCGTCAGGAGCGCGAACAGACAAGCATATATATAAATATATATTCTTTTTTATTTATCCTAGGAGGCATGGGGTCATTAAAGCAGTCTTCCTTTATTACACCACTTTATTTATTGGGCCCGACATGTTTCGTGCATCTTTTCTTCGCACCTCCTCAGGGACACTTCTACAACAAAAGAATTATACAACACGTAAAGAGCATTGACACACAAGAAAACGGTACACCATTGAGGGATCATGCAATAACAAAAAAACACAGTTTCAATCTCAAAGAATTCAAAATATTAAATAAAGAAAGAAATACCCTGAAAAGAAAAATAAAAGAAAATATTTATATTTTAAAAAATTCGAAAATAGCAGTGAATAAAAGAACTGATTTGAAAAATGTTCACCAAATTTTCTATGGAATAATAGATTAATACCCAAAAATTTATAAAAATATATTTGACGAGTAGACTTTACTAGGACCACAACAAAGGACAGATAACGACAGGGCCATTTTGGCTATCCACTTACAGGGTTAGTATTAAGCCGGACTCCAGAGGGAGTACTTGGTAACGGGAGGACTTCCTTGCAAGGTAGGACTCAACACCTTTTATAAAAAATATGTAATTTAGCTATAATTATTGCAATATTTAGGGTAGGGGTAACATTTAATGAGCATGATAATGTTTTAATGCATTTTGTGGAACAGTTCAAAGATCGTATTGATAGTTTTAATATAGTAGAAAAAAGTCCGACTCGCAGGAACTGCAGCATCTTAGCGCGGTTCCGTTCATGTCCCTAGTGCCATTTGATAAGCTTAGAAAAGAAATAAACTTATTTTTTTTTTTTTTATATCTCGTGAAAATTGTCAAAATCCTCTCGAACATCTCGAATAAAAGTGACGCCTGAAGGCGTCAGGGACACCGACAGTAGCTAACTTTTACACAGAAGCGGAAATTACAGAATCTGGCTCTCATTCTAAAGCAAAGCTCTATAAATCAATACAAAATATGCCTAATAAAGCCTTTCTAGAGGATACAGAAGCATGGGCGTATATGAGGGGGGGGGGGCTGAGGGGGCTGCAGCCCCTCCCGAAATTTTGAATTGATGATAAAAACTTCTAGTAAAACCCTTAAAAATAAATTAAATAAGATCACTTAGTTCATAAAACATATTTTATTTTACGTGTAATAGCGTTTTAGTTGCCTAAAACTATTCCAAGCTCTAAATATTTAGTATTCCATACCCTGGAAATGGTCTCACCCCCCCCCCCGAAATTGTTTTTATATACGCCCATGTAGAGAAGGATCAAGAAGAAGTACACATGATTGAGTAGAATACCCTGCCTAATATAGCCTATATAGAATAATATGCCGAATAAAACCTATCTAGTAAATACACAAGGACAAATAAAAGTCTTGACGAATAACAAGTCAAGAAAAAAAACTTTATTTAACAAAATAAAACAAAGTTTAGTTGCCCAACTACAATAGAATAATATACCTAATTAAGTCTATGGAGTAGACACAAATGGACCAAAAACAAGTCGTGTGGAATATTGTTTTTTTTCTAATTAAATACTCTTTATCAATATTTAGTATATATTCTTTGTTGAAAACTATTGATTGCTAATTGATGAATCGGTTTACAACTAAGTAGTCTTTATGAATATTTAGTATATAACATTATGTTTGGATCTGAGTTTTTGGGGTGCTCTCCGCCTAGGCTTTGTATTTGTGTCGGCAGATACCTGGGGTATATTTACAGCTCTTGAGGATTAACTCTTAGCAGGTAAATATCCTGCGGACCTTATGTTTCTACGGGCATTGAACCGCCATATTCGCTCATAGTATCTAACCGCTGTGACGTTTATTTTTTGGATTTAGGACTTAATATACATATGTAGACTAAATCATAGCAAGAAGTAATCCTCCGTCGTCGGTTCTTAACTATGTAGACTCGCTAATGTTATCCAATCTTAGATACATCGTATTTAAAATCCACAGCAAAAACACGACATTTCATCAGAATCCCCTGCTGAATAAAACTTATATAGAATAATATGCAAAATAAAGCCTATCTAGTGGATAAAAATAGAGGAAAAAAGCCGTTCGTGGTGGTAGAAAATCTTAAAAGTATTTCGCTCAGAAATCTCCGAAATATTGTCACTAATTTTACGTATCCTGTTTTATAGCCAAATAGATTTATATTCTATAATCAATAAGAAAAACCTACTAACAATAAAAAACTATGGGTAACAGATGAAAATAGGGAATACCAAGAATTATTCTAAAGAACGAAATCAACACCAGTACTGTAATCTAGATTTTCATACGGCATCTTCGAATTCTAACAAACAAAATATTGATTCTAATTATACGTATCCTGTTTTATTGACAAATACATTTGACTACTATAAGCAATTAAAAACACTAGGGAATATGCCAAAGAACTCGGAGTAGGAGCCTCGACAGTTTCAAGACATTTGAAGGAAATCGACAAATCCAAAACTGACATTTCATACGGTACAGCCCGATATATTTTTAACAATGAATTGTTTTTCTTATTTTAACTAATCTGTTTTATTGTCAAATACATTATCCAACTTTAAGCAATTAAAAAATAACAAGGAATAAAAACAAACAAAAAGAACCGTTCGAATAAACGAAATCAATTACTTCAAAGTTTGAGCACTTATTTCTCCGATTGACATAGCCTAATCAAAAATTGTTTCAGAATCTTTTTTGTAGAACATTTAGTAAGCTTTCGCATGGTAACCCTTCGTTTACCAATATTCCTAACCGTCTTCGAGATATTAGGGAATGTATACGAAGTTCCCAAAACATTTCATGTCTGTTAATAAAATATTTTATTCTAATCCTTCCTTAGCTCCAAACGTAACCAAAATTTTAACAAATTAGTGTTGATGAAATTCAAACATGCAGAAAATGTTTCAACTGAATCCCATAATTTTAAGTATCAAAATCAAAGACAAAAAGAACAGTTCGAATAGGCGAAATCAATTACTTTAAAGTTTTAAGCACTTATTTCTCCGATTGACATCGTCTAATCAAAACTTTCATCAGAACCTTTTTTGTAGAACATTTAGTAAGCTTTCTAATGGTATTCTTCCGTTTACCAAGATTCTCAACCTTCTTCGAGATATTAAGGAAAGTATACAAAGCTCCCAAAACTTTTCATGTCTGTTCATAAAATATTTTATTCTAACCCTTCCTTAACTCCAAACGTAACATAACTTTCAACATACTAGTTTTAATGAAAGTAGAACATGCAGATAATGTTTCAACTGAATCCCGTGATTCTAAGTACCCAAACCAAAAACGGTATTCAAAAACTATTGTTCCAATTTTCTCGAAAACGGTTAAAGCTATCGCCTTGAAAATGGTTTCATTCGTTTTCCTAGCCCCAGAAGCCTATAAAAAGAGTACTTACAAGCTTATGAACTCAAAAACGTAAGCGTTACCGTTTTTTCTGCGCGAATTTCGCCCCAAACGCCATCTTCCAGTGGGCGGATTTTGCTGGTTAACGAACTTGACCTTTCAAATTGGACGACTGATTTTTGTACCAAATTTCATCAAAATCGGACCATCAGGGAAGCCAGAAATGAGCGAACAGACAAATATATATATATATATATATATATATATATATATATATATATATATATGTAAAAAGGATTGCCACACCACCATTTTTTATATGGTATGATGTGGAAGTAATATTTTTTGGGCTGGATAAATAAGTGGACTGTATGAATAATGATATGCTAGATAATTTATATTCATTGAGTACAAATGAAGAGTGGGGGAAATTGCCAAAATCAGAAACAAATGATGGTTAGTATATTAATGAAATTTTGAAAGTGGTGGGACTGATGAGTTGAAATAATGATGATGTGGTGATGAAGATGGGCTGCTGGAGATCCATGAAATTACATTAAATAGGTACCTGTAGATGGTGCCTTGTTGGATAGAAGGGGCGCATCTCTCCCTGTTTATTCATTTATGGTCAGTTGGTGTCTTCCTCACCTCCATGGCCCGGTGGTTTGCGGTGACTACTCGGCCATAGTGTAGGTAGTAAAGCCGGTGAAATGGAACAAAAAAATCACTTTGCACGCTGTGCGAAAGCGAGTGGACTTCTTCTGTACACGCTGTGTAAGCGGGGTGGACTTCGTCTGTCCCGACTTGACCGGGGGTAGTTCGCCCGGGTGAGGTAGACGGCGCCACTGTCGGTAGAGTATACAACTTGCACTCATCAAAAGAAATCTCTTTAGGGTGGCAACCCTAAACATACCGCCCACCTAAATTATTCGTAATAATTTAAAGGAAAAGAAAACACATTTGTAATTTGGTGAGCTTCACCCAACGTAATGATTTAAAGAAAAGGAAAAAAAAAATATGATAATGTAAATAAATAAGTTAGTCAACTTGACAAGAAAAATAAGAAATAAAATATATATATGCACTGCCTTCAAGAGAAGAACGAATAAGTGTCAACTAGACATAGACAAAGGGATGATAAAAGAAAAAAAAAAAATACATGTAATTCCATCTGGAGAAAAGGGAAATAGAAAGGGAAATATACAACAAATAAACAATATAATGGAGTATCTAACTCTCTGAGGGATCACCCATCTCGGAGGAGAACAATGGAGCTAGGGAAGTTACAGCTCTGGTGAGGATGCCGCCGGATGGTGTACGCACGATAACAGTGCGGATCGTGCCATCACGTCCAGGATGAGTCTGTACAATCCTAGCGACTGGCCACTGTCCGAGCAAGGACCGTTTCTCGATTAGTATCACGAGATCACCTACCTTCATATTAGGGACCTTACGAGTCCATTTCACCCTTTGTTTAAGCGTGTGCAAGTACTCTCTGCGCCAACGATTCCAGATTCGAGCTATTTGTAATTGCATGGTTTGCCATTTCGAAGGGTGGGAACTTAAAACTTGGTTCGATGAAGCAGGTTCGGGGAGAGTACATAAGGCGGAGCCTATCAAAAAATGGCCGGGAGTAGGAAAGTCATAGTCTTCCACGTCTTCATTGAGAGGGCATAAGGGACGGGAATTTAAAAGACCTTCTATCTTTGTGAAGGCCGTGACCAGCTCGTCGTAATGGTATGGCTGCTTCCCTAGGTATCCAGCTAAGAGAGTTTTCGTCGACTTCACTGCTGCTTCCCAGAGACCGCCGAAGTGTGGAGCACGCGGTGGAATGAACTTCCATCGGACGCCTTTGGGGGCGAGTGAGTTGGTGATGGTGTCGGAAACCTCAATTTGAAACTTGTATACATCCTTGAGAAATCTTGAAGCTCCGACGAAATTGGTGCCGTGATCGGACCAGATCACGGCAGGAGTACCCCGACGCGCCATGAATCGCTCAAGGGCTGAGAGAAACGAGCTGGTAGTTAGTGAAGGAACCAGCTCCAAGTGTAGCTTTGGTCGCCAGGCATACGAATACAGACAAGTATGCTTTGCCGGTAGCCGAAATCCGCAGCCGCGATTCCTTGATCAGGAAGGGTCCTGCGTAGTCCACTCCAACTTCAGTGAATGCCCGGAACTGGTTGAATCTGTCGTTAGGCAGGGATGCCATGTACGGTGTGATGGGTTTCGCCCTTAGTATGCGGCAATGCGAGCAGCGCTTGATACAACTACTTATGAGTTTGGGAGCTCTGGGAATCCAATACTTTGCCCTAAGAAGAGACAAGGTGAGCGTTGGCCCAGCGTGAAAATGGTTGTTGTGTGTATGCGCAATAAGGAGTCGGGCTAGCCAGGAATTATGAGGAATCAAAATAGGATGCTTGCTCGATGACTCAATTGGAGCCTTATGTAGCCTTCCGCCCACCCTGAGAACTCGTCGTTCATCAAGGAATGGTGAGAGTGGAGCGTAGGCCTTGGGTGTCGTATCAGGTTCGTTGAACAGTTCTTTGGGAAGGTACAAGTTTTGTGTGAAACTGATGACTCTAAGTTCGGCGTCACGAAACTCCTCGGTTGAAATGGCTTCAAGGCAAGAGGGTGGTGTGTCAGGCTGCCTTTGAGGAGGGTTCCTTAATCTACGAAGGGTTCGTTTAAGCTTTGAATGGAAAACTGAGATGAGCCATCAAAAACCACTCACGGCTTTCGGCCTTTTGCGCCGTCGTGCCACATACCGTGGTGGGGTATGAGAAGGGGAACCTTTCATTGCGGGTGACATGTGCCATAACTTCTGATACTCTGTCATAAATTCAGAGTATTTGTCTGAAAGTTTTTGCTTGAGGGCGTAGAATCGTCGGAAAACCATGTCTCTGTTTTGCCCTATCTCGGAGATGTCCTTCTCAAAGGGAAGTCTAACGATGTGTCTGCCGTCGGAGGATCGCGAGTGGGTGCGAGGAGAATGTTCCTCGCAGAATTTGTCTTGTGGGTCGCTCCTATCTGTAGGTAGAGGCTCTTCGATTTCCCAGAACCGTTTTAACTGGTCTTCTACATTGAGCTGGGATTCCGTAAAGAATGAGAAGCTGGAGTTGGATGGGGCCTCGTTCAGAGATCCCGATATGATGAGACCAAATACTGTGGGAGTTAAGTACAAATCCTCAACTTCTGAGTGGTAAGGAGCTCCCGTGATGACTCGAGGGTAGATGTCGCCTCCAATCAGAAGATCTACTGGTCCAGGACAGCTAAAATCGTGATCGGCCAGGGGTAGGCGACGGAATTTTTCGGCGATGCTCAGAGGTATGCGGCGACCTGGAAGTGCAGACGTTATTCGATCAATAACGATGGGTCTTACCTGGAGTTCGTGATTGCCTCGAGAAGATCGGATATCACAATTGATGGAGCCTCTAAGCTGTGATTTTGGGAGAGCAGACTCACCGAGGCTAGTAATGGAGCCCTTGAATGGAATAATCTTCGACTTGAGTTTGTTTGCCAGTGATGTGGTTATGAATGTGTTCTGGCTTCCTGAGTCAAGAACTGCCCTCGCCATTTGAAAATCTCCATTATCACTCATCACGAGGACCTTGGCGGTCCCAAGCATAACCGTACCATTGTTCGGTTTGATAGATTGACGAGTGGATCCAAATCCTGTGAAGATTTCAGGCTCTGTCTGGTCGCGGTTCTCATCCTTGGCCTCTGCCACATTCCTGGTCTTGGAGTGAATGAGGGTGTGGTGTTTACCCTTGCAATGTCTGCACCTAAATTTGGAGGAGCAACGAGTTACCCCGTGGCCTGTTCTCAAGCAATTAAAACAAACGTGAAGAGACTTAGCAAGCTCTGCTCTCTTACTGGGCGGAAGATTTTGAAACCTTGGACAATGACCTAAATAGTGCGCTTCTTGGCAAGAGGGACATCTGATGGTTTGTTTTACAGCAGCAGACGTTACCTGGTTATGAGAGCTCGATTCTCCACCTGAAAATTTATCATCACTGCCGTTGTTGTATTTTGTGATCGCTGATCTGGCATGAAGAGAGACAGGATTGTATATGGCGGCTCTTCTGTTGGGGTAACGAGGACTGGTAGAAGATTTCCTTGTAGAACTACGACTGGCTGAAGACGTGGTCGATGCACGGAACGACATCATTAAGGCTGTCCTGCGTTCCCGCACGAAGTTGATGACATCATCAGCAGTGGGGAAATTCTTGGCCGATTTTATGTCTATCTCGAAGTCCTTTCGGGTGTCAGCATCCAAGGCACGTAAAGCAAGCGAAGATAGAAGAAACTCCTCAGGGTGTTCTAGTTTTAAGGAACGGAATTAGTCTATGCTGTCTGCGACATCAGTGAGGAACTCATCGTACCGTTGTAGTTCACTCCGGTTCGTCTTGATTTCGCAGTCCACTATACGATGAATTAGAAGACTGGCTAAAATTCGGGGATTGTCATAGGTTTTGAGCACCTTTTCCCAAGCCTGGGCGTAGGAGTTGTCTTCAACAGGAAAGCGGGATATGAGAGCAGCGGCTTCTCCCTTCAATGCTCCTAATAAATAGTGGAACTTCTCTACATTAGACAAGCCAGGATCATCGTGCACCATAGAGGCGAAGGTGTCTTGAAAATGCGTCCATTTCAGAATGTCGCCTGAAAACGTGGGAATCGGGATTTTTGGAAGCTGAGATTTCGAAGAAGGGCTTATAGTGGAATGAAACGCCGAGCCAGGTTGAGGGACTGTTGTCGGCCCTTGTTGCGCTGCTTGGTTTTCTTGAACACCAAGAAGAATGGTGTTGGCCTCGATTACCTCGTTCTTCAAGGCAGAATAACGGTCCCTCCATGAGTTCGAAGGGAAGCCGTCCGAATCTCCAAGTAGCATCTGCAACTCGGTCCTCTCGTACCAGATGGCCTGGAATCTTGACCAGTAAGATTCAGCAGAAGACAATTTGGCCTTAAAATTAACGAAGGCTCGACCGACCAGGTTTTCTTCGTCGACTTGAGAAATATGCTTTATGTTGAGTTCATAGTCGGTGAGCATGCGCTCAAGGGTGGTTGCCTTCGCAGTAAGTTCCTTCATGCGGAGTGCCGTAGGTTCTTCATCTCGACTAGGATTTTTATTTCCACGCGTTTCAGGCATAATGAAGAAGAAAATAAACAATAGAAAATAAAATAGAAAATAGCGAGATAGATAAATCAAATGGATGAAAAGATGACAAAATAAACAACCTACCGGGCAAGAGGTGAGAAGACAAAGCTGACCGATAAAAGGAGAGGAGATACAAGAGAAAATAAACAGCAGCCCAAAAATGTCAACAATAAGAAAAATACAAAATAGAAAATGAGATAAATCACATAAAATAATTGAAATAATGCTCAAACACATATAGAATTGAATTAAGGCAACATGATCTACACAAAGACAAATCTGAATGAAAAAGAACAAGCTAGCGCTGTGAGACGCCACAAGAAGAATACACGGTGACGTCACAGGCATGAGAAAGACCAGCTCTTGATTGAGAAAGCGCGGGAATGCCTACCTCGCTGGAAGCCGGCAAGCGGGAGACCAGTAGGGAGGTTACCTGCCATGTAAACAATGTGGATCAAGAAGCTGGAATGAATTAAGTTGTTCTGCAGAATTTGTGAAGAAATAAGTGAAAACTAGTGGTTGATCATTAGTGAAATGTGATAACTGAAGCATATATTGTGAATTATGTGAAATAAAGGACTTTAAGAAATGATGAAGTTATATATGTGTCCTAATGATTGTATGTATTCACTTAATAAATAAAATAATTAAGTGTTCAAGATGATTTAATTAAACCTTATCACAGAAAGAATAATTAATTAACAAATGCTGTGAAGGATTTAAGATTTAACAGCTAAGATTTAAAATAAGAGAAAAAAAATCATCTCAGTATGTATCAAGTGAAGGTTATTTACACCTTTGCAAAATTTAATTTAAAAATCAGCCTTGAAATAGTGTTAAAAATAGAAATAACATGACTTAATGGAAAATAAACAATTTAATTTAATGTTGTTTCAATATGAATTTAACACTAATAGCTTAAGTTAAAGTATATTTGAAGCTCACCTCACAATAATTAATGAATACTGAGTTTATGCCCACTTTAGATTTAGAAAACCATTGTCATAGAAATAATTGACACAGATGAAATGGTTAAACAATTAATTTTATTTGAGCCATTTAACTGTATGAACAATGATATATATGCAAGGTAAGTGCATATAGAGAAGGTGAAATGCTGAGACAAAAGATCAGCTATTTGTTGCTAATGGCTCATATGTAGCATTTTTTGAAATAAATATAAATTATCTACTCTAGAGAATAGTGAAAAATATCCGGCTCGGTCGGACCATGTAAAAAGGATTGCCACACCATTTTTTATATGGTATGATGTGGAAGTAATATTTTGTGGGGCTGGATAAATAAGTGGACTGTATGAATAATGATATGCTAGATAATTTATATTCATTGAGTACAAATGAAGAGTGGGGGAAATTGCCAAAATCAGAAACAAATGATAGTTAGTATATTAATGAAATTTTGAAAGTGGTGGGACTGATGAGTTGAAATAATGATGATGTGGTGATGAAGATGGGCTGCTGGAGATCCATGAAATTACATTAAATAGGTACCTGTAGATGGTGCCTTGTTGGATAGAAGGGGTGCATCTCTCCCTGTTTATTCATTTATGGTCAGTTGGTGTCTTCCTCACCTCCATGGCCCGGTGGTTTGCGGTGACTACTCGGCCATAGTGTAGGTAGTAAAGCCGGTGAAATGGAACAAAAAAATCACTTTGCACGCTGTGCGAAAGCTAGTGGACTTCTTCTGTACACGCTGTGTAAGCGGGGTGGACTTCGTCTGTCCCGACTTGACCGGGGGTAGTTCGCCCGGGTGAGGTAGACGGCGACACTGTCGGTAGAGTATACAACTTGCACTCATCAAAAGAAATCTCTTTAGGGTGGCAACCCTAAACAATATATATATGTATATATATATATATATATAAATAAATATATACATATATATATATATATATATATATATATATATATATATATATATATATACAAATTTGAACCACCGTTATTTTCGGTCTCTAGGGGTTCTGAAACGCGAAATTTTCTTGTCGGCACTTCCGGATTGTTTCATTGTATCAACCTTATAAGCGGGGTTCCTCCCTATGGGGGAGGGAGGAACCGCGCTAAAAATGGTGCTAATGACTCAGATTTCGATTCACCATAAAAGAAAAAAAAAATTAAGAACAACATACAAAGATTCCGAAGTATTTCATGTCTGTTAATAAAATATTTTATTCTAATCCCAATGACGCAACACTTATACACAAATAAACTTTTTTTAGGTATCTATTTAATACGTATAAAATAAGATAATAATGAGCAATCCGCTGTGGCATACACCAAGTACTACCACCGTGTGGAGTGCAACTAGTATAGACCGGTACGTCAGTACCACTGTGGTATGTAAAGAGCGGCTGTTCTGATACTGGCAAAAATTAGAAATCCTACATTCCTGCAGTTGTTTGGAGGTTTATCTTTATGACCCTAGAAAGGAACTTACAGATGACGAGGCTCCACTGGGCGATACCTGTACTGGGAATGCACTCCACCCTAAGCCTCCTTGCTCCTCACCTTTGAATTCATATGATTTCGTTCAATGAATTTAAAAAAAAAAAATTAATAAATAGATAAAAACTTCTGAAAATAGGGAATACCAAAAACAATTCTAAAGAACGAAATCAGTACAGTAATCTAGATATTCATAGGGCATCTTCGAATTCCAAGATACCGTTGAAAGAAAATATTGTTTCTATATATACGTATCCTGTTTTATTGACTAATACATTTGACTACTATAAGCAATCAAAAAAATAACGAGCAGTGAAAAAAAACTGTAGGAAACACACAAAAAGATTCGTTCAAATGAACGAAATTACCTATGTTTTAAGAACTTATTTCTCCAAACATGACCATCCCATCGCAAATGTCTTCAAAACATTTTTTTAAAGAAAATTTAGTAATCTTTCGAATGGTAATCTTTTGCTTGCCAAGATTCCAAACCGTTTTCGTGATATTAATGAAAATATACGAAGCTCCCAAAACTTTTCATGTCTAAAAATGAAATATTTTATTTTAATCCTTCCTTTACTCCAAACGTAACCAAATTTTCAACATATTAGTTTTGATAAAATTCAAACATGCAGAAAATGTTTCAACTGAAGCCCATGATTCTAAGTACCAAAATCAAAGACAAAAAGAACAGTTCGAATAAGCGAAATCAATTACTTTAATGTTTTAAGCACTTATTTCTCCGATTGACATCGCCTAATCAAAACTTTCATTAGAACCTTTTTTGTAGAGCATTTAGTAAGCATTCTAATGGTAATCTTTTGTTTCCCAAGATTCTCAACCTTTTTCGAGCTATTAAGGAAAGAATACAAAGTTACCAAAACTTTTCATGTCTGTTCATAAAATATTTTATTCTAACCCTTCCTTAACTCCAAACGTAACATAACTTTCAACATATTAGTTTTAATGAAAGTAGAACATGCAGATAATGTTTCAACTGAATCCCGTGATTCTAAGTACCCAAACCAAAAACGGTATTCAAAATCTATTTTTCCAATTTTCTCGAAAACGGTTAAAGCTATCGCCTTCAAAATGGTTTCATTCGTATTCCTAGCCCAAGAAGCATATAAAACAAGTACTTACAAGCTTATGAACTCAAAAACGTAAGCGTTACGATTTTTTCTGCGCGAATTTCGCCCCAAACGCCATCTTCCAGTGGGCGGATTTTGCTGGTTAACGAACTTGACCTTTCAAATTGGACGACTGATTTTTCTACCAAATTTCATCAAAATCGGACCATCAGGGAAGCCAGAAATGAGCGAACAGACAAATATATATATATATATATATATATATATATATATATATATATATATATATATATATATTAGGAAGGATTGATAATTTCCGTCTTCTTTTGCTTTACTATAATATGATATGTCGTTCAGTATTAATTGTCTCTTTTAGCTTCATTTCTCTTTTAGCGCGGTTCCTCCCTCCCCCATAGGGAGGAACCCCGCTTATAGGGTTGATACAATGAAACAATCCGGAAGTGCCGACAAGAAAATTTCGCGTTTCAGAACCCCTAGAGACCGAAAATAACGGTGGTTCAAATTGAACCACCGTTATTTTCGGTCTCTAGGGGTTCTGAAACGCGAAATTTTCTTGTCGGCACTTCCGGATTGTTTCATTGTATCAACCTCATAAGCGGGGTTCCTCCCTATGGGGGAGGGAGGAACCGCGCTAAAATGTAAAAAAAAATAAACTGAAAAGGTGAGAATATAAATAGACAGAAAATTAAAAACCGACATTACTTATGAGATGACCTAATAAAATAATAATTTGCCAGCTGTTCATTACAAAATATTGAAGGCCAAAACTATTAATGGTTATTTTGTATTTAAACAAAATAATAAAAAATTCAGGTAAACATCCCAACTTGTGAGGAATGTGCTGAATTAAGCAGCTCCTGCATGACGCACTTATTCTTTGTTAGATCAAACATTAATCTGAGAAGTATTGGATCTCTGGACCAGCTCCCTTGCAGAAACACGGATTACCTTTTTTCTTAATTTAGGATTTTAACTAGTAACTAGCTGATACATACTACATAATAATAGATTGGTCATTTAGTATTAAGTTTTTAATGAAGGGTTGTAGTCCTACATCTTCTTCAAATATTGAGGAGCAGTTCTTATATCGATCCTTGTAAGTATCATTGTGCCGACTCATGTTTTGCAACAAGCCTCAATTTGCTGTAGGCGTGTTATTCTTTTCTTGGACTCCGTCATTAGTAGGTCGAATGTGCAAGGAGAACAGGTTCCAGACGAACGGTACCAAAGTCCCGACCTCTAGACAATCTCAGAAAGGGCAGCAAACTCAAGACTCCATTATCAGACGAGCGATGGGAAAACACTTTCACCCTTCCCACGAACTTGGGGATCCTTGGTTCGTCTTCAGTATCATCTTGACGGTTGATGTGTTCAAACGGTTTCGAGAGCTGTTCCGTGTGTATCTTTTTGGCGTATGTTCCACCAGTACCTACTTGACGTCTGATCCGTGTGTACTTTCTTTCTTGTGTGCTTCTTCGTGTATAGCTTATTGACGTTTACTACGTGAGTACGTTCTTGATGTCCGCCCTGAATGTAACTTCTTGACGTCTGACTCAGGGTGTACGTTTTTCAAATATCCTCCGTGTGTACGTTCTTTACGTGTGCTCCGTGTGTACTTCCTTGATCGCTTTTCCGTGTGTACCTTCTTGACGTCTGCTACGTATGTGCGTACTCGACCTCTGCCCTGAGTGTACCTTTTTGACGTCTGCCCAGGGTGCACGTTTTTGACGTCTGCACCGTAGGTACCTTCTTGACGCCTGTTCGTCTTGAGTTACTCTGTCTCTACCTTCTTAACATCTCCCTGTAATCTGTCTGTATCTTCTTGGCGTCTAAGTCAGACGCAATCAGTGTCTAAGTTCTCGCCTAAACATGTTCTTCCCCTACAACCCGTCACTCTTCGAACCAAAGCTTCCAGACCAGCAGAAGAAACCGAGGATGGTCTCACATCCTCCTCCTCCTCCTAACGTACCACCTCCAGACTACAGCATCTCTAGGAAGGGTGAGTCTTGCTTATTTATCTGTCTAACCTCAGATATTCAATATTAAAATATAGAAAATATTTGTAATATAAGAGTTTTGCGAGTAATAATTTTTCGAATAATATACTAGCGAGTTCAAGTTAATCTTTACTTGCCGAAAACGGACAGGACTTCAGCCAAGGTGTGGATGTATTCTGAAAGGGGCTATTTTTCAAAGTAAGACAAATGGTTGTTCGAAGTGGTCCGAACTGTCGGAGAATGTGATAATTCATAAACTGGTTCTGTCGAGTCATTCCTCTTAATCCTGTTCTCAAATCTTCTTTCTCGAGTTAGCTTCATTCCTGGCAATGTACAATTATCCACGTTCTGAAATTAGGTACATCGGAAGATACGAGAATTGCCGGTACTTTAAGGTAAATCTTAGTCAATTAGCAGTATCCCATAACATTTATGGTAAATAATGTAGCAACGGTGTCCTTGAGTTTTAGACGTTCCTGGAATAGTCGGCTCGATTTCCAATAGGGGCTATGGCATTTTATCTCAAAAAAAGTCTGTCACGCAGGAACTGCGTAATCTTGGCGCGGTTCCATTCTTGTCCCCCTCATTTGGGAAGCTTGAATTTGAATCTGGTATTATTTTGTTAGACCATTCATAAAATACATTTATGGCCCCAAATAGGTCATGGTTGACAAAGGTACCCTTAAAACCTTACAAGGAAAAATGACTCCCTGGCCTTGTGAAGGTTCGCTATAGAAACTTCAAAAGGGGGGGGGGTACCTTTGTCATGGTTGACAAAGGTACCCTTACAACCTTACAAGGAAAAATGACTCACTGGCCTTGTGAAGGTTCGCTATAGAAACTTCACAAGGGGGGGGGGTACCTTTGTCATGGTTGACAAAGGTACCCTTACAACCTTAGGAGGAAAAATGACTCCCTGGCCTTGTGAAGTTTCGCTATAGAAATACACTACTTACTTTTTCTTATTTTCATATCTTCTTTTACTGTAATACTAATTTTACAGATAAATGCAATTTAAAACAAAATAAATGAAAAAAACAATTAAAAAGTGATTTAAACAAATACAAAAAACTGTTCAAAAGAACAAAACAAACATGGTTTCTTTTGAAGTTTTAAGCACTTATTTCTCCGATTGACATCGCCTAATCAAAAATTGCATTAGAACCTTTTTTGTTGGAAATTATAGTATGTTTTGGAAAGGTTACTCTTCACTTACCCAGTTTCCCAACCGTTTTCGAGATATTAACGAAAATATACGAAGCCCCCAAAACTTTTCATGTCCATTAATAAAATATCTTATTCTCATCCTTTCTTAACTCCAAACGTAACCAAAATTTAAACATTTTTGCTAAATGAAGTTCAAAGATGCGGAAAATATTTTAACTTAATCCCATGATTCTATATACCCAAACCAAAAACATTATTCTTATTATTCTTAAAAATGGTTTCATTCTCGTAGGCCAAGAAACCTATAAAACGAGTACTTGCAAGCATATGAAGCGTAACGATTTTTTTCGCTCCAAAAACCATGCTCCGGATTTTGCTGGTTAAGGAACTTGACCTTCCAAATTACACGACAGATTTTCGTATCAAATTTCATCAAAATCAGAGACCTAAGAGCGTCTGAGGTATAATTCGTCTGGGACCTAGAGAGCGAACAGACTATATATATATATATATATATATATATATATATACTGCTTTATTTTACTTTATTCCACATAAACGAGATATAAATAGAACTGTGTGAGAAATTAAAGTCAACTTCTACACATGGCAAATCATGAATATCTTGTGTACTTGTATTTATTCTGTTGAAGCAGTTGATTCGCTATAGCTGCGAACAACTAAAATAAATAAATAAATAAATAAATAATATATATATATATATATATATATATATATATAAATACAAATTTGGACGACCGTTATTTTCGGTCTCTAGGGGTTCTGAAACGTAAAATTTTCTAGTCGGCAGTTCCGGATTGCGTCATGAGGTCAGCCCTATAAGTGGTGTTCCTCCCCAAGGAGGGAGGGAGGAACCGCGCTAAAACATATACCTGCAGACTGTAGATGACAAAACAATTAGACACACCCACTGACATTACATTCTTTTGACCGACAGTAGCCATTACTTGGACATGATTTTTACACCTACATGAGGGTGTCCCTTATTTTTCAAAGTTTTGATTTTCAAATGCATAGGTCCTAATTTTGTTCATTCTTTCCTAAAACACTCGAAAATAAATTCTTACCTTATTTGGAGTAGGATAACCCGTGCCGATTTCCATAAACGTGGCTACACAGGTTGAGGTATGGCCACGTTTATTTAGGTCCTACATACATACAGTTAAAAAATTTAACTAAAATACTCTTCTCTTTTTTTTTTATGTTTTGTTTTTCGCTTGTTGTTTTCCAATTATGATTACATCGTTCCTAACATGTCAAACTATCGAATATGAGAATCGGAGCAAACTAGCGAACGAACATATTCGCTACAAGTGACATATATATTTAAAAAGTCCGACTTGCAGGAACTGCATCATCTTAGCGCGGTTCCGTTCTTATCCGAAGTGCGATTAGGAAAGGAATAGTAGCAGCTATCGGTAGGTTTTGATCTGTCGTTAAAAATATAAAATAAAATCTGAAAGAGAAGGAAGCTTAAAGCGCCACATATGGAAACTGACTGTTTTCTAAGCGGATGGGACTCTCCCGTCATCGCGACGCTCACTCTAGGAAAACTCTATTACCAATATGATTCTTATTTTCTCAGCTTTAATGAAATACTCATTCCACCGTTAAATAAACTTAAAAAACAAAAGTGAGGTAAACAGTGACAATATCCCGTTTAAAATAACAAAACTAACACTTTCGTAGTTTTAAGCACTTACTTCTCCGACTGACATTGCCCCATCGAAATTTGTTTCAGAATCTTTTTTTTAGAGAATTTAGTAAGCTTTTGAATGGTTACATCGTACTTCCCATTCTTCTAAAAAATGGTGCTAATACCTACCGATAGCTGCTATATTCCTTCACTAATCGCACTTGAGATAAGAACGGAACCGCGCTAAGATGAAGCAGTTCCTGCGGGTTGGACTTTTTTTTTGTCAGACAAATTAATGTGTTATGTTTATATTATAATATAAATATTATATTTATAAGAAGAGCAAATCACTTTAATTGCGGTGTAAAATATTGTTGCTAGCTAAATCTAAGTATTATATAAGCTCATAAGGAAAAAATGGTGCTAATGACTCAGATTTCGATACACCATAAAAGAAAAAAAAAATTAAGGACAATATACAAAGATTCCGAAGTATTTCATGTCTGTTAATAAAATATTTTATTCTAATCCCAATAACGCAACAGTGAAACACAAATAAACTTTTTTTAGGTATCTATTTAATACGTATAAAATAAGATTATAATGAGCAATCCGCTGTGGCATACACCAAGTACTACCACCGTGTGGAGTGCAACTAGTATAAACCGGTACGTCAGTACCACTGTGGTATGTAAACAGCGGCTGTTCTGATACTGGCAAAAATTAGAAATCCTACATTCCTACAGTTGTTTGGAGGCTTATCTTTATGACCCTAGAAAGGTCTTCATTTACAATCTTACCTGTATGGGTCAGCTATACCATAAGTCGGGCAGAAAGGCCTCCGCTCAGAGGCATTTGGAAAGCCTTGGGATCTCTCTCTTTGAACGCTACATTTCTAACAATAAATTGATCTTCTTATTTTACTTAATCTGTTTTATTGTCAAATACATTATCTGACTATAAGCAATTTAAAAATAACAAGGAATTAAACAGACAAAAAGAACAGTTCGAATAAGCGAAATCAATTACTTTAAAGTTTTAAGCACTTACTTCTCCGATTGACATCGCCTAATCAAAACTTTCATCAGAACCATTTTTGTAGAGCATTTAGTGAGCTTTCTAATGGTCATCTTCCGTTTCCCAGGATTCTCAACCTTTTTCAAGATATTAAGGAAAGTATACAAAGTTACCAAAACTTTTTATGTCTGTTAATAAAATATTTTATTCTAACCCTTCCTAAACTCCAAACGTAACAAAAATTTCAACCTATTAATATTAATGAATATAGAACATGCAGAAAATGTTTCAACTGAATCCCATAATTCTAAGTACCAAAATCAAAGAGAAAAAGAACAGTTCGAATAAGCGAAATCAATTACTTTAAAGTCTTATGCACTTATTTCTCCGATTGACATCGCCTAATCAAAACTTTCTTTAGAGCCATTTTTGTAGAGCATTTAGTGACCTTTCTAATGGTCATCTTCCGTTTCCCAAGATTCTCAACCTTTTTCGAGATATTAAGGAAAGTATACAAAGTTACCAAAACTTTTCATGTCTGTTCATAAAATATTTTATTCTAACCCTTCCTTAACTCCAAACGTAACAAAACTTTCAACATATTAGTTTTAATGAAATTAGAACATGCAGATAATGTTTCAACTGAATCCCGTGATTCTAAGTACCCAAACCAAAAACGGAATTCAAAAACTATTTTTCCAATTTTCTCGACAACGGTTAAAGCTATCGCCTTGAAAATGGTTTCATTCGTTTTTCTAGCCCAAGAAGCCTATAAAAAGAGTACTTACAAGCTTATGAACTCAAAAACGTAAGCGTTGCGATTTTTTCTGCGCGAATTTCGCCCCAAACGCCATCTTCCAGTGGGCGGATTTTGCTGGTTAACGAACTTGACCTTTCAAATTGGACGACGGATTTTTGTACCAAATTTCATCAAAATCGGGCCATCAGGGAAGCCAGAAATGAGCGAACAAACAAATATATATATATATATATATAAATAAATATATACATATATATATATATATATATATATATATATATATATATATATATATATATATATATATACAAATTTGAACCACCGTTATTTTCGGTCTCTAGGGGTTCTGAAACGCGAAATTTTCTAGTCGGCACTTCCGGATTGTTTCATTGTATCAACCCTATAAGCGGGATTCCTCCCTATGGGGAAGGGAGGAACCGCGCTAAAATGGTCATATTCGATACTTTACTTAAGGAATTTCCGGCAATTCTAAAGGGGCTAGAGTTGAGACAATTTGCCACAAGCCGTATCCTCCACAATGCAAGAGTAAAGTATCAAATCTGAAGAACGAGATTTTTCATATTCGACAGTTTGACATGGTAGGGACGACATATACTCTTAACCGTAATATAATCTTTGATAAGTTGTAATAACCAGCTGTTAGAAAGAACTTCCTTCACCGAATAATTCTCGACACCTCTCCCCGATACCGTGCAGACATCACTCTACTTCCACTAGCCTGTGTTCCTATCTGCTCCTAGAATGAGTTACAGCGAGTATGTAAGGGGGCACCTACACCGGACTCGTTCCGATCCGATCAAATAGCCACCGACTGTCGGAAGAAAAACAAACACACGCATCTCAATGGAGGTGCCTACATTGATCCCGACCCGACCCGATTCAATCCAATCCGATGGCCACCGATTCTTGGCCAGTCAAACATGTTTGTTTCTAGACCGATTTCGGACCGACGAAGCAAAATGGCGCCAACCCACATATTGTGTTTCAAAAAGGTCTACAGGTTCTAAAGCTTAACCGATTTCAATGAATTTCCTTTTAAATGAAAGAAAAAAAACATTTAGAACAACTTTGTCAATTCACATATTTGTTTCCCTTGTTTATTAAATATGTTTATAACCATCCAACGTCTATAACCTCCCAATTTTCATAACCTGGTAATGTTTATAACCTTCCAATGCTTATAACCTTCTAGTTACTTTTCTTATAAATAATTTTAAAATATGAATACCAATACTTCTCTTACCTACAAAATTCAACCTAATCGAAGGTTTATATGCTTATTAGGTGGTATTTCTTAAGTTAATGGCTCATTTTCACTTCACTACGAGGTCATTAGTGACGAGCAGTGACTAAATCGAATCGGATCAGGTCGAGACCAATGTAGGCACTCACGTCGGCCGCTGTCGGCCGTTGTCAATCAAACGAAATCGGATCGGTAGAAATACTGGTCCAATGTAGGTGCAGCCTAATACTGAACAATCTGCCCTAGATACAGTTCGTGCTAGAGACCTTTCACTTCCATCTATCTTCCGTTAGCTCCAGTCCATCTCCTACAGTTACTTCTTATCATGCGAAATATTATTTTTTCATGGGGGGGGGCGAAGAAAGTAGATTCTTATAATAAAATTTTGCACTTCTATAAGATGAAACCAGTTGACTCAACGATTTCAAAGTTTTTATTAGCATAAATATGCTTCGACGATAACCAAACCGAAAAAAAGGTACACAAAAGCGTTATAAAAAATGCCACAAAAAAGTGTCCGCTGGTGTTCGCGCATGTGCGGTAGCCATGTACGAAAAAGAAGACTGAGTGGTATACAGTACGTAGGTGTGTCGGGTGAAGCTAAGACATATTTATGTTCCTGAATTTAAGCAGAAGGCTCTAAACGAAATTCTTTATTTATTTTTTTTTACGGTTCTTCGATGTCTAGGCCATTACCGCCGACATCCAGGGTGCAGTGAGGAATTTTCCCAACGAGCCGTGGCATGAGAAAATTCCTGCCGCCGGTGGGGATCGAACCCACCATCTCCCGCTTATGAATCTAAGGCACTAGCCACTAGACCACGGGAGACCTAAATGTAGTATTATGCCGAAACTGATTTATAGGTAAACTAAATTTAATTCTAACACCTCAATGATCTGATCGCCAACATCACAGAAATCTGAATAAATTAAAGAAACTATTGAATTTGCTGTATTTGCTAACAAAAAAATAAAAACTTACAAAATTAAATAATCTGGCTTTTAGTTGACATAAATGCTCACTAATTGATATGAACATGACACATACACTTCTTACGCCAGGTATCCAAGTGATCAACACATTGCGAAGCCACTAGTTCACCTTGGATGCTGTGAGACATAAGGCGAATGTATGTTATATAACTTCAGTGCTTCCATTCTTGGTGATTACTTGGAAAACATCTTCACACTAACATCTTCACACTAACATCTTCACACTAACATGTTCACACTAACATCTTCACACAAACATCTTCACACTAACATCTTCACACTAACATGTTCACACTAACATCTTCACACAAACATCTTCACACTAACATCTTCACACAAACATCTTCACACTAACATCTTCACACAAACATGTTCACACTAACATCTTCACACAAACATCTTCACACTAACATCTTCACACAAACATCTTCACACTAACATCTTCACACTAACATGTTCACACTAACATCTTCACACAAACATGTTCACACTAACATCTTCACACAAACATCTTCACACTAACATCTTCACACAAACATCTTCACACTAACATCTTCACACAAACATGTTCACACTAACATCTTCACACAAACATCTTCACACTAACATCTTCACACAAACATCTTCACACTAACATCTTCACACAAACATCTTCACACTAACATCTTCACACAAACATGTTCACACTAACATCTTCACACAAACATCTTCACACTAACATCTTCACACAAACATCTTCACACTAACATCTTCACACTAACATGTTCACACTAACATCTTCACACAAACATGTTCACACTAACATCTTCACACAAACATCTTCACACTAACATCTTCACACAAACATCTTCACACTAACATCTTCACACAAACATGTTCACACTAACATCTTCACACAAACATCTTCACACTAACATCTTCACACAAACATCTTCACACTAACATCTTCACACTAACATGTTCACACTAACATCTTCACACAAACATGTTCACACTAACATCTTCACACAAACATCTTCACACTAACATCTTCACACAAACATCTTCACACTAACATCTTCACACTAACATCTTCACACAAACATCTTCACACTAACATGTTTACTTGATGATAAAACGTTTCAATTGCACATATTTAGATCAAGAACTTCTCTCTATATTTTATTTTTACCCATTGGTTTCATGATTTATGGTCTTTGAGGTCCTGTGAAAAAGTGTTTTTTTTTAATGCATCTATATTTTTAATGCACATATATATGTATGTTGTTGTTTTTTTAATTTGCGTAAACAAATTTCAGGGCTAACGATTTTGGATTAACATACTTCCGGGTACAGGGTATCACAAAAATAATGGTCATCCGTTGGCCAGATGATTCTCCAATACGAGATCGGAAAAAATAACCCCCATATTGACCCCCGCAAAATTGACCTTGAAAAGTTATTCAAGGTCAACTTTTTTCATTGCATATTTCGAATCTATGAGTCATGAGGAAGAAAAAATTGAACGGCACCATAGGTCAGAAATGACTCCTTTGGTCAAAATGACCATTAACAACGTATTCGTTGGCCATTCCATTCCAATTGACAAACGGTGGCGGCTTTTGATCAATTTATTTATTTTTTTTACATGTTCTACTAACATCCCCATTTCGCAGAAATACCTCGTTTGAATGTTATTCAAGTATAAAAAATTATAAGTATATTGAAAAACGTCAAGGGAAGGTCTTTGACAACCACCAAAGACGAGATTTAAAGACGAAAGATTAAGGGAAAACAATAACTGTTTCTATCTTTCTCTTCTTAAAGTACAAGAATGCTACTAGTCTGGGAGCAGAAGGTACTCAGAAGGATATATGGCCCGGTAAAGTGTGGTGACTTTTGGAGAATAAAAACCAATCAGGAGCTTAAAACCTTATATTATATGTTCAAATGGTTGGTGTACGTGGAGAGAATGACCCCTGAAAGATTGGCAAGAAAGCTCCTTTATGGAATGCCGGGTGGCAGAATAAGGCGGGGAAAACCTCGATTGCTGTTGACTGGACGACGTGGAGAAGGATGGATGGATTTATTGGGTGTTTAAGTGCAGAAAAGGTCTAGGTCCTCACCGCCCTGAAGTGTAATGTTAGAGAGGCGTGTATATGTCCTGAAAGGGTTTGTAATTTTGAAAAGACATCGTGGCATTTACAAAACTTTGCCGATTCGGGGGGCTCGGGCAAGTTGAGAGACAATTCAGATAGTACAAGGAAAAGAGACCACAACTGCTGAAGGAGTGATAAATAGGGATGCGAGATTCAGTGATGGATGGCTGGATTGGGTGTTTAAGGGCAGAAAACGTCTAGGTCCTCACCGCCCTCAAGTGTAGTGTTAGAGAGTCGTGTATATGTCGTGAAAGGGTTTGGAATTTTGTGTTTAGGACACTGCATCACAATGAACTGTTATTTTGATAACTTGTGTTCTATTTTTTTTGTTATTTACTAATGTCATTCCTAACTACTAACACCAATGTTACTACAATGTTACTACTATACTAATATACAGTATAGCAATATTAATACAAATAATAGACTACTTAACCATGGTAATATTTACTTATTTTTTTTTTGTCTCTTGTATAGTTTTTTTTTTTTTTTTTTTTTTTTTTTTTTTTTTTTTTTTTTTTTTTCCCTCTATGTATAATTTTAGTTATTTTTTAATACTATATATAATATATTTCTATAATATATCTATTTTTTTCCTCTTTTTTGTGTGTAATTTTTTTTTATTATTTTTTGTCTTATTTTTATATTTTAGTAATACACTAACTAACTAATACAAAATAAATAACTAATACAACTATTTCTACTAAAACTAATACTAATATAAGCAATATTAATACTAAAACTATCCTACGTAACAAAAATTTGTAGTAATACCAATACTAAACTAAACTAGCACACGTATATACACATACGCCCACGTTCCTACACACACACACACACACATATACATACATACACGCACATGTATATATACATGTGCACGCATACATACATATATTAATTTATTATTAAATTATTATTTTATATCATGAGATATAAAAAAATAATTTAAGAATTCCGCCTTTTTTAAGAATTCCACAACTAGGTCAACTGCTTTGCTTCTGACCCGCAGAGCTTCTGTCAAGATCCTTGGTATTCCCAGCTGTTGGAGCAGCAGCCTATATCGAGAGCAGTCCTCGAAAATATGTTTCACAGAGATCAGCTGATTGCATCTTCTGCAGACAGGTGGGATTCCTCTGGACATCAAGTACCCATGAGTCAGTCTGGAGTGGCCGAGTCTGAGCCGAGCTAGGACAACCTCCTCTCTTCTTGATATTCTGTTTGAGGAGGACCAGGCTTTCAAGTCGTGCTTAACTTGTTTTAGTTTTTGTTCTCCGCAATCCAACCACATGATTCGCCATCCTTCTTCGATCTTGCATATTGCTGGCGCTACGAGTTCACTACCAGATAACGGAACCCTGGTAATGTCGCTCAAACTGTGCGCAGCCTAGTCCATACTGTGGAGAAGGATTTGAAGGAAATAGGAATCCGTCCTTGGATAGGTTTTGCGACAGATAGAGCTGCCTGGAATAAGCTGTTGGCTGAGGCCTTGGTCCTTCACGGACTGTAGTGCCCGTCTGTAAGTGTGTAATAACTGTTTCTATTCTACGCTTTCCAAATGACACAAGGCATAAGAATGTATACGCCCCAAGATGAAGCAGTTCCTGCAAGTCGGACTTATTATTTGTTAGCCTCAAGTCTATCCACCTTCCTAATCTTACCGGTTAACCATCTCTTCTGAATATACGATCTGGAATCTGCAAAATAATAGCTTGAACCGTTGGTTGAATATCTGTGGCCTAGATATTGGAAAGCGGTTTTGGCGCGCAACAGTTGGTGACATTTGATAGAACTATCAACAAGTCTCCTATTGAATGGGCTATTGTTTACGAGTCGAAGCATTCCATCAAGTTTCGGACAAATAATAGAAAACCCCAGGACCTGATCAGGTGCTTTATATGGAGAAGGAGTTCGCCTGGCTATTGTACTAGATGGATTAAGATGGAGAATTTTTGTGTCGTTGATTTGGTAATTGGGTAAACATGTATTCACAAATCTCATTTTCAGGCGTTTCCATTGGGAGGAAACCCGCTTATAACGATCTCATAAGGGGAATCCGTGGGTACCGATGTGAAATGTCAACGTCATAAAAATACCGGTCGTTCAAATTTGGTGTATATATAATGTATCATATAAACTCAGTCAGGTTGACCCTATTTTAGGAACATTCTATAACAAATACATCTAATTACGTATGAAAATTATACACCGGCCTCCCGGCCAACCGCCACAGCCACGTTGAATACACCGGTTCCTGTTAATCTCCGAAGTTAAGCAACGTCGGGCGTGGCCATAATATGAATGGGTGACTGAACACGTTGGCATTATAAAAGGGTGGTAACCTATAGATAGCCCGGTGTTAAAAAAAAAAATCGTTCTTGTCTCAAAGAATGTGTAGTCACATAACTAGACTTTTTCTCACATAACTAGACTAAACTAGTGTCACAAAAATGTGTCCGCTGGCGTTCGCGCATGCTCGGTGGCCATGTACGTAAAAGAAGGCTATATGTTATACAGTACATTACATAGGGTAGCGTTTTCGGGTGGACCTAAAGCATATTTATGTTCCTGAATCTGAGCAGAAGGCTCTAAACAAAATATTTTTTCTTTTTTTTTTTTACGGCGCATAGTGGGGCCGAATACCATTCGTACAAAAGAGGGTTTAAGGTCAGGAGAGGGTTTAAATAATGTTAAGAAAAAACAACCCGTTTTTTTTTCTATGATATTACGGGCAAGATTTTTCTTCTAGCGGTACTGTTTTAAGCCGAAAGCCATTATAACTTGAAGAAGAAATTAGAAAACTAGCAAATGGTTGAAATTGCAGACCAAATGGAATGGTGTTTTATCAAAGATACCATGTTTTCCTCATCACCCATGAGAATGCGCCGTAGACTCTACAATGAAGTGAAGGCACCATCTTCCCTAGGAGAAAGCTCACATACTATCTTTTACTTTTACTTGTGAGTTCTCAGAGTAATTACTTTCTCTATTAGGAAGTAAAATAATTAAAAATAATTCTCACTGCGCTCTTTTCAAGACTTTGGATGTTCACCGCTTAATGATGTTCATTAAACTCTTGCAGTCTTGTATAAATGTGAACTGCCAGCGGTCATTGTTTTTAGCGAATTTCGGAATTATTTAATATGTAGCTATTGAGTTTGCGCAAAAGGGTTAATTTGCTTAGGCAGGGTACAGACGGTCAGGGAGGCCTGTCAGTTAGACCTGAACAGTCCACCTGAAGCCCGGTCTCCTGAACGTGTATATATTCCGGCCGGTCTGTCAGTTAAGTCTGTTCAGGCGACCGGCTTTCAGGCGGACTATTCAGGTCTAACTGACAGGCCTGCCTGATCGTGTGTAGCCTTCTTTTGTTTCCGTCAGGCTGGCCGGATGATCGGACATATTTTTGATTTTCCTCCTGCCGCCTGAACAGCCTTAACTGACAGACTAGCCGGAATATATACGTTCAGGTGACCGATTTTTCGGTGGGATGTTCAGGCCAAAATGACAGGCCTACCTGACCGTGTGTAGCCCAGTGTTGGGCATTATTAGAATAAATTATTATTCGAATGATCATTCGAATAAATTTTTAGTGAATGATGAATAATTCACTGAATTATCTTATTCACAAGGTACATCATGAATTATTCACAGAATTATTCGTTATTCATTATTCGTTATTCATGATTCATTATTCATCATTCGTTATTATTTATTTCTAGTTGGTCTACTGAATAATCCTACTCAAACACACACATATATATACGTACTTCTGGCTGCCAACATTATAATAAATCTATCGTTATTCACTAAAACATGTTTATTCTGAATGATAATTCCAATAATTTGTGAATAAAACATAAACTTCATTCACAGAATAACGAATAATGAATAAAAGTAATTATTCTTCATTCATGAATGAAATAATACATTTATTCATTAATCAATATTCATCATTCTGAATAATTTTTTCCCAACACTGGTGTAGCCTGCTTTACGGACAGTATGACCGACTGCAAGTAGTAAGAGATTCAAGTACAATTTCTGGGGTCTCCCGTAGTCTAGTGGCTAGCGCGCTGGATTCATAAGCGGGAGATGGTGGGTTCGATTCCCACCTCCGGCAGGAATTTTCTCATCTCAAGGCTCGCTGGTAAAATTCCTCGCTGCACCCTGGATGTCGGCGCTAATGACCTAGAAGTAGATGCGCCGTAAAAAAAAAAAAAAAAGTACAATTTCTTCCTTTCTTTAGTGGCGCACAGGGGGCCCAAACGACTTTTCGTGTTTCAAAAAAGGCTACAGCCTGCAAATATTAACCGATTTCAAAGCATTTTTTTTTTAAATGAAAGCTAATCAAATTTAGAACAACTTTGTCTGGCCAGATTTTTGTTTTTTGTTTCCCCTGATTATTAAATTGCGTTTAAATAATTCACAAACTTTTACTATTGAACATGAAATAATATTATATTTTTCATCTTACTTAATTAAACATTCAAAACCTGATTAGACTTGGAAAAAATCCGAATGACATTTTCAAAACGTAAATGTATCTTAATTCAACAATGATATTAATTGAAATAATATGATTTTAAAATATATTAAATCAGGGGAAACAAAAATCTGGTCAGACGAAGTTTTCGAATAAGCACCCATGGGTGTATATAGGGGGGAGGCTTAGAGTTCTGCAGCCTGCCGTAAACGGCAAAAATGTATCATGAAAACCTTAAAAATAAATTAAATAAGACCACTTAGTTCAAGAAAAAATATTTAAGTGTAATAGCGTTTTAATTGCCTAACTATTACAAGTTCTGGATTGTTAGTATTCCATACCCACCAAATGCTCTCAGCCCCCCGGAAGTTGAATCGTTCGCAAAGTGCAACGGTGAAGGTATATATATATATATATATATATATATATATATATATATATAAGTGGTAGAGCACTCGACTAATGAACTGGAGGACCCAGGTTCAAAGCCCGAGCGCGCACTTAAGATTTTTTCTTCTATTGCAGTCGTTCGAGGGTTGGATTTGGGGTGCCAGATCGTCCGTAGGCTCATACAGCCTTTAATTAATTAGTTAATTAATTAAAGGGAAAAATCAGGCGCCCGGAGCATAGTATTGAGTCGTATGTGTCGTATGGTCAAGAATCAGATACCTCTACAGTATCTGCCCCTCTGGGCCCTTGTGGCCTGTTACGGGACTGATTATATATATATATATATATATATATATATATATATATATATATATATATATATATATATATATATATACACTCTTACTGTCCGAAAATATTTCTTAATAGCTTCTAGTTCGTTGGGGGCTTAGGGTCGATACCGCTGTAATCCTTCGTATTACACTACTTTATTTGTTTTTTTTTTTATGCCCTACATGTTTCATAACATTATATATATATATATATATATATATATATATATATATATATATATATATTCTTTTTTATCCTAGGAGGCATGGGGTCATTAAAGAAGTCTTCCCTTTTTTTATACTACTTTATCTATTGGGTCCAATAGTTCTGTCAGTTAAGTTCACAAACCAGTCATTGTTTGTTTTTATGTCAGTTGGTTGCTCGTCATTGTTAACATTGTCCCTGTGTTTCTTTACTAAAAGAAAATTTAAAAAATACTGAAAGTTTAAAAAGACTCTCGGATTTTGTCGAATAATTTTTGTCAAACTGCGTAAGTATTCTTGTCTTATATAGTCTAAAGTATGTGTCAACCACTTCTTTAATTTTTCAACATTCTACTTGGGTAACGAGAGTACTTTTACATAACTCTTCCCTTTTATTTAATTTTTCTAACATAGCGTAATTCCTAGACATTTCCAATTCTAAAATTTTATATTTAAAGCTATTTACTATATTAACAAATTTCTTATATCCACTAAAATTAACATTAAATATATCATACAATTTATTAGTTTTATTGCTTATAAATTTCGGAAAGCATTTAGTTTTCTTACAGTTTTTCAAAAATTGTAACCTCAGTCTAATTCTAACTTGATTTTTAACAACATTATTCAATTCATAAAATGATTTCATTAACGTATTAGTCAGGTTCATATTCAGAATTTCTAAATAGAAATCTTCGTCCCTCCAATTTTCTGCCGTGGAGTATTTCATATTATTTATTCCTATAGATGACCCGAAATATCAAAATTCTTTTTTATCCTAGGAGGCATGGGGTCATTAAAGCAGTCTTCCCTTTTTTATACTACTTTATTTATGGGGCCCTAGGATAAAAAAGAATTTGGATATTTCGGGTCATCTATTGGAATGAATAATAATAATAATAATATATATATATATATTTATCGGAACTTATGTCGCTCTCAGGAAATTTGAGGAGCTACATAAGGGCCAGTGAGACGCGTCTGTTCAGGGAAATGGTAAACTTAGACGAGAACTATACAGCTTTGAAATTGAAGATCAACAACTGGGATGAACTTACGACGGAATCGGATCGCCTCACGTCGTGGCAAAGTAAGGAATTACACGGGCGATATTATAGTCGTTTGTGGGACCCGGATGTGCAATCAACATTGTCGGTGGCTTGGTTGACATCGGGAAGGCTATTCTCTGAAACGGAAGGTTTCATAATAGCCATCCAAGATCAAGTTATAGCTACAAAATCCTACCGACGACATGTTTTAAAAGAAACGACCATCTCTGATAAATGTAGATTGTGCAACAAAACGTATGATCCAGCATATTACGGCGGGCTGTGAGATCCTTGCGGGATCTGATTATCTTCAACGTCATAACAACGTGGCCAAGATATACCATCAAGCTCTCGCAGAAAAATTCGGTTTGTTGGATAAGAAGGTCCCTTATTATCGCTACGTTCCTCAAAGGCTTCTAGAGAAAGGCACAATAAAAGTGTATTGGGACGAAGCGATGTTGACGGACCGAACTGTCCATCACAATAAACCGGATATTCTTATCATTGATAAAGGGAATAAGAGAGCTGATATTATTGATATCGCTGTCCCGAATGATGAGAATATTCGGAAATCTTATGCTGAGAAGCTTCGAAAATACCAGGACTTGGCCATAGAATTAAAAGATCTGTATAAGTTAGATTCCGCAAGGATAACAGCTATTATTATATCGGCTAATGGACTCATCCCAAAAACCACAGTCACAGCTACAAAATACTTGAAAATCTCGGAGGAACTGATTATAGACGCACAACAAGCGGTACTGCTCGACACTGCGAGAATAGTTCGAAAATTTTTAAACGAACGCCCGTGACAAGAAACATAAAAATATAATAATAAAAAAAACTAATATGAACAACAATTCTTTCGGTTGGCAATAGCCCCCGAAAGAATTTACTCCAGGAAACTGAGAAGAACACACCCCGTATATATATATATATATATATATATACGCACACTCTCCGTTCTAAAAGGACTAACAAAAGAATAATCCCCTCCCCTTATTGATATTTCCTGCAAGCTAGCTATACTGCATTCTCCAGACTCCATATCCTTATCCGTGGACGAGTAGATAAGTCAAGTGTATGAATGACTTCCTATAATTTCTATATATAGATGATGTTGATGAGTGCATAGGCTCTAGAAGCTGAGTTATAATAGTGGCATATAATATCCCCTACATATGCAAAGTATCGAATGTGAAAATCACCACTTTCCAGAGTGAAAAACATTTGGGTCTTTTTGCGAAGACCACATCCAGTTACTTTTAAAGTAGCAGTAGTGATTGTATCAGTGATTTAGCGCATGCGCATAACTCCTTTGCCTTCCTATTGGAGGATTGGATGACCAATTGCATTCGTTCTTGCTGGGAGTAAAGTAACCTTCAACAGTGAATTAGCTTTTGTTTATGAAAAAGCTCTGCTTATGTTTGTGAAAAAAATGAGTCTTTTACAATTAGTTCGCGATGTTCCTGACAAAGTAAAAGGGATTGGTTTCTTACTGGGAAAAATTAATGGAATCCTATTAATTTTAGCGAGTTGGATAGACTAGAGTCGCTACAATTAATATAATTCTATTAATTGGGAGTTGGATTGACTAGGGTTTTGATATCTTCTTGAGCGAGCGGAAACGCATAGCATGTAATGCCTAATAAATGTAAAATATCCAAAAAAGAGAGAGAGAGAAAAGGAATAAAATATGTTTGTTTACAAATAACGTTGTTTGTTATCCTTCATAACCTACGAGTAACTGTTATAAATCACTACTGCTACTTCAAAAGTAACTGGATGTGGTCTTCGCAAAAAGACCCAAACATTTTATTCATTGCTTTGCTTTTGGACAGTAAAATAGTCGGCAGATTTGACCTTTTGACAGTGTTTACTTTCCCTTCTACTGAGTGAACTTAGATTTGTGAGTTTGTCGTACATCAGTCCAACAGCAATCGGTATATATTGAAAATGAAAAATGTGTTTGTTTTTTTTCGCATTCGATACTTTGCATTTGTATCGACGATTTGAAATTAATAAGAAGGGTTCCAAAATATAATATCAATCATACGCCATTTATATAGTAGTAGTAGTAAAGTAAAGTTTATTTTATAAATGTACAAATAATAAGTACTTGAGAAATTTACAATAAATTTACATAAGGTTGGATATAATCCATCAGCTAAGCGACACCACATAATATTATACACATGAAAATTAAATAAAAACAATATGAGTGATTGTAACCAATATAAAAACAAATAAATAAGTAAAACAAAAATTGATCCTCCTTATTTCTGATAATCAAATTTAAAATTCATTGCCTCTTTAAGGTAGTGGTATAGTTTTGCGTAGTCCTGGCCGTTCAAATAGTCTATTGCTTGCGTGTGGGTTAATCTATTATTGTGGAAGATGTTTACTCTTATCTCGGAGAGGATTGGGCATACAGCTAGGAAATGGATGATATCTTCCGGTTGTTTCATGTTGCAAAGAGAGAAGAGGGCACTATCATCAGAACTCCAAGGCTTCCTATTCAGATTTAGGGTTTCTGTTCTGGCTCGCATGATGGTCCTTATCATTTGAAGGTTGTTAGTGTCGTTGATATAAGACAGCTGCTTACATTCAAATTTCAAAATTTTGTAGGTTGTGTGGAACTGCGCGTTCGTTAGCCTGTCTTGTAACTTTTCTTTTTCCTGGGAGTCAATACTACCTACTATGCATTTGACGGTTGCATGTATCTTGTCCAGTGGGGTTGAAAAAAAAGTTTGCGGTTCGAATCCTGCTTTGATACAGACATCACGCAAGTCATTGTACCAACCTACCTTACCCACAACCACTTTAGCTGCAAGCTGCTTAGTGAGCCTCTCTTCAGGCGCATTCAACACTTTTAGAACATACACGAGATGAAGCTGCAGAGTGTAGATGTACATGGATGCTCTTCCTGTTTCCAGCTGCAAAGCGTAGTTCGGCGTATTCCTAGGGAGGCAGAATAGTCTCTTTATAAAACTTCTTTGAACCTGCTCAACCTTGTCATAGCTTCGCCCGCCCCACACCTGTGCACCATAACACAGAACTGCAAGCCATTTATATAAGTTTTCTTGGAGAATAAGAATTAAAAATGGTTAACGATTAATGGAGCTGCATAACAAAGTTGATTTGTTATAATATCCTTCTTTTCTTCACAACACAATTCTGAGGTCAAGCTTAATTAAAAACATCTTTTATAGGTATAAATCTTGTCCATAAGCACAGCCTTTCCACCATTTTCTTTGCTATTCTCAACATACGAATGTGGAAAATCCGGTCGGAATTTGTAATCTCCGTATTTCTGTAGTTTATTTTAGACCAACAATTAAGTATCCGGCGTTTACTAACATATAAATGCATGCAGCGCCTGCGTAGCGGACAATTTCACTTCGACTTCACGAAGAGTTTGTTTATCTCTTGTATGCCCATGGGGAGTTTCGTTACCATCGTCTCAGTTAATAGCCATGTGCGAGTGCTCCATAAAACAGTATATGGTGGACGCAGGGACCGAATTCACGACCTTTGAGATCTCTGAAGATTTTCGATAGATTACAAACTTTGCTACATCCTATTTCGGTGGGCATAGGGAATAAGTTGGTAAGTCGGAAGATGTGCAAAATAAATTAAGTGTACTATGTTTACCTCCTAAGACTCATGGATAGTTTAAAGAAGTCACTAACTCACAGCCTTCATAGTTTCAGACTTATGTGGGTTTCTTGGGATCTAGTAACTAACTCACAGCCTTCATAGTTTCAGACTTATGTGGGTTTTTTGGGATCTAGTAACTGACTCAAAGCCTTCATACTTTCAGACTTATGTGGGTTTCTTGGGATCTAGTAACTAACTCACAGCCTTCATAGTTTCAGACTTATGTGGGTTTCTTGGGATCTAGTAACTAACTCAAAGCCTTCATAGTTTCAGACTTATGTGGGTTTCTTGGGATCTAGTAAAGTAGCGAGTTTACTCTGTTATTCACATGGATTTGACTCAGAGCTACCACCCATAAAGAAAACTTTACGATATTTATCGATGGACCCTGTGAATAAATTGGGAAGTTCGAAATTTAAAAATTTCAGGAGTACTTCAGGGTAGCAGAGAATTAAAGAAGGGCCTAACAACTAAACGTTGTAGCTTCAGTTTTTCCAGCTACTACTACATTGTAGCTGGAAAAACTGAAACTACGACTAAGGGTAGATACACTGTTTATTTATTCTGTTTTTGCTATAAAACTCTCGTGTCAGTCACTACTTCATTCTTGAAGTAATTTGAGCAGTATTTCATATAGTACGTATATATATATATATATATATATATATATATATATATATATATATATATATATATAATCAGTCCCGTAACAGGCCACAAGGGCCCAGAGGGGCAGATACTGTAGAGGTATCTGATTCTTGACCGTACGGCATACTAGGGAGATAGTGTGGTCAACACAATGCTCCGGCCGCCTGATTTTCCCCTTGGCTGCTTCGACTGCTAGAGTCATTAGCACCCAAGGTACCCATTATTAATTAAATTAATTAAAGGCTGGGTGAGCCTAGGGACGATCTGGGACCCCAAATCCAACCCTCGAACGGCAGCACTAGAAGAAAAAATCTTTAGTGCGCGCTCGGGTTTTGAACCTGGTCCTCCAGTTTATTAGTCGAGTGCTCTACCACTGAGCTAACCTCACCCCTATATATATGTATATATATATATATATATATATATATATATATATATATATATATATAAAGCAGTCCCGTAACAGGCCACGAGGGCCTTGAGGGGCAGATACTATAGAGGTATTAGATTCATGACCATACGACACACTAGGGAGATATTGTGGAGAGTAGTATGCTCCGGCCGCCTGTTTTTGCTCTTCGCTCCTTTGACCGCTAGGGTCATTAGCACAAAGGTACCCATTAATAAATTAATTAAAGGATGGGTTGGCCTTAGGGAGGCCGAATTTAACCCATGAACGAAGGCACTAGAAGATAAAAATCTTTAGTCAAGAATAATCTTTTGAAAGAGATTAGTTTGTCAATTTTGTGGCAGAAAACCTGGTTTTATTGGCGAAATGCAGATTACCCAAAAATTATTTTTAAGAAAAAAGCACCTTAAAAATACTTGTGAAGAATTGATTTTCACATCGCATGGATCTATTACAACTCCAAAATATAGAAGGTTCAATCCATGTCAAGTGGCCCAGAGGTGGTCGCTTGAACATTTTGGAAAAAATTGCATATGCAATCAGTAGCTCGAAACAATTTCAAAAAAATCTTCTGAGTCAACCGTTTGAAAATTGTGGCAATATTTGTTTCATCGCGCTTGAAACAAAGATGGCCACGGTTGCGTTTAGAACAGATTTAAAAATTGCTTTCAACTACTGAATCCATATGTAAAAATATCAATTTTTTCTAGCTTATTTTTTTCTGGACCATTTCAAATGAATTGAACCGCAAGTGGTAGCATCAACAACACCCCATTTCTTGACACATCTAGGTCGAGATTTCCTACAAACAAAATCTATTTCTCCCCTTAGCGATTAGGCTGTCAGACCGTAAGCATCTCTCCTGTCCAATTGTTGCCTTGTTCCAAGGTTATTAAGGTATTACGAAATAAGACTGAACACAAAGCGGGCAATTCGTATCCATTAGAAAGAGTTAGGAACTGGGAGTGGAGACTATTGTGGAACAATGGGGTTTGCGGGTTCAGAACCATGGGAAGATGAGTTTGCCATTTACGAGGGCTTTGCTTCAACAAAATACCAGTACACTCATGTTTTTATATGAGAGTAAATTATAATTCTAATAATGCTGGTAGTTTTGTAATGATGTTATTTTTTTCTTCACATTTCTCGGTCATAACTGAGACGATTTGACCTTTAAATTTCAATACTTATTATTTTTTTCAATTAATGAGCTTTAATAATAAAAGTGCCAAAGTAGTAGATCCAAGAATTGCTATGGGATGGAGGAAATTTTGGTCTTTATAACATATCATGAAGAATCCTTTAGTAGATATCAAGAAAAAGGCCAAATATTAGACCAAAATGTTCTCCCTTGTCTACTATATGGATGTCAAACATGGTCCCTGAACTTAAAGGGTCTCGAAAAACTAATAAGAACTCAGAAAGCTATGGAAAGGAGTACAAAAGGGGTTAGACGACACCAGAAACTAAGAAGTGCACTTATTAGGGAAGTGACGGGTTGCGCAGATATAGCGAGCAGGATCAAATCAACAGAAATGGAAATGGGCTGGGCACCCCATCAGGACATCAGATAATAGATGGACGAAGATTGTGACTCTTTGGAAACCCCTTCATGGAATCAGGAAGAGAGGAAGACCATACACAAGATGGGAAGACAACATTAGCAAACATGCTGCTCCTTCTTGGTACAAGCTGGCCAAGAATAGATCCAAATAGATGGAATTGGGAGAGGCCAAGGTTCATTAATGGACCTTTGTTCCTTATAAGAAACTGTCTAAAGTATTTTATTAATTTATTTTCTTATGTATTAATATGGAATTATTTTGAATTATTGCATTATTATATTTTTGTATTATTGGAACAAATAAAGGCTTTATTATTATTATTATTACTTATTATTTTTTTAAGGAAGATGGGATATTAAATGTGACTACGAATCACTCACACGTTCCATCGTGAAGGACCCAATAAGAACAGTGAATCACCACCTGTACGGCTGACGAAAAAAATATGAATAAGCATATGAAACTAAAAAACAAAATAAGAAAAATCAGAATTACTTCGGATCGAAAGAAAAAAAAAAAAAAAATGAAACCAACTGATGGCTTATACATATGCCAGAGCTTATTGTCATTCCATGAAGATTAAATTGTGTGCAGAAAATAAATACATTTAAAAAAATTTTTCCTTGGAATGATAAGAAAGCTGTCGCCGATTATGGTCAGCCATCAGTTACACGACTGTTTTTCTCTCTATTAATACAAACAAAGGTGTACTTTACCATTTACTGTAACATTTAAATAGATATATTGGAAATTAAGTATTGTTCTTTAATACAGTAGACTCTCTCTAGTCCGGCTTGGTCGGGACCGAGGTAAAGTCCGATTAGAGAAAACGCCGGATTAGAGAATTCAGTTAGAAGTGGTCACTTATGTATTTAGAATATAATAATGTGTACAATTTTTAATTTTTAAAATAAAATCAAAATATATAAATCCTTGCTGGTGTATTATTTACAAATGAATATGCATGTAAACATTTTAAACAACCTAAATTAAAAGTATTTAATTACTAACTTAATCACATACCGATCCAATATCCTCAGAATCCAATCTCTCCAATCCAAAATACTCCGTAAAATAGTCAATGCTCCATTCTATGTCTCAAACTTCACTATCCATAATGACCTAGAAATCCCCTTTGTCCAAACCCTGTGCAAAACCCGATACCTTAACTTCCACTGCCGTTTGCCTGGTCACGACAATCCTCTAATCAATAACCTATCCTCATCCTCCATTCCCGGTAACCCTCACCGTCGCCTTAAGCGCAAATGGCCTAGAGACCTATTGTGATCTAACTGTATAATGTAAATATAAAATGTGTAAATATTGTAAATAGCTACTTTAATGTAAACTGTATTAAAAGTTCAAGACAATAGGTTTTGGCCAATGGGCCTTTTTTCCCTATCGGTCCAACAAGACATGTAATCAATAACAAAATAATTATAAAAAATACTGGATGTATTGTATAATTTTCGAATAAAGATATATATAAAAAAAATAATCACATATCGTCATTACAAATGCAAACTAACGAATGTGAAAATCACCACTTTGAAGAGTAAAAATACTTTTATTTATTACTCTGCTTTTGGGCAGTCAAATAGTAGGCAGATTCTACCTTTTGACAGTGGTTACATCCTCCTTTCACTGTGCTAACTTTGATTCGAGAGTTTGGCGTCCATCAGTCCAACAGCAATCAGCAAAGATTTAAAATGAAAAATGCGTTTTTTCACATTCGATACTTTGCATTTGTATCGACGATATGTATTCATGTATTATTAAAATATCAAAAACTAGTTACATGGAAAATCAGGCATTCCAGCCGTAAGTGCCTTAGTAGAAACACTTATTTTTTTAGTAGAAACACCAGTTTCTGCCTCTAAAACGCATCATATATATGCCTTCTTTGACTTCCATTCAATGAAATACCACGAAACAAATGTTTGGCTAGCAAGGAAAGGAACGTTTTCTAGGCACCCTCGTGCTGGTCGAACTCCGAGAAGTTCCGAAATTAATACTAACCTCACTATCTCCCAGGTGTGCCGTATGGTCAAGAATCAGATAACTCTACAGCATCTGCCCCTCTGCGTTCTCGTGGCCTATTATGGGTCTGATTTATATATATAAATATATATATAGTCGTATATTCATTGTCCACAATTTCGTATTATGCAATTTTACATACATTTATTATTTAAATTTTACGCCCACTTATACGTACTGGCGTTCATGGGTTGGATTTGGGCTCCCTAACCGTCCCTAGGCCAATCCAGCTTTTAATTAATATATTAATGGGTACCTAGTGCTAATGACCCTAGCAGTCAGAGCAGCAAAGGGAAAAATCAGGCAGCCGGAGCATAGTACTGACCACACTATCTCCCTAGTGTGCCGCATTGCCATGAATCAGATACCTCTATTGCGTCTGCCCATCGTGGCCTGTTACAGGACAAATTTTATATATATATATATATATATATATATATATATATATATATATAAAATTAGTCCTGTAACAGGCCACGAGGGGCAGATATATCAAAAAAATTAAACTGTAAAAAATAATAAAGTTTTAAGTGCATTAGAGCAATTGAATTCCTAAACGTTTTCCAGTATTTATCGTTTTGGTAAAATAAGTATTTAAACAATTTCGAAGTGTTGAGAGCATTAAACAATTTCCGCCTATGTTTTTGTTTACTCTGGGAACACAAACTGTAGGATAAACATTTGTGCTGTAAACACAAACACCAAATAAAATAAATACACCTTCACCATTACACTCTGCAAACGATTCAATTTCCATCTGCTTGAACAGAGTTCATACTGATGGCCTGCTTTTAATATACAACAGGATTGTGAAGCTTATGGGCAAAAATTATTAATCCCTGAGTTATTTTCAGTTCTGGTAGTTTCTCCGCATATCGGCGAAAAAAACGGTTTTCCGATGGGCGAATTCTTTTGCTTAACGCACTTGATCTTTCGATCGAAAAATATTCCTCTTCAACGAATTCTTTTTACCACCATCAAATTCGGTACATCTATGGGAACAGACATATTGTCAATTTTTTTTTTTTTTTTTGCGCATCGACATCTGGCCCATAAGCGCCGATTGTCAAATTGTAAATAATTATAATTAAAAATTAAACACGCGGAATGTTTGGTTGTAGAAGTAAAGGGAAAATAGTAAAACAGAGTTGAATTCTAAAACGCTGAATTCTAAAGGGGGGGGGGCGTCATTTTAGACTCGTTAGTAGCCCAGCTGTCAGATGCAGATCCCAACCACTCTACAGCTGGAGTGGTGTCTACTCCACAACAAGGACCGTTCCCACAAATCCTACTTATAGCTCCTGTTTCATAGCTGTTCGTGTTTCACAGCTGATCGTGTTTCATCCAACTCCGCGAGTTAGTTGTCGAGCTGTCAGGTGCATATCCCAACCACTCAACAGCTGGAGTGTTGTCTACTCCACAACAACGACCATTCCCACAAATCCTACCTTTAGCTCCTGTTTCACAGCTGATCGTGTTTCATCCAACTCCCCGAGTTAGTAGTCCAGCTGTCAGATGCAGATCCCAACCACTCAACAGCTGGAGTGGTGTCTACTCCACAACAAGGACCGTTCCCACAAATCCTACTTATAGCTCCTGTTTCATAGCTGTTCGTGTTCCACAGCTGTTCATGTTTCATCCAACTCCCCGAGTTAGTAATCCAGCTGTCAGATGCAGATCCTAACCACTCAACAGCTGGAGTGGTGTCTACTCCACAGCAAGGACCGTTCCCACAAATCCTACTTATAGCTCCTGTTTCATAGCTGTTCGTGTTTCACAGCTGATCGTGTTTCATCCAACTCCGCGAGTTAGTTGTCGAGCTGTCAGGTGCAGATCCCAACCACTCAACAGCTGGAGTGGTGTCTACTCCACAGCAAGGACCGTTCCCACAAATCCTACTTATAGCTCCTGTTTCATAGCTGTTCGTGTTTCACAGCTGATCGTGTTTCATCCAACTCCGCGAGTTAGTTGTCGAGCTGTCAGGTGCATATCCCAACCACTCAACACCTGGAGTGTTGTCTACTCCACAAAAACGACCATTCCCACAAATCCTACCTTTAGCTCCTGTTTCACAGCTGATCGTGTTTCATCCAACTCCACGAGTTAGTAGTCCAGCTGTCAGGTGCAGATCCCAACCACTCTACAGCTGGAGTGGTGTCTACTCCACAACGAGGACCACTCCCACAAATCCTACTTATAGCTCCTGTGTCATAGCTGTTCGTGTATCACAGCTGTTCATGATTCATCCAAATCCACAAGTTAGTAATCCAGCTGTCAGCTTCAAATCCCAACCACTCAACTTATGGCTCCTGTTTCACAGCTCTTCATGTTTCATCCAACAATTAGTTAAATTTTAATTTTGTCTATTTTACATTTTATTGCAGTTTGAGTTTAAAAAAAATCATTTCATTAACAATGAATATTAAATTCTGAGTGTAAATCAGTATCTGTCCTACCCTTAATTTCAGCTAAAACGGAATATTTATTTCCCTGAACCCCACTGCAAATCAAGATAAGAATGTGCACCTTTCGGCAATAATTTATCTTCGTTTTAACGAATGAAGCCTGTGAATATGCAACATTTGAAGCTGAGAGGAAGCAAGACGGTTTGTCAGATAAGAGGATGTGTAGATGGAATTTAAAGGTCTTTTTTTTTCGGTATTTTTTCTGGTTCAATTCCCACCTCTGGGACTCGTTCTTTCTAAGAGTCCCAATGAACCGACTCCCTGAGTCCTAGTCATATTGTAATGAATGTCGGCGACTAAAGAGGAAGTCCATTCATAGAGACTCTATTTGTGTTTGAATAGTCTAGTGGCGAGCTGCATTGGTCTGTGGCTGGATTCTAACGGTACCTGCATCCTTTTCGGAGAGTATGCATTGTCTCTATATGCAACTCTAGCTCATAATCCTTTCTGCATTATGCCAAATGTCCTTGTAGTTAAGGCGTTTCCTATATTTCCAAAGAGCATCCGATTGCGTTGTCCGGGAATTTTCGATATTCAAAGCCCGTAGGCCAAGAAGGGTGTTTGTGTCACCAGCCACAAAGAAACTGCGCTGTCTGCAAGTTTCGGCGGCACTTTCTGATGTTGGACAGTAAGAGCTTATCACAGTTAACCAAACATTTCAAGAAGTTATCACAGTTTATCAAAAACTACAAAAGCTTATCAGAGATATAAGAGAGCTTGTCATAGTCATCACTAATGACTAGAGCCCGGAAGATAGGCATTTATTTTTGGTTAAAATAGGCAGGCAAAAAGGCACTTGAAATACTGAAAATAGGCAGTACTGTAATTAAAATAGGCATTTATTAGGAGTGAAGGCAAAGATGAATCTTACTCATTATTAATGAAAATATGTATTTTAAATACTTATTAATTTCTTTATTATCAATTTATCACAGAATTAGTGTACTTACTCTTACTTTCCCTTCTTACAAGCAACAACAAGATGCTTTTTCAAAGTATCAACTCTCATAGACCTTCTAAGAAAAAATGTTTTTCATCATGGAAAAACTTCCTCTGCATTATCTTATTATTTCTAAATCCGGTATACCAGGTAACTACACCATTGTCACAGCAAAAGGGGTGTGAGGAAGGAGACGTACTTCTCTCATCCTCTCTCTTTCCTGCTATTCGTTATGCTTGTGCATTCCATCTACTAAGGAAGGTTCTGTTATTTACAGAGGTTCAATCCATTGGTTGGGAAAATAAGCTTTCGAAATGATATTTGTGACGGGAATATGTAATTTAATTTGTGAAACCTTTTTGTCTTCGACGAACTGAAATTCGAAATTCGTTATGTGCTTTTTAAAATGTTTAAATCGCAGAACAAAATTGCATAACGAGCAAAAAAGGCTTTAAATCTTAAAATAGCCAAAAAAGGCAAAATAAAAATTGTCTCTACACTTCCTAAATGCACGAAAACATATTTATTTCTATCTGATTCTTCAATATATCCATTCAGATAAAAAAGGCATTTTGCCTAACTTCCGGGCTCTACTAATGACACAGGAGCTGATGACAGTTACAAAAAACTACAAAAGCTTCTCACAGTTAACTACAAATTACAAGAAGTTATCACAAACTACATTAGCTACATAGTTATCAAAAATACTCAATATTGAGGCGGCTGATTATTTTCTACAAAATAATTTTGAATCAAAACATTATCATTCTGAATAGTGCAAAATTAGATTTGTTACAGTGGTCTTGTCCATGTCCGATATATAAACATTGGACTATTAGAGTTGTTACAGTGGTCTTGTCCATGTCCGAAATATAAACATTGGACTATTAGAGTTGTTACAGTGGTCTTGTCCATGTCCGAAATATAAACATTGGACTATTAGAGTTGTTACAGTGGTCTTGTCCATGTCCGAAATATAAACATTGGACTATTAGAGTTGTTACAGTGGTCTTGTCCATGTCCGATATATAAACATTGGACTATTAGAGTTGTTACAGTGGTCTTGTCCATGTCCGAAATATAAACATTGGACTATTAGAGTTGTTACAGTGGTCTTGTCCATGTCCGAAATATAAACATTGGACTATTAGAGTTGTTACAGTGGTCTTGTCCATGTCCGAAATATAAACATTGGACCATTTTTTAATATAAGAGTGAGAAGATGTTTATATCTGAGTGCGAATCCTATTTATAAAAATGACTCAGCCTTTGGTTATATTATATGAAGATCATTACGACATTTGGAGCTCTCTATGATACTAAAAATAGATAATTTGATAAGAGCCAAGATTTAGGCGCGTCATGTGTTGGTTGTACGCGGTTCGTTGTACTCGACATATTTACTACATACTCACTACGCTGGTGGCAATATGTTTCCAAAGTTATGGTTTGCTGAATGGTATTCGTGTTGGCAATGAATACCATAGAATGCTTGGGATTGTTTAGTGCAATGTTGACGGCTGTAACTCATAGCCGAGTTTCTGTAAACATAGTTATGGATTGAGCGACTTATGACCTATTCAATATATTTGTCATGTTGCCCTGTCGACATTTCACTTTGAAACACATAATGTTTTCCTTTTTCTATTTATTTTTGCTTAAAGGTCATAAGCAGCTAGGAGATTAGCGCCTTATCATTAGGTTATCACTTTTTCTGAACGTCCAAGTAGGAGATGGAATTATTTCACCGAACAATCGAAAAGAAAACTCATCCTGCTATAAGCGTTACTCCAACCGTCATCCGTTGAATTTGGAATCGGGCGCGGTGTCACCCCTGCCCCTGACACAAATATCCTGAAGCGCAGCAGTTGGCGAAGTACATCAATTTATGAAGCACTGCAGTTTGTAAAGCACTGCAGTTTTTGAAGCAGTGAAGTTTGCGAAGCACTGCAGTTTGTGAAGTAGAGCAGTTTCTGAGTCACAGCTGTTTCTGACGCACTGCAGTTTCTGTGTCACTACAGTTTTTGAAGCACTGAAGATTCTGAAGCCAGGTAGTTTTTGAAGCAAAGCATTTGGTGAAGGACTGCAGTTTCTAAGCACAGCAGTTTCTGTGGCACAACCGTGTCTTAAGCACTGCAGTTTCTTAAGCACTGAAGTTTCTTAGGCATATCAGTTTCTCAAGCGCTGAAGTTTATTAGGCATATCAGTTTCTCAAGCGCTGAAGTTTATTAGGCATATCAGTTTCTCAAGCGCTGAAGTTTCTGAGCTATAACAGTTTCTGAAGCACTAAAGATTCTGAAGCGCAGCAGTTTCAGAATCACAGCAGTTTCTGAAGCACTGCAGTTTTCTTTAGTTTTATTTATTTCCAATTTTATTTCTCTTCTATTGTTTTAATTTTATAGAGAGCACTGTTTGATCTTTTAGTGGCAAATTTACATGTTATGTTCTTTTTATTCACAGATCATTAATCCTGATTGCACTCTACTTGTTCAATAGAGGAAATCGCCCATGTTGCGGGCTCTGAAAGATCAAGTAAATAAATTATTATAAATTACTTGACTATTATTAAAAATTACTACTATATTTAGGAATATTCTGAAGTTCGTTCCTCTTTCATTTTAAGATATATTCTTCTCTGATATTAAATTTTCTAACTTCGGGAATGGCTAATAACTGGAATGCGTAAAATGATGTTTCTACAATAGAGTTTGTTGGAATATTGTTTGGTATATTTCTGACAGGTTGTTTATCTCCAAAGTTTGTTCGAATGGTATTGACTGTTTTGTTGTTGCGCCCACTAGGCTGTTATCTCTCCCATCCTTTAAAACTGTCATGGTCTTTAGAATAAGTTTATTTTATTTTATTTTTTGGAATAAATAATAATTTCTCATTCATTTTTTATTTTGGTTCTTAATAATTTGTCACAAAATAATTTTAAATTTGACCTCCAAAAAAATATTGTAAGCACAACTTTGGGTTAAGCAGGAAAACACATCGAATATCACTTCCAGACCGATTTGTGCAATAACCCTGAATTGACACAGCCATTGATATCAACGGTATTTTTTTTTTTATACAACAACGTATAGAACAGGGAAATCAAGAAATAAATTCAAACTGGAATAAATCTGAAAAATATTAATTAAAATTCATGAAATAGCTAGGACATCCTATAGCTCAATATTGTTCATACACCGAGCCGTCAACATTGCACTAAACAATAGCAAGGATTCTGCCAACACGAATACCATTCAGCAAACCATAACTCTGTAAACATATTGCCACCAGCGTAGTGAGTATGTAGTAAACATGTCGAGTACAACGAACCGCGTACAACCAACACATGACGCGCCTAAATCTTGGCTCTTATCAAATTAACTATTTTTAGTATCATAGAGAGCTCCAAATGTTGTAATGATCTTCATATAATATAACCAAAGGCTGAGTCATTTTTATAAATAGGATTCGCACTCAGATATAAACATCTTCTCACTCTTATATTAAAAAATAGTCCAATGTTTATATTTCGGACATGGACAAGACCACTGTAACAACTCTAATAGTCCAATGTTTATATTTCGGACATGGACAAGACCACTGTAACAACTCTAATAGTCCAATGTTTATATATCGGACATGGACAAGACCACTGTAACAACTCTAATAGTCCAATGTTTATATTTCGGACATGGACAAGACCACTGTAACAACTCTAATAGTCCAATGTTTATATTTCGGACATGGACAAGACCACTGTAACAACTCTAATAGTCCAATGTTTATATATCGGACATGGACAAGACCACTGTAACAACTCTAATAGTCCAATGTTTATATATCGGACATGGACAAGACCACTGTAACAAATCTAATTTTGCACTATTCAGAATGATAATGTTTTGATTCAAAATTATTTTGTAGAAAATAATCAGCCGCCTCAATATTGAGTATTTTTGATAACTATGTAGCTAATGTAGTTTGTGATAACTTCTTGTAATTTGTAGTTAACTGTGAGAAGCTTTTGTAGTTTTTTGTAACTGTCATCAGCTCCTGTGTCATTAGTAGAGCCCGGAAGTTAGGCAAAATGCCTTTTTTATCTGAATGGATATATTGAAGAATCAGATAGAAATAAATATGTTTTCGTGCATTTAGGAAGTGTAGAGACAATTTTTATTTTGCCTTTTTTGGCTGTTTTAAGATTTAAAGCCTTTTTTGCTCGTTATGCAATTTTGTTCTGCGATTTAAACATTTTAAAAAGCACATAACGAATTTCGAATTTCAGTTCGTCGAAGGCAAAAAGGTTTCACAAATTAAATTACATATTGCCGTCACAAATATCAATTCGAAAGCTTGTTTTCCCAACCCATGGATTGAACCTCTGTAAATAACAGAACCTTCCTTAGTAGAAGGAATGCACAAACATAACGAATACCAGGAAAGAGAGAGGATGAGAGAAGTACGTCTCCTTCCTCACACACCTTTTGCTGTGACAATGGTGTAATTACCTGGTATTCCGGATTTAGAAATGATAAGATAATGCAGAGGAAGTTTTTCCATGATGAAAAACATTTTTTCTTAGAAGGTCTATGAGAGTTGATACTTTGAAAAAGCATCTTGCTGTTGCTTGTTTTTTTATAACTCAACTCCTGTGGTTAGTGATGGCTGTAATAAGCTCTTGTAGTTGCTGATATATCTGATACAAGTTTGTAGTTTGTGAAAACTGTGACATCCTTTTGTAGTTTGTGGTTAATTGTGATAAGCTCTTTTAATTTTTGATAACTATTATAAGCAATGTATTTTACAAAGAATCCCGTTATAATACTTTTCTCCTATTATTAATAAAACTAAAACTTAATTTATTCATTAATAAAACATTTTTTTTTGGCAGTATTTTAAGAATTTGTACATGGAACATTATTCTTAATCAGAGCTTATTTATTGTATAGGCTTTTTGGAAGTTCTGAAGGAATGCAGCTATCGAGTTTGGAATCTTACATACCTAAAGGTGGGCCCTACCAAAAAAAAAGTATCATTAAATTAAAGGAAGGACTGTGTTTGCTAATTCGTTAATTAGTTAGAGAATTTCTCAATTTCAAAAACATCATTAATATTTGTTAACCTAATACAAGCTGAATTGCAGAATTTATTGAGTGTATTTTGAAAGCATACATTTTTACAACCTCTTATTCTTTATAGTGCTCAAAAGATTTGACTATTTCTAGATGGTGGTTCCACAGGATCCATTTGACCACATTTTGTAGAAATTTGCTAAGATTTCTATTGCAATTATTTACATATCGTTCGTACCATGTCAAACTATCGAATATGCAGAAACTCGTTTTTCAGATTCGAGGCATTGCTCTTGGATTGTGGAGGATACGGCTTGTCGTAAATTGTCACAACTCTAACCCCTTTAGAATAGCCTTTAATGCCTTAAATAAAGTATCGAATGAAACTATTTTTCTATATATTACTTCGTCAATGGATAGAATATGTTCGTTCTCTAGTTTGCTCCGATTTGCATATTCGATAGTTTGGCACGGTAGGGACGATATGTACAAGTACCTAATTTGCATATTCGATAGTTTGGCACGGTAGGGACGATATGTACAAGTACCTAATTTGCATATTCGATAGTTTGGCACGGTAGGGACGAATTGTACAAGTACCTAATTTGCATATTCGATAGCTCGGCACGGTAGGGACGATATGTACAAGTACCTAATTTGCATATTCGATAGTTTGGCACGGTAGGGACGATATGTACAAGTAACTAATTTGCATATTCGATAGTTTGGCACGGTAGGGACGATATGTACAAGTAACTAATTTGCATATTCGATAGTTTGGCACGGTAGGGACGAATTGTACAAGTACCTAATTTGCATATTCGATAGTTTGGCACGGTAGGGACGATATGTACAAGTACCTAATTTGCATATTCGATAGTTTGGCACGGTAGGGACGATATGTACAAGTAACTAATTTGCATATTCGATAGCTCGGCACGGTAGGGACGAATTGTACAAGTACCTAATTTGCATATTCGATAGTTTGGCACGGTAGGGACGATATGTACAAGTAACTAATTTGCATATTCGATAGTTTGGCACGGTAGGGACGAATTGTACAAGTACCTAATTTGCATATTCGATAGTTTGGCACGGTAGGGACGATATGTACAAGTACCTAATTTGCATATTCGATAGTTTGGCACGGTAGGGACGAATTGTACAAGTACCTAATTTGCATATTCGATAGTTTGGCACGGTAGGGACGATATGTACAAGTACCTAATTTGCATATTCGATAGTTTGGCACGGTAGGGACGAATTGTACAAGTACCTAATTTGCATATTCGATAGTTTGGCACGGTAGGGACGATATGTACAAGTACCTAATTTGCATATTCGATAGTTTGGCACGGTAGGGACGAATTGTACAAGTACCTAATTTGCATATTCGATAGTTTGGCACGGTAGGGACGAATTGTACAAGTACCTAATTTGCATATTCGATAGTTTGGCACGGTAGGGACGATATGTACAAGTAACTAATTTGCATATTCGATAGTTTGGCACGGTAGGGACGATATGTACAAGTAACTAATTTGCATATTCGATAGTTTGGCACGGTAGGGACGATATGTACAAGTAACTAATTTGCATATTCGATAGTTTGGCACGGTAGGGACGATATGTACAAGTAACTAATTTGCATATTCGATAGCTCGGCACGGTAGGGACGATATGTACAAGTACCTAATTTGCATATTCGATAGTTTGGCACGGTAGGGACGATATGTACAAGTAACTAATTTGCATATTCGATAGTTTGGCACGGTAGGGACGAATTGTACAAGTACCTAATTTGCATATTCGATAGTTTGGCACGGTAGGGACGATATGTACAAGTACCTAATTTGCATATTCGATAGCTCGGCACGGTAGGGACGATATGTACAAGTACCTAATTTGCATATTCGATAGTTTGGCACGGTAGGGACGATATGTACAAGTAACTAATTTGCATATTCGATAGTTTGGCACGGTAGGGACGAATTGTACAAGTACCTAATTTGCATATTCGATAGTTTGGCACGGTAGGGACGATATGTACAAGTACCTAATTTGCATATTCGATAGCTCGGCACGGTAGGGACGATATGTACAAGTACCTAATTTGCATATTCGATAGTTTGGCACGGTAGGGACGATATGTACAAGTACCTAATTTGCATATTCGATAGTTTGGCACGGTAGGGACGATATGTACAAGTACCTAATTTGCATATTCGATAGTTTGGCACGGTAGGGACGAATTGTACAAGTACCTAATTTGCATATTCGATAGTTTGGCACGGTAGGGACGATATGTACAAGTAACTAATTTGCATATTCGATAGTTTGGCACGGTAGGGACGAATTGTACAAGTACCTAATTTGCATATTCGATAGCTCGGCACGGTAGGGACGATATGTACAAGTACCTAATTTGCATATTCGATAGCTCGGCACGGTAGGGACGATATGTACAAGTACCTAATTTGCATATTCGATAGTTTGGCACGGTAGGGACGATATGTACAAGTAACTAATTTGCATATTCGATAGTTTGGCACGGTAGGGACGAATTGTACAAGTACCTAATTTGCATATTCGATAGCTCGGCACGGTAGGGACGATATGTACAAGTAACTAATTTGCATATTCGATAGTTTGGCACGGTAGGGACGAATTGTACAAGTACCTAATTTGCATATTCGATAGTTTGGCACGGTAGGGACGAATTGTACAAGTACCTAATTTGCATATTCGATAGCTCGGCACGGTAGGGACGATATGTACAAGTACCTAATTTGCATATTCGATAGCTCGGCACGGTAGGGACGATATGTACAAGTACCTAATTTGCATATTCGATAGTTTGGCACGGTAGGGACGATATGTACAAGTAACTAATTTGCATATTCGATAGTTTGGCACGGTAGGGACGAATTGTACAAGTACCTAATTTGCATATTCGATAGTTTGGCACGGTAGGGACGATATGTACAAGTACCTAATTTGCATATTCGATAGTTTGGCACGGTAGGGACGATATGTACAAGTACCTAATTTGCATATTCGATAGTTTGGCACGGTAGGGACGATATGTACAAGTACCTAATTTGCATATTCGATAGCTCGGCACGGTAGGGACGATATGTACAAGTAACTAATTTGCATATTCGATAGTTTGGCACGGTAGGGACGATATGTACAAGTACCTAATTTGCATATTCGATAGCTCGGCACGGTAGGGACGATATGTACAAGTAACTAATTTGCATATTCGATAGTTTGGCACGGTAGGGACGATATGTACAAGTAACTAATTTGCATATTCGATAGTTTGGCACGGTAGGGACGAATTGTACAAGTACCTAATTTGCATATTCGATAGCTCGGCACGGTAGGGACGATATGTACAAGTACCTAATTTGCATATTCGATAGTTTGGCACGGTAGGGACGATATGTACAAGTAACTAATTTGCATATTCGATAGTTTGGCACGGTAGGGACGATATGTACAAGTAACTAATTTGCATATTCGATAGTTTGGCACGGTAGGGACGAATTGTACAAGTACCTAATTTGCATATTCGATAGCTCGGCACGGTAGGGACGAATTGTACAAGTACCTAATTTGCATATTCGATAGTTTGGCACGGTAGGGACGATATGTACAAGTACCTAATTTGCATATTCGATAGTTTGGCACGGTAGGGACGATATGTACAAGTAACTAATTTGCATATTCGATAGTTTGGCACGGTAGGGACGAATTGTACAAGTACCTAATTTGCATATTCGATAGCTCGGCACGGTAGGGACGATATGTACAAGTACCTAATTTGCATATTCGATAGTTCGGCACGGTAGGGACGATATGTACAAGTACCTAAATTGGTACATTTATATCTTTAATAATACTCCTTTTTTATTTGCGATGAAAATATTAACGATTGATTTTTTTTCTATTTTCAGGTAAGCAATTTGATTGCATAAGTTTGAATTATTGAAGAGCTGAATTAGTAGCTGTAAGTATTTACTCTCTTCAGCAATATTAAAAGAACAAAAAAAAAAAAAAATAAAAAAAATAGCAATTTATTTTAACAAGTTTAGTAAGCGTTTAGTTGTAAAATTTATTTTTGAGAAGACCACATCCAGTAGTATATACATAAAGACAATAAATTTTAACCAATCATATTTTTAAACAATGAAAATACAGGGGATAAAAGCAGGGGAGATGTTTTGTTTGTCGGTTTTGTAATTAATGTTATTGGGGTTTAAGTTAATGTGGACGCATTCGGAAATCTGTCGTTTTTTTTTTGTCGTTTTTTTAAAATAAGATGGGAATGTCTTAAATTTGTATATCTAATTCTTATTCTTGTAATTAATACTTCATTATGTCTTGTTGACTGCGTGCTAGATTGCTATATAGATTTCCGAATGCGTCCACATTAACTTAAACCCCAATAACATTAATTACAAAACCGACAAACAAAACATCTCCCCTGCTTACTCCGCCGTCTTCCATAAATTGTCCTGACCTCCTTTTTATCTTTGTTCCCAGGCTCCAGACAATTTTTCTACTTGTGTGTCCCAAAACTCTTAACACCTTTACAACCCGCTTTTGCAACCTAGCAATTGCACTTCTTTCATCTTCACCGACATACCGCTTCCTCCCCCCTCCCCCAGTCAAAACTATAAAACCCCCTGTGTTGTTGCTGTCCCTCATACATTCAACCATGGTTACCTAAGTTGTTCTCGAGGTCTTCCTCCCTCCCCCCCCCCCCCCTAGGCATTCTCTAGTGGTACGTATCTATATATTAATTACTATAAATTGTATTCACTTACAGAATAGATTGTTTTTTCTCACTGTATGAAAAATGTTCCTTTTTTGTACTGATTAGTTTTTTGTACTGTTTACTTACTACTTGCTACATGCTGTTTACTTTCCAACTACCGTATTTTCATTGTTTAAAAATAAGATAGGTTAAAATTTATTGTCTTGATGTATATACTACACTCATTTCTGCCTGTTTTTTACTTACAAGTTGTATATTTATTTTTTTACTTATAAGTTGTATTTTTTAGCTGAAGAAGGCTGCCAATGTGCAGCCGAAACGTCCAAATACAGATCTCTTCCTGAAAGTCTGACGTTTTTCTCCTAGCCGAATCCCAACTATACCTTGTCTTCGTATCTCTGCAACGGCTAACTATCTCCATCTTCACTTTAAAATATTTATCTTGGTAAAATAAGAGATTTGAAAGGATGCTTGGAATGCCTGATGAAGCCTAAGTTTCTTCCTAATGGTAAGGGAGAGAAGAGGATAAAACTTGCTAATTTGAGCTTTTAAGCTGTAAGCCTTTCTAAGAAGAGAGGAGTAGTGTGCCCCTATATCTGGGCTTGGTGATGAGGGGGGATGGTTCTAGGGGTGGGTTGGAGAGGGACGAGCTTACAATACAGCTCAATAGAGTGGGACACTGTCAACTACTCCTAGGGAGGTGCTGCACTCTAGCAGCCAGTTCTCGAACTAAGTCCTCTTCTTCTACCGCCTTATTTTAGGTAGTTTGAATCTATTTACGGAATTATTAGCTGAAGTAATTCGGTGTCGTGCCTTTTTCTTCTACCGGGTCTTTTTGTGAATTATGAAGTATTTGTAGTGATTCAGCGCACGCGCATAACTCATTAGCTTTTCTAGTGGCTATTCTTATGGGCAATTCTATTGGTCGATGCTGCCAATAAAGTAACCTTTAGAAATAATTCTATTAAATTTAGCTAGTTGGATTGACTAGAGCTTTGATATCTTCTTTAGCGAGCGGAAACGCATAGCACGTATGCCTATCATGCGAAATAAATATAAAATATAAATATGTAAAGAACCACCAGACAAAAAATCGGCGAGCAGGCCCTTAAACTTCACAATTACCATTGATTTTTATAATATTAATCTTTTTACTAATAAACATTGTTTGCTGAAATGTATTCTGCTTATTTTCATTAATGTTTTACAAGCAGAAAAATATTACTTAGAAATACAAGTTATCTAAGGGTTAGTTAGAAACCATCTATATGTATGTATATATATATATATATATATATATATATATATATATAAATCACGCGTCTGTCTGTTTATTTATTTGTTTGTTTTTTCCTTATAAAAATCTACACCGTTTGACCGATATTGACCAAACATGGCACACAGGTAGGTCTTGATACGAGAAATCTCCTTGGCTAGGTCAAAATAGTCAAATTTCAAAATTTGGTCAAAAGGTCAAAATTTTTGTTCAAGAAAAATTGGCTACACTGAACCATTCAGATTGTTACGGCCATTTTGAATTGACTACTTCTGGCCTCTGTCGACTGTTAAGATGAAGTGCTGTTGTGCTGGCCTCTACCGGTATCATTATGAGCTAAAACAAATTCACATCGTTTGACCGATTTTCGTAACTGGGTATAGACAACTAGGTATGAAGTAGATCTTGATACGGGGAGAGTCATAGACAGAAAGTAGGTGTAGCATGGCACACTGGGTAACAGCTAGTGTTGTATAAACATAGTAGTCAAAGAAAGTTACTTTTGGTAGTTATTGCGGTGATTATAAATACTTTTCATTACTATATTAACTTATGATTACTATATTTATATAAAATGGTTTCTAACCTTAGATAACCTCTAAAGAAGAAAATAGATAACCTGCAAAGAACCTGTAAGGTAATCAGTAAATGCCAAAATCGGTGTTTAAAATCGCGAAAGATACTTCAAAGTAACTGGATGTGGTCTTCGCAAATAGACCCCTTCTACCTATAAAACGATAAAAGATAAGGGCCGGGCTACGTGGAGATAGACACAAAGTCCGACTCGCAGGAACTGCGTCATCTTCGCGAGGTTCCGTTCTTATCCCTAGTGTTATTAGTAAAGGACCGACTTCTCTATCAATGCTTCTCTATCTCAATGCTTCCTCTATCCTCCTGTACTGCCCTATTACTAACGACCCTTATAAGTACCATCGAAGAGTAAAAAAAAGGAAGAACATTGTGACCCTTAAAGGGTCCGTTCTATCCATTTGTATAGAAATATTCATGAAGGAACTCTAACCCCGAGTCCTTCCCTTCCGTTATCTAGTCCACCGCTGCTATACCCCCTGCCAGACACCTCTCTACCGGCTTGGTTCCTATTCATGATTGCATTAATACATTCGTCCTATCACCATCATGGTTAGAAAGAATTAACGTTACTTTAATAAACTAACGTTAGTTTTTCTCAACACTGGTAAGAAGTGGCCGACCCCTCCAGGAGGGAGAGTATCCTCTAGTGCTGCCCTATTTCTAACGACCCTTATAAGTACCACAGGAGAGTGAAAGGAAGAGCATTGTGACCCTTAAAGGGTCCGTTCTATCCATTGCCTGACCTCTAGCCTGCATAGAAATATTCATGAAGGAACTCTTACCCCGGGTTCTTCCCTCCCGTTATCTAGTCCATCGCTGCTATACCCCGTCAGACACCCCTCTACCGGCTTGGTTCCTATTCATGACTGCATTAATACATTAATCCTATCTCTCTCATGGCAACCTTATGTATTTCAGATTCTTCCACCTGATTTATTGTAATTCATGCTGGAATTAATGTTTTTTAAGTTTCTTATTGGATAACAAGCCAACACGTATCGTACGATTTGTTTGAAGCAAATGGTAAGTCCGCGTAACAAAAAATTAATAGATCTTATAGAATGGAAATAACACGTCTAGACTGCACTCTTGCGTGAAGGTGTCACAAGATGGGGTGTTGGGGTGCTGTTTTGGGTACATATCAGGTTACCCCGTAAGTAATGTCGTTTTTTAACCCCTTCAGGTCCGAATTTTTATTTCTTGATAAAAAAAATTTATGTTCCTGCCATAGTTGTGTATTGCTCTTGTGAAGATTCCTGATTTTTTTCAGAATTTTATGGTTTACCTGACATGAGTTATGTAATGTCCAGTATACTGGACATTGGTTCTCAAGTAATGCGATTTGTGGATGAAAACCGAGATTCAAAATTTCGAAATATTAAAAAAATATATAATTAAAGCAGTAATTAATTAACAATTTAAAAGAAAGTAATTCAGAAAAAATAAATTTGAAAAATTATTAGTAAATATTATTGTAAAAGCTCAAATATCATAAGGTATTGAAAAAATAGATTAGAATTTTAGACATGAAATTGTTGTCAGCGCACAGTAATAATGAAAATTAATGAAATTGAAATATTTACAGTCTAGTCTCAAAAAGAGATATTTGATTATTTAAAAAAAACAAAAAAAAAAAACATAAAACTACTAAGAATATATTTTTTGAAAATCATGTGAACGGACAGATGATATTTTTGAATGGTTTGGGAGCCTTCTAGCCAATACCATTCAAAAAAAGTTATTGATTATTATGGTACTCAAAAAAACAATTCTGACAACATAAAAACAAAATATAACAGTAAATATTTGAAAAATTGATAAAAAAATATTGTTACATCAAATATGAGGGTTGACTTCCCATGTACAGTATACTGGACATGGATTTTCAAAAATTCGTAGACACCTTATTACAAACTTTACTCATAAAACTGAACTTCCAACCTTCAAAAAGATCATGTACATTAAATTCGGAGGAGTTTTATTCACTAAAAAGAAACCATTTGGACTAAATATGTAAAGAAAAGTCAATAACTTTTAGAATCCATGACTGCCCGTGGTGGACCAGAGAATATTTTACACATAACCTTTCAAAATCGAATGGAACCAATTTATATTAGATGTCAAGTGGAAGAAAAATACATAGAGCTTCAAACCAAAGTGGTAGTAAACATCTATCGACCATAGGCAGTGTGATACAAAGTAAAAAAAATATGTCCAGCCGGCTGGACGAGGGAACTGAAGGGGTTAATGTCGTGCTATAAGGTACCTATAGGATAAAATCAATGAAACACGTTCAGTCTAAAATGTATTTACCACCTTATTGTATAACAGTTAATCTTCAAACCATATTTTGAATGCCTTTTCAGAAGACATCTTTTCGTTGTGAATTATAGAAACCTTAGACCTCGTTTTTCAGTTCATCGGATGAATTTATGTTCCTGCCGCTTAATGAGTTTTGAAGACTGTGGAAAAGGTTTCCATAAGTTGAAGCAGCATTTTCTCTTTTATCGAATTCCCAAAGCATAACTTGGCCTAGCTGGTGTCTTGGGAGATCCATTTCAAATGAAATTTCAGTACGGAATAAATAAGTATTTAATGTAAGTAAAATAAGTATAACATAAACAGACAGAATATTAAAAACCTACATTACTTATGGGATGAACGTACATGGCCAACGCGCATGCGCGAAAGCCAGCGGAAACGTTTTCGTTTCACCTTTTTGAAATGCTAGGCCCACCCGATAAACCTATGTAATGTACTGTATAACAAACAGTCATCTTTTTCGTACATGGCTTCGCCACTGCGCATGCGCGAACGGGAGTGGACACATTTTTGTGAAACATACAGTCTTCTTTTTTGTACATGCGCGAACTCCACTGCGTATGCGCGAACGCGACTACGCAAGCGTGAACGCCAGCGGACACTTTTTTGTAACGCTTTTTTCCAGCATATGTACGCTAAAATCAGGTAACAGGCCACAAGGGCCCAGAGGGGCATATAATGTAGAGGTGTCTGACCTTGACCATACGGCACACTAGGGAGATACTATAGTCAGTACTCCCGTGCCTGATTTTTTCTCTTTGCAGGTGCCCATTAATAATTAACGAATTAAAGGCTGGGCGACCCTAGGGACGATCTGGAACCCCGAATCCAACCCCTGAACCACGACACTAGAAGATAAAAATCTTTAGTGCACGCTCGGGCTCTGAACCTGAGTCCTCCAGTTCATTATTAGAGTGCTCTACCACTGAGCTAACCTCACCCATATATATATATATATATATATATATATATATATATATATATATATATATATACACCTAGTTTGTGGGATCTGAACGGGATAATAAAGGAATGCATATGAAAATCTTATTTTCCGCAAATGTGGCCATGAAGCAGAGAGATTCCTGCTTTGGATATTCTCCAGATGAAGTAGGCAAACTGCCAACACATTGTTGTTGTTTTCCAACAATAGTGAAGCCACTATAAAACATTATGCTAGCGTTAATTCAATTCATCTTTCAATTTTATAACACTTTGGTCAATTCAGAATTTCTGATGGAATTCGCAATTATTAAATTTTAATAATTAATGATTTCAATATTTTATGGATAAATATCTAATAGCCCTTTATAATTGCCAACGAATTTGAGCAACTGGACTAATAAAATTAATACAATACAATTAATTACATACTTCCAGTTCACTCTCCCACCATTGGGGCCGCTGGGTGAAGCAATCCAGACGTGATGACTAGAAAATTTCATTTTTCACAACTTTTTTTTTTTTTTTTTTTTTTTTTTTTTTTTTTAAGGCGTGTCAACCTTAGGGTCATTAACGCCATCGAGTGAATGTTTTATTATATTTTGTGGTGAAATATTTTCTTATTACTTTTGAATTTATTAAATGGTTAGATCAGCTTTTGAATTTTATTTAATTATTTATTATTGATTCTGGTATATTTTGCTTACTGAGATTACTTGCAATGTCATTTTCATTGGCAAATATAGATACAAACATACTCAAAATGTACACATACACACATACAGACACACATGGACACACCTACGCACATACACAAACCCAGTTCCATTCAACCTTACTCACAAATATTAAACATATAGATACAAACATACTCAAAATGTACACATACACACATGGACACACCTATGCACATACACAAACCCAGTTCCATTCAGCCTTACTCACAAACATTAAACACACTCACCATTCGCTATCTGTTCAATTGAATGCTTTAGATTTTATTAATTAGTTCCGTTTTGTCTATAAAGTTTAAACTATAAGTTAACTATTAATATAAAGTTTAAACTTTCACAACTTTTAAATTACAAAACTAAAATATATATATATATATTTACATATTTACAAGTTTATATATAATACCTTCGTCTGCGTGAGATAGCGACTTTGGAATATTATTTATATTCATTGCACAGGCATACAAAATTAAAAAAAAAGTGGTATTTTCCGAAGACACCATACATGTATTCTTATGTATTTCGACACGCTGAATCCGAATCCGGAGTCTGTTTCACCCCAGCACGGCAGGTTTAATGGCATTCGAAGATTAAATTTCGTATGAAGTCGTTAAAGAAGAGATAACTAGAGCTTCCATGGTTTTGAGGGTCGCCGAATTTGAATCCGAGGTCTGTTTTACCCCATCGGTGCAAAATCAATTTCATTTCAAGGAAAAATATGACTATTTTGCTAAAAAAAGTATTTTTCCTGCAGACCAAAATCGTTCCTTCAACTTTACTTTTTAGACCGATAAGGTTGACACATGTTTTTTATTGTTTTAATGGGATGTTCGAAGGGCAAAAAAAATATTTTTGTATTTTTCGAATCGCCTTCATGGACGGGGATACTGAAAAACTAAAACAAAATAAACGTATCAAATTTCGTTTTGTCATATAACTTTTGCGTCTCTCTAATTTCGGGCTTAAATATTCCGTGGGCATGTATAGAAAGACCCCAGACTGAAATCAGCTGCATAAGTCTGCCTACTTCGGTGCTAGAGGTGAACCAACTCGGTAAATGACTAACAGACAGACGCGCGTTATCTCTATGTAAACATTGGAATGAAATCGAAGACGGATTTTTTTAGCAGTACTCAAATCAGTGTTGACTGCAAAAAATGTCTGAAGTGATCCGAGTGAAAAATCTTGTCCCAGTTGAAATATTGTTGAATTCAAACAACAAAAGTGTACTTTCGGTATGCGAGTATTTGACAGATCAATTTCCCATAGCCGATGAGTATATTTCGTTACTCCTACAGAAATTATCTCAAACTGTTGTGCTGAAATTTAAAAAAAAAAAGTTGGCTGCGATAGGAGCAGATGTATCTTTTTTTTTTTTTTTTAAATTGGTTTTGACCCCCTGATCCCAGCCGAGTGCAGTTCAGAGGCGGGGGCGACCACAAAAAAATTTGCCATGTGAGTGACTTATCAATACCTTCATTGTAGTTATAAGACTGGTAATTTCAGGTTTCTAAATCAACAATATCAAATGTTATCGAGTTCTGAGCGCTTTTTGGCAGTTTTTGACCACTGTGAGATGTGCTAAACGGACCTCGGATTCGAATTCAGCGACTCTCAAAACCATGGAAGCTGTATTTATTACTTCTTAAACGACTTCATAAGAAATTTGACCTTCAAATGCTCTTAAACCTGACGTGCTGGAGTGAAACGGACTCTGGGTTCGGATTCAACGTGTCGAAATACATAAGAATATGTGTATGGTGTCTTTGGAAAATACAACTTCTTTTGTGCGTGTGTGTGTGTGCCTGCGTTGTCATCGCGAAACTTAATTCTTTGGAATGACCGCCAAATACCGAGTTTTTTTTTCAATATAAGAATAATTGCGGCTGGTATGTGCGAATAACTACTTTGGTTTCGGAGTAAACAACCCCCCCCCCTCAACTCCAGATGAACCAATTTTGCTGGTTAACGAACTCGCTCAATCATTTGATCGGGGAATACTATATACTATGCTTCGTGACGAAAAACAAATCTCGTTGGTATCGACATGACATATCAAATCTTCGAAGTGATTCATTACATTGGCATAACCTTTTTATTTATGAACCAATTGACATGAAACGAGCACTAAATTTTAGGTGAAGCTTACCACAATATATTGTAGAAAACTCCATCGAAATCAAACAAACGCATAGACAAACAGACAAAACTTTTCTAAAAAACATTGTTTTGGTTGCTATTTCGTTGATAAAGGCCCCCAATAATATTTTTTCCCATATGTCTTCCATGTACAGACAGCGATCCGTTAAATTTTTATTGTATGTATAAATTACATAATTTATTTCACATTCGTTTGTTGACAAATGTATAATATATATATATATATATATATATATATATATATATATCTGTGGCTTGGTGCTAAAAGGGCCAATGTCAATTTTTCCATATTTTGTTTTGTTGATCTACTTCCCCTTGTAATACTTGTATAAAACCAAATATATATCAATACTATATATATTTTTATAGTATACATATAATGTATAAATATATATACATATATACATGAATATTTGTGTTTTTTGCAAGTATTTTAAGGGAAGTAAATAAAAAACACAAAATATGAAAAAATTGACATTGGCCCTTTTAGCACCAAGCCACAGATATATATATATATATATATATATATATATATATATATATATATATATATATAAACAGGACGTTCCAGAAAAATCTTATATCCTGATGTGCAAGTCAGATAATTACTAAAACATTTAAATACGGCTTTATTTTGTTCCAACAATAAAGCCTAACCCTAAAATCGTTTTTATTAATAAACGCCTGCTTCGATCGAACGCTTTACTAAAAAAAACTTTCGAAGAACTTTGATTTTAATTAGAACCCTCAAACTTGAAGGGAATTACGACTTATGAAACATTGAGCTGAAGGTCTGCTATTAGCTGAAGACGGAAGCTAGCTGAACAAGCTGCAGGTAGATACAGGCCTTATCTGGGAATGTCTTGGAGATCTGGGTCAAGAGTGTCTTACTTCTTAAGAATTTATACGCTTAATAAAGGCCTTCATAAAGCAATGGGAAGAAAAACCTTACCTGTCTTGGAATACTTAAAAAACTTAGTAAGGTTATGGTAAGGTTGTGCAATTACAGAAAGATTTTTATGATTCAATGCTGTATTTCAACTTTCAGTCTTAAAACTGCCCAAATATATTTAAACTCAAAACTAGGAAAAACTAAAAAAACATCAATACTTAATACTTAGGTCAAATTAATCAATTCGGGATTAGAATCATTGTCAAGTAAAGCGCATTGTTATCGGATTATGGCATCCTTCAAATTAATTTATTTAAATTTTAACGTCCATTTATTATTAACTACGAATTTTAGGACGGGTTATCTATAGGTTACCACCCTTTTCTAGCCAGGATAGGGGTGATGCCTTTTCTTTTTTCGAAAGAAAAGCCACCACCCCTAGTGGGAATCGAACCCACGACCTTTGGCACGGAGTGTTAAGAGCTCACGCCTTAACCCTCACGGCTACCGGGTCTCCTCCTTCAAATTAAGACGTCGACTTTCAAAACAGGACGTATCCAAATCGAAGAACTTTTCAGGGGACACTAAAAACGTCTAAGCTAGTAGAGGTTCTTCATAAAATTAATACTTAAGAGGCCACACTAACATTCATTCCCCTGTTTTTGACATATAATATCTCTTAAGCCAGCAAAAACTGAGACTTCAAAACGGTAATCGAACCATTATGCCTTCATGCTCGTGAAACATTTGTTGTAAATAGAAAAACGGATTTAGATCAAATTCAAAAAAGAGAAATGAAGCTAAAAGAGACAATTACTACTGAACGACATATCATATTATAGGAAAGCAAAAGAAGACGGAAATTATCAATCCTTCGTAATTAGTCAAACGAATTGTGGCATTTTATGAAAATCCAAGAATTGCCAGAAAAAAAACCAAAAAAACACCATGATAATAATAATAATAAGAAGAAGAAACAGAGGGTTTTGTAAGAGCCATCCAGGATCAAGTAATAGCAACAAGATCCTATCGACGTCACGTTTTGAAGGATGTCAACATCTCTGACAAATGAAGACATTTTAACAAAACGTATGAGTCGATCCAGCACATTACGGGGGGCTGTGAGATTCTTGCGGGATCAGATTATCTTCAGCAGCATAATAACGTGGCCAAAATATATCATCAAGCACTCGCAGAAAAATTTGGTATGTTGGATGGTGTGGTCCCTTATTACCGCTACGTCCCAAATAGACTTTTGGAGAAAGGTACAATTAAAATATTTTGGGATGAAGCGATGTTAACGGACCGTACTGTCCATCACAATAAACCGGACATTCTTATCATTGACAAGGGAAGTAAGACAGCCTATAATATTGATATATCTCAGTCCCCAATGATGAGAATATCGGGAAATCATATGCCGGGAAATTCAGGACTTGGCCATAGAGATTTGAAGGACTTTCTTAACCCATTAATGCGCAGTGATGCGAAAATGCTGGGCATTAATGGGTTAACCCATTAAGGAATAGCAAAGTGATGCATTTTCGCAACTCTGGGCATTAATGGGTTAAGACAGATTCCGCAAGGATAACAGCCATCATAATCTCGACCAACGGGCTCATCCCGAAAACGACAATTCCCGTAATTACCTATCTGTAACTTCTATCTAATCTTATAGTCGGAGAGCTGGTAACGCACATTTCATGATGTGTTTTATGCACCTAGAAATTTGGCTATAATGTACCTCTTGGGTAGATAAGAATGTAAGAATGTGTTGGCTAGAATTCCCTTGGAACAACAGGTACTGCGCATTTTACATTAAAGATACTTACTTGGTATCTGAATAAAACTCTACTTTTGGGAAATATTTTTTTGCACCTTTCACCGAAGCGCAGTACCTGGTGTTTCACGGTAAGCCCAGCCAACATGTATGTACCTTCTTATCAACCCAAGAGGTACATTATAGAATAATTTCAAGGTGCATAAAGTACTTGATGAAACGTGCGGTTACTAGCTCTTGGGCTATTATTAAAAATACCCAACAAGCAGTACTACTTGATACCGCAGAACGGATAGAACATTTCTAATTAAACACCCGTGAAAAAAAAAAAAAAAAAGTCTTTCTTTAGGCTAAAGCCCCAGAAAGAATTTATCCCAGGAGTCTGAGGAGAAGCCCCCTCTTATAATAATATTTATTTTTGATTGAACATTGATCTCACAAATATTTCTGGCGAAACGTCGGTTATTATAACATTATCTTCATACCAAGAAGACTTTAAAACAACAAATTATTGAAACACGCCAACATGACGCATTAACTGCAAGAAGGAATATTATTCCATGAATTTTCCTCTTGCGGTTCAATAAAATCTAATTAAATATTGACTTCATTTAGTATAGTTCTAAAGATACCTCTTTGGCTTGGATATATCCAGACCTTATCCAGGAAAATCCTCCTTGGATGAGTTCCTAACCTTAGTCCTTGACCTTGTAATCCTCCTGTTACCTTCTCTTTTCATGATATTTATATCTCACGTTCTTTTTTCTTCTTCTTCTTTCATTCCCTACAGCATCCTCTATAAGCTCCTTTCCTCTTGTTTACTAGACTATACACATATTGCAATATTAAATCCACCGCCCTGGAAGGAATATGAAATCCCCTTTTTAAAACTCTCATCCTATCTTTCCTACACAAGAAGTAGAACATAAACTCCTGTTAAAAATTGGTTTTACTGAAAAATATTCATACATTCAATAATAAAATAAAATAAATATGTTTACCTCTGTGTTCCCTTGCTCCCACCTTTCCACTTATGGACATTTGTTCGTAGGCTTCCAGATACACGTTTTATAGGTTCTATTACGTATAGAAACCATTTTCAAGGCGATGTCTGTAACCGTTTTTGAGAAAAGCTGATTAAACATATTTTGGGTACTTAGAATCGTTGGATTCAGTTGAAATCTTTTCTACTCGTTTGAAATACATTCAAACTAGGATATTAAAATTTTGATTACAATTTGGAGGTAAAGAAGTATTCGTAAAGCAAAATTATTACAGGCATGCGCAGTTTGAGGATGTTTGTTTTGGTTAGGAAATCGTGGTAATTCGACAGTAACCATTCAAAAGGTCAATAAATGTCCTAGAATATTATTGTTTTTCTATAGTTTTTCATTGTGGTTAGAGGCTTCTTATATAGTTTACGCAATTCAATGGTTTTTTGGTTATTACTAATAATGGTTATTGCTAGTAACTTATAATAGCAATTCAATCGTGACACAGGGACCTTCCTTTTTTTTTTCTCTTCTTTTTTTTTTGAGGCCCGATGGCCGTGAGGGTTAAGGCGTGAGTACTTAACACTCCGTCGTGGGTTCGATTCCCACTAGGGGTGGTGGCTTTTCTTTAGAAAAAGCATCAGCCCTATCCTGGCTAGAAAAGGGTGGTAACCTATAGATAACCCGTCCTAAAATTCGTAGTTAATAATAAATGGACGTTAAAAGTTAAATACATTTTTTTTAATTGCATTTAACAGTAAAATGAGTATTTCAGGAAAACAAGGTAAGCAAATGAGGAACTTATTTATAATTGTTCATGAATGATGAAAACAACCTAATAACTGGCTTCTATTCCTTTACTAATGACACTAGGTATAGGAACGGAACCACGCCAAGATGACGAAGTTCCTGCGAGTCGGACTTTAAAAAAAATTAATGACCGTCTTCCATTGTTAAAATACATTAATTAAAATGGAAAAACTGAGAAAATAAGTACTTAAGATATTTTAAGAAGTTGCTTGCCTCTTGAAGGCTAGGAGACCGGCTTAAATTCTCGTCAGAACTTTCTAATTTCTCCTTATCAGATCTTCTTCTGAAGTTGAAGTTCTGCGGCCATCAATCAGCTAGATAATTTCATAACATTATCTATGGAAGAGTTTAACTTTTCTTCTGGCGTTTTTATCGTCCGTCTTTTACTTTTACATCTCTCTCAATCGCAGCTGTACGGTCAATCACTATTCCATTCGAAAAACCAATCAACAGAGGGATGGGTCTTGGGGGGGGGCTGGAAATAAAGTCTTGAATTCTCATGCGGGAGATAGTGAGCTCATGTCCCGTCAGCGGCTGCTTGAGATTTTAGCGCGGTTCCTCCCTATGGGGGTTATAAGGTTGACCTCATGACGCAATCCGGAAGTGCCGACTAGAACATTTTACGTTTCTCAACCCCTAGAGAACGAAAATAACGGTGGCCCAAATTTGTATATATATGTGTGTGTGTGTGTGTGTGTGTGTGTGTGTGTTTTTGTCTGATCGCTCTCTGGCAAGCTCAAAAATGGTCCAATTTTGATGAAATTTGGTACAAATATCTGTCGTCTAATTTGAATGGTCAAGTTCGTTAACCAGCAGAATCCGCCTCCTGTAAGATGGTGTTTCGAGCGAAATTCGCGCGAAAGAAATTGTTGTGCTTACTTCATATGCATGCAAGTATTCGTTGTGTAGCGGATGGATGTCGCTACTAAAGGTAGGTTAGGAAGGGTTGGAAGGATGTGTCGGGAGAAGGTAGCCAGGTAAGTACTGTGTCCCGGTTAAGGGCGCTTCCTTGAACCTGGGGGATACCGACTAGGTACTAGGCGTTAGCTGTTCCACTGAGTCGGGGAGAAGGTGTTCGGTACTGAGCCGTAGCCGTTCCTCGAAGTAGGAGTGAGAGGGGTAAGGAAGGAAATGAATAAACTAGGTATTGATTAGAGTTGGGGGAAGTAGGAGTCGGGAGTGTAATGACTGGAGGCTGGCTTGACCACTGGGTACATCGAGACGGCGGCTTCGTACTTTGTCCAGAGAGAGAGCTCGAGCAGGTAGCTAGGTCCTTGATCCTGAGTGCATGGCTGGATGGTTGCTGGAACGCCGGTTGCTTGGTCCTGAGTGCATGGCTGGATGGTTGCTGGAACGCCGGTTGCTTGGTCCTGAGTGCATGGCTGGCTGGAGTCTGGTCTTGAGAGAGCTGAAGTGTCCCGGAGGAAGCGCCGGATCCGAATGCCCCTTGGCCAGCAGGAACGCCCCTAGTCATAGGCCAAGGTCGGGACGCCTCGGTCGAAGTCGGGGAAGCTCGGCTGAGCGCTCGTTCCTATTGGCTTTTCCTGGATGCTTCTCATTGGTCGCCAGTGGTCACTTGTCCAGTCATTACATCTCCACAGTTGTATAGGCTTCTTGGCCTAAAAACGAATGAAACCATTTTTATCCGGTGGTTCTATAACATATTTATATTTATTTCGCATTATGGGCATACGTGCTAAGCGTTTCCGCTTAAGAATATATCAAAACTTTAGTCAATCCAACTCGCTAAAATGAATAAAATTCTATTAATTTTTGCGAGTTGGGTTGACTTGAGTCTTAAAGGTTACTTTACTATCCGCAATAACCAATAGAACTGCCCATAGAATAGAAAAGCTAAAGAGTTATGTGCGTGCGCTGAATGACTGTTATATTCACTACAGATAATTCACAAGTAACTGGATGTGGTCTTCGAAAACAGACCCAAAAAATCTTTAACAGAATATTATCATGAATTGTTCGTGAATTAAAGGGAATTACATTTTTATGGACAAACCAATATTTATATGTTGCTAGAAATCTGTGATTTCTGAAAGGTGTTCCTAGTCGTTGGTAGATTAATGTGTTCCTTCAATGTTTGGGTTGTATTTATGCGGTGGAGTTCCTGTTAGACCTGGATATGGAGCAGACCTCACTAGCCGCGTTGCTATTTATAGCTAGGCCGAGTACTGGAACACATCTCTGGGTGGAGGCGAGGATCTCGTCACGGCTCAAGGTTTTTCTCTCCATAGCCCGTTTCGGGAGAACTAACTTGCTCGTAACCAGATCTCTTTAGGATAACCCCGCCGGTTCTCTGCCCTGGGGCAAGGCTGGAATTCTAGGTCAACTGTAGGATTTGATGCATCTTTGTGGTTAATAGTTTGAATTACACCGGGTCTTTTGTACGAAAGTATACATTATTATATTACAAACGAAAGGACGAATACGATACGAAATAGACATTCGCAGGATTGATAATATGGCTTTACTCCCCAGATATTAATCTGCTCCTGACTTTCGTAACCTTTGCCAAAAATATACTGAAATCTCATGAAAATGAGATTGTAGTTTAACTCTTTCAACTACAAGCGGAGGTTTACTTCGAGGAAAATTAATAATTTGCACTGTTTATGCCTAAAACCTGACGAAAACTCATTTAAAAAAACTGTTTTATGTGTAAGTGGATTTTTAAATGTAAAGAAATAATATAAATAACTAACCATGGATTATGGTTGTGTAGCATATTCATCTGCCAGTCCAACCGCTCTTAACTACTCAACACCATACACAACACTGGACACAGGCTAGCCACAGGAGCATTTAGGACCAGCCCTTCAGAAAGCCTGTGTGCATTAGCTGGCGAACCACCATTGCATATCAGGCGTCGAATGCTATGCTCTAAATTTCATATAAAGTCAAAAGGACTGGGAACCGAATTAGTGAATGATTTTATAAACAACATAAATTTTATTAAATACCTAGAGAGAAATTTTAAACAAAAACCTCTAAGTGTAAGAGTTTTAGAAGATAGAAGATTTCCCAACCTAACATAAACACAAATTCTCACAAACACAGTTTCAGACATTCCGCCTTGGAGAGTAAAGAACTTTAAGATTGACCTGACACTAACGAAATACAAGAAGACTGAGCCAACATCTTCCATATTCTACAAACACCTGGCAAACTCGATTCTGAGACAAGATACTCATACATTGTACGTTTACACTGACGGATCCAAGACGAGATTCGGGACAGGATCAGCTGCGATTGTTGACAATAACAATTACATTCTAAGACTACCAGACGAAACGACCATATATACAGGCGAACTATACGGAATACTGTTAGCACTGACAAACATTCAAGACAGTGTGTACGACAACTATGCTATTTGTACTGATTCCCTAAGTTCTTTGCTCTCCATGCAAAACATTTACAGTACTCATCCCATTATCAACGACATATTCTCACAAATACACAGACTACAGAACAAAAATAAACCTATCAAATTTCTATGGCTACGAAGACATATGGACACGAAGACATATATACAGGCGAACTATACGGAATACATTTAGCAATGACAAACATTCAAGACAGAGGAAACGACAACATTACTGTTCGCGGAACGGCGCTCATTATATGTAAGAAGTACACCCCGTCAAGTGCTGCACTCTAGCCGCAGCCCCGGGAACTATTTGCCCGCGGCAGTACGAACTGCACGAGGAAACAAGTACGGAATCATGATTTGGAGAATCAAGGAAAATACAGCAAATAGCAGGGAGTGCTTAAGCACAAACTATACTCAAGACACCTCAAGGTACCTTTCTTAAATTCATCATCCAGCAAACCATCTCATCTCAACCAACCCCAGCAGCTCATCACATTAATCATTTCCCCACAATCAAAATTTAAGTAACCTACTAACCATAAATTGTTCCTGAGTTTTGGCTTTACCCCCCCCCCCCCCCCTCCGTAGAATTATGCTTCTGTAATAAATCCTGAATTTATTTAACCTATGTACAAATCTCTGCAGTCCTTTACCTTATAGTGGTCGACTCTACACCATACAAAAATGGTAGAGAGATCATAATCATAAACCTATGATGATCCTATCTATAACCTATTTCTACTGATTCCCTAAGTTCTTTGCTCTCCATGCACAACATTTACAGTACACATCCTCTTATCAACAACATATTCTCACAAATACACAGACTACAGAACACAAATAAACATATCAAATTTCTATGGCTACCTGGACACGAAGACATTAAACTCAGTACAGCTGTAGATCTACAAGTAAAACTAGCGACGAAAATACCTACGCTTGCCATGAATACTATCACTTCGACGGACTTCTACAAAACATTACAAACTAACATACTGTACGAGTGGGAAGGTGAGTGGTTAAAAAAATTAATTAAGAGAAATTGAAAATACAACGAAAGCCTGGACAAATGAACACTTCTCCCGTCGGGATGAAGTCATCCTATCTAGGCTTCGTATTGGACACATCTTACTTACCCATTCCTACCTACTAGACAGAAAGGACAGACCAACTTGTAGATTGTGTAACGAGACCTTGACCGTCAAACACATACTTACCAACTGCAGACAACGCAATAATGTAAATATTCTCTACGATTTACGGGGCTTACTGACAGAAGGTAGCCCACACATAGCTTCACTACTTACGGGACTTACTGACAGAAGGTAGCCCTCACATAGCTTCACTACTTACGGGACTTAGTGACAGAAGGTAGCACACACATAGCTTCACTACTTACGGGACTTACTGACAGAAGGTAGCCCAAACATAGCTTCACTACTTACGGGACTTACTGACAGAAGGTAGCCCACACATAGCTTCACTACTTACGGGACTTACTGACAGAAGGTAGCCCACACATAGCTTCACTACTTACGGGACTTACTGACAGAAGGTAGCCCACACATAGCTTCACTACTTACGGGACTTACTGACAGAAGGTAGTCCACACATAGCTTCACTACTTACGGACTTACTGACCGAAGGTAGCCCACACATAGCTTCACTACTTAAATATTTAAAAAACACACACTTATACACCAAAATTTAACTTATTCAACTTTTTAACTGATATTAATACTTCTTATCTTATTTTTAGCGTTTTGTTAACAGTTCCTCGCGTTACATCTCTTTGTATTAATTAATAATGTTTTATTTTATCTAATTATATATATTTATTAAATCCATTTATTTTTCCTTTTCATGTTGTATTTGTTCATTTATTAATTTGCATTTCAATTATTTTGTTTGTTTGTTTTTTGTCTCTGTCACAGTTCTTCTTTTTCTCCTTTCTATCTTTTCTTTCTTTCTTTCTTTATTTATTTTTTGCAATTTAACATTGACCTCTACAGAGTTTTTCGCCTACGTCACGGAACTCTATAAATTAAATATAAATAAATCTAAATATAAAAGACTTAACATTTTGAGCCAAAGTACCATAACAAATAAAGAAATGTTTATATATATTTTTATTGAACAGTTTAAAGCAGAACACCCAAGATGCCTCTGCACCCATGATCTCTAAGCAACCATTATGTCCGAACATTCGTGATGTATAAGCACCCACGATGTCTAAGTACTCATAAATCTAAGAACCCAAGACGTCTCAGCACCCATGAAGTCTAAGCACCCAAGATGTCTCTGCACCCATGATGTCAAAGCAACCATAAAGTTTGAGCAGTCATGATGTCTAAGCCAACATGATGTCTAAGTACACATAAATCTTCGCACCCAAGACATCTCAGCAGCCTTGATGTCTCTGTACCCATGATGTCTAAGCAATCATGATGTTAGAGCACTCATGAGGTCTAACTCCTCAAGATGTCTTTGCACCCATGATGTTCGAGCACTCATGATGTCTAAGCGCCCACGATGTCCGAGCACTCATGATGTCTAATTAAATGATGGCTGAATACACATAAATCTAAGCACCCGAGACCTCTAAGCACCCACGATGTCTAAGTACTCATAAATCTAAGCACCCAAGACGTCACAATTCTCAGGAGGTCTAAGCACCTATAATGAACACTCATTGTGTCTAAGTACAATTAATCTAGGCACCCATCAGGATTGAGCGCTCAAGTCGTCTCTGCATCCATGAGGTCTCAGTATCAAAGATGTCTAATCACCCAAGACATCAGAGCACCCATAAGGTCCGAGCACCCATTAATTCTAATCACCTTTGCTGTCCCAGCACCCATGAAGTCTAAGTATCCAAGATGTCTAAGCGCCCAAGACACATTAGCACCCATGATGTCTAAGCAACCATAGTGTCTAAGCATCTATAATGTTAGACCAATCATGGTTTATTAGCACCCATGACGTATAGTCTGAATGCCCTAATTTCTATACTCAAGTATTCCGTATATATTAAATACTTTCTGGATACCGTCCAAAATTCCAAAACAAGAAAATTGTAGTTCAAGGACTTCGAGATATTACGGTTTCATAAGTCAGCTGTCTTGTATAAAAAAACCCGATCTTTAAGAGCATTTGTTCACACTTGCTGTATACCAATGCGAATCATGTTTAGTTCTAAGTTGTATAATTATAGACATAAGAACATATTTTACAAGCAGAAATGCAGGAATGTTTGAAGCAAGAGACGCCGAGAGGATGACTGGAAGCTGAACTATTTCTCTTGCTATATATAGGCTGGAGTGGGCCAATTGCTTTAACAGAACAAACATACAAAAAGACAGCACAGTTTTTTATATATATCGTTGACACACTTTCCTGGCTGTTGAGACAAACATACAGGAAACAAACAAACACTTGCGGAAGCCAAAAATACTCCAATACTTTATCGGATTCACTTATACACGGTTGTGTACTTACAAACAAATATTTATGTTTAACTTCGCCCTTAAACATTTTTTTATAAATTCAATTGAACGCGCTGAAGAAGACCCGGTACTCTTGAGGACATTGTTCAAGAAGGTAAATTTGTTATTGCTGGAAGCTATATATAGGCAGCGATAGGCCTATACCATTAACAGAACCGAGGAACAAAAACATAACCCACATTGTTAAACACCGTTGGTCCGTTTTCCTATCTATAGAACAAGCATCCAAATCTTCAGCAAAAACACACACAAGTGCAAACAAACTCTAGAGTCAGCCAAAAATAATTTCTATCGTTCGTTTCTCTGACTCATAGAGGTGGAAGTCATAGAACACCCATCCTAGGACCATTATTTTCAGTTCGCCTTTTTTACATAATTTTCCACAATTTTTGCCTAAAATAGACTTATTGAGGTGACAGACTGCTCGACAATTTGTAGTTCGACGCATCTAGATGTGACTGTACCTTGATGTAACTTGATGAAGGAAACATCACAATCAAGTGTGTAAAAAGTGATCATTATTATAACCTCCAAATCCCCAGAAGCAACCGAATCTCTGTATTAAAACAGGACATCTAGCCTTAAAGATCAAACCAAAAAGATTCATATAAACAATTATCGGAAGACTGATTGAAGGGCTGTGCGGTTTAGCAACCCTATTAATTTGGGCAGCCTCACTTTAAATTTTTAATAAAGTGTTCTTCTTCTTCTCCGCAATACTATCGATTTATCAAATGATGCTGCTTGACAAGAGTGTTGATTGATCATTATCGATTATATAATCGAGTAGGGACTATTTATCATGCTATTAGAAGCTGCCGACCTTGGAAGCATGAGCTTCAGTATTTCCATATGCACCTGTCATTCTCTAGCCGTCTAGAAACACACTCCTGATTTAACTTCTGCTGGTGTAACTTCTTGTGTGAAATGTCGCCATCAAGCGCAACCTATACCATCAAGTAAGGGTTTACCTACTTATTTTGTTTTTTTTACGGCGCATCTATATCTAGGTAATTAGCGCCGACATCCAGGGTGCAGCGAGGAATTTTACCAGCGAGCCGTGGGATGATAAAATTTCTGCCGGAGGTTGGGAATCGAACCCACCATCTCCCGCTTATGAATTCAAGGCACTAGCCATTAGACCACGGGAGACCCCGGTTCCTGTTCATATCCCTATTCTCATTTGAAAAGCATAGATTAGAAACAGATATTTTCCTCGGCCTTTGTTCAAAGGGTTTTATGGCTATACCTGGGGTCGGGTCCGCAAGACCCTAGAAACCTCTTCAACCGATACTTCATTTCATACGTTTCAATGAATTGGAAAATATCAAAAAATTTCACACATTCCTGTGTTCTTTTACTATAGTAATAATTCTACAGATAAAATCAATTAAAAAATAAAATAAAAAAACCAACAGCATAAAGGCAATTGAAAATATTCAAAAGACGTCATCGAATCTTTTTCTCTTGGCAAGCTATATTTCTAACAATGAATTGTTTTTCTTATTTTGCCTAATCTGTTTTATTGTAAAATATATTATCCAACTATAAGCAATTAAAAAATAACAAGGAATAAAAACAGACAAAAAGAACAGTTCGAATAAGCAAAATCAATTACTTTAATGTTTTAAGCACTTATTTCTCCGATTGACATCGCCTAATCAAACCTTTCATCAGAACCTTTTTTGTAGAGCATTTAGTAAGCTTTCTAATGGTATTCTTTTGTTTACCAAGATTCTCAACCTTTTTCGAGATATTAAGGAAAATATACAAAGTAACCAAAACTTTTTATGTCTGTTAATAAAATATTTTATTCTAACCCTTCCTTAACTCCAAACGTAACCAAAATTTCAACATATTAGTGTTGATGAAACTCGAACATGCAGAAAATGTTTCAACAGTATCCCATAATTCTAAGTACCAAAATCAAAGACAAAGAACCCTCCCTAGGAAGGACGCTAGGCAGTTGAAAAGCTATATATCTTGGAAATCCATATCTCTAACATTAAATTGTTTTTCTTATTTTTCTTAACCTGTTTTATTTTCAAATACATTATCCAACAATAAGCAATTAAAAAATAACAAGGAATAAAAAAAACAGACAAAAAGAACAGTTCGAATAAGCAAAATCAATTACTTTAATGTTTTAAGCACTTATTTCTCCGATTGACATCGCCTAATCAAAACTTTCATCAGAACCTTTTTTGTAGAGCATTTAGTAAGCTTTCTAATGGTATTCTTTTGTTTACCAAGATTCTCAACCTTTTTCCAGATATTAAGGAAAATATACAAATTAACCAAAACTTTTTATGTCTGTTAATAAAATAATTTATTCTAACCCTTCCTTAACTCCAAACGTAACCAAAATTTCAACATATTAGTTTTAATGATAGTAAAACATGCAGAAAATGTTTCAACTGAATCCCATGATTCTAAGTACCCAAACCAAAAACGAGATACTAACGAAATTATACGAAGTTACAAACGGTTAAAGCTATCGCCTTGAAAATGCTTTCATTCGTTTTTTTATGTTAAGAAACCTATAAAACAAGTACCTGCAAGCATATAAACTCAAAAACGTAAGCGTTACGATTTTTTTTGCGCGAATTTCGCCCCAAACGCCATCTTACAGTGGGCGGATTCTGCTGGTTAACGAACTTGACCTTTTAAATTGGACGACGGATTTTTGTACCAAATTTCATCACAATCGGACCATTAGGGAAGCCAGAAATGAGCGAACAGACAAATATATATATATATATATATATATATATATATATATATATATATATATATATATATATATACAAATTTGAACCACCGTTATTTTCGGTCTCTAGGGGTTCTGAAACGCGAAATTTTCTAGTCGGCACTTTCGGATTGTTTCATTGTATCAACCTTATAAGCGGGGTTCCTCCCTATGGGGGAGGGAGGAACCGCGCTAAAACAGTAGTTTTAGATGTAAATAGCACTGAAGCTGTTGATTATTATAATAATATTAGTAATAATAATTACCAGAACACTGAGGATAGCCTCCAACAAATAATAATTGTAATAAAATAAATAAAAAAAACAAAAAAACTTACAAATGCAAATAAAAATCAACATTTAATATTAAGTTATCAGTTTTAGCGCGGTTACTCCCTATCTCCATAGGGAGAACCCGCTTATGAGGTTGACCTCACGACGCAATCCGGAAGTGCCGACTAGAAACTTTCACGTTTCAGACCCCATAAATCACGAAAATATAGGTGGTTCAAATTTGTATATATATATATATATATATATATATATATATATATACACGTATATATTTATATATATACTTGTCTGTTCGCTCTCTGGTGGCCTCAAAAATGGTCCGATTTTGATGAAATTTGGTACAAAAATCTGTCGTCTAATTTGAAAGACAAGCTCGTTAACCAGCAGAATCCGCCCACTGGAAGATAGTTTTTGGGGCGAAATTCGCGCAAAAAAATCGTAACGCGTACGTTTTTGAGTTTATATGCTTTCAGGTACTTGTTTTATATGTTTTCTTAACATAGGAAAACGAATGAAACCATTTTCAAGGCGATATCTCTAACCGTTCTTGAGAAAAGTGGAATCAATGTTTTTGTAAGTCATTATTTTTTTATGGGTACTTAGAATCGTGGGATTCAATTGAAATATTTTCTACATCTTGGAAATTAATCCCTAACTATCCCTAACGTGATAACTAATATGTTTAAATTTTGGTTATATTTGGAGTTAAGGAAGTATGCGAAAAAGAAAACTTTATTAATAGACTTGAAAAGTTTTCGGATCTTCATACATTTTTCGTACATATCTCGATAACGGTTGGGAAGTCGTGGTATGTGGAAGGTAACCATTCGAATGCTTACTAAATTCTCTACAAAAAAGATTCTGCAGGAAGGTTCGATGGGGCAACGTCAATGAGAGATATAAGCGCTTGCAACTGAAGAAGTGTTTGTTTTGAAAGGGTTTTTCTCTTTGTTTATCTCACTTATTAATTGGTTGTTTTTGTTTTAAATTGAATTTATCAGTAAAATTAGTATTGTAGTAAAAGAAGCTAAGAAACTATAAAAGGTATTGGTAATAAGTTTAGAGTGGCTGTGGTAATCAAGATGGCTGTGGCAAATATCATGATGGCTTATACATAGGTTTGTTTTGAATTCTTCTATCTATATAATCTTCCTCACAGCCTCCAACTGAAGTTATCGTTACTGAAGCACATATTTACAGTTAATTATAACAGTAAAACGAATTTGCTAGTAAAACGTGATACTTAAAATGACAACGAATATTTGGTTGTTTAGAATAGAGCCTTCTCAGCTGTAGTCGAAGATTAACTACGTTTTTAGTAGATAATTGTATTGACTTATACAGATTAAGAATTATCCGCTTCTTTGTAAGTTGACTACTGTCAGTTTCCTGTGATTTGTGATGCTAATCTATTCCATTTCTTCGAGATGTACGTAACCGCGCTAAGATGACGCAGTTCCTGCGAGTCGGACTTTTTTGTAATTGTTTCACTAGTTATTACACTTATTACATCGTATTATCGTATTAGTTTTATTACATGTTTGGCAAATGTGTGTAAATATTCCTTAAGTGTTATGCTCAGAAAAAGATACATATTATTTCTCAGTTAACTCCTCCTTCATTTTCCTCCAAAATTAGGTGGTATTTCTTAAATTAATCACTCATTTTCACTTCACTAAGAGTTCATTACTAATGAGCTGTGTCGGGACCGATGTAAGCACTCACGACGGATGGTGTCGACCGTTGTCGGCCAACGGATCGGATCGGATTGGGGATGTAAGTGAAGCCTTAACTTTAGCCGAAGGCAAACATAGATAAGTAGACTTCTTGATTATTGGAAGGAGCAACGAGACAGAAACGGCCGACACAATAGGACATTTACATTTTAGGGCCCGCAGTGCGCTCTCTGCAGGAAGACAGCCCGAGTTTATTTTATTCCAGTTACATCTCGTATTCATATATGGAGGAACAAAGCAAAAACCAATCAAGGCCCTCGCGAGAGCTTTCTGGGTCAATCTCCAGGACAAATTTTTGAAGTAGTATAACAATTCACGGATATTGTTTAAGAAGGTAGGTAACTAAAATAAAAAGGTAATGGGTAAACATCTAAAACAGGGTGTCTACTGCACGAAAAAGTCACGAATATCATGAAAATGTCTCGAAATTGAAAATAAGGCACGAAAATCACGAATAATACCTGGAGTTTGATGCCATATTACGAAATTTCAGTTTCTACCGGAGTCTAAAGTAGTGGCACTTGGGCGCATTCGTAATTGCTGTCGTATGACGATGCAATTTTATCTGCCTCTCCCACCCCTTTCCTCTGTTAAATTCCTTTCTTGTAGCATTTACACATCAATTATACATTTTTCAAATTTATGCAGACTTAAATATTGAAATTCCGTACTAACTAAATTAACTAAATTATGTACTTTGAGAATAAATATTTAGTTAGTAATACTTTTAGAAATTTTGACCTCTGCTATCAATATTGTTAACTGCTCAATATTTTTGAGGCTGTTTATGCTATGAGGTTTTCACAAAAGTAGTAGACACCTTCATTACTTTATTTTATCGTGATAACCCCATGCTAGCAAAAACTGCGGCTTTCTCAAAGGAATTCGGCGGTCCTTATCAAAGAACCCCCTAATTGATAAAAAATGTGGTGTTTTATATTTAAAGATAAATATCCTATCTCAGGGAAATCGCCCATCAGCGCTCAGCAATGTTTGGGTAAATTTTTTTGTGCGAGTCTGCATTTTCTGAAATCAAAATATCGCAGTCGAATAACTGACAAACATATCGCACAAGTATTTCTGAAGTGACACAACTCAAAATAAAACTCAACTGAAAATGTGTCCCCCTTATCTATGTAGGGGGCTTAGGATTGAGACAGAGTGAGTGACACAAGTGCCCTCTGGTGTACAAGCTCTGAAGCTAGGTGCATACAGTTTTGATGGTTGATAAAGAGATATTTACCATGTCTTTCATAGTCATAACTATGACGGTGTGAATAAAACCGATTTTTGAGTTGTGTCACTTTAGAAATACTAGTGCGATATGTCATCATGCTTCCTATATGCACTCGGTAAATACCTACCATCTTATGAAAAGTATGCTGAGGATATGCAGTGCAACGCTTCAACACACAAAAAGCATGGGAAAGGAAGAAACCCAGACACCAGTCAGCATATTGAACTTCCCAAGATTCCCCAATCCTACCTGCCTATTTAGGCTAGGCTCAGTCTCTCCTCACCCTCATTTTCTCTCTACCAGACTTCACACCTCGACACTCTCCACTCTTCTCTATCATCCCGTCCTGGCCAGTTGTCCTACCAATACACGCTACTACTTACAAGCTGCCTTTCATTCTCAGCCCCCGAATCTCCATCACACTCTTTAGTTAACTTTAGACGCTAGAACTCGTTGTTTTGCAGAATAAATCTGTACCTCCGAGGTAAAGGACGCCATGTCCATTTCTTTTTATTGAATTGGCTTAACAATATTTTCTTAATGTGGATTCTTTCATCCATCTAATGGTATGGGACACTATTTTCTGTTCCCATAAATATCAAAGATAATGCAGTGAAAAATAAATTCATATCCAAAATAAAGACTTTTTTAATGGAGAAATTTCTAACAAATATTTTAAGACTTTTAAAATAAATATATAGCTGTGATATCATATTTTATATATTTATTTATCTGGATTGTTTTTGTTTTGTAATATTGTTTTTTTTTTTTTTTTTATATTTTGTATGACTACAATTTGTTGGCCTAGGCTGTGATTGTTTTAATTTGATAAATAATAATAAAAAATAAAAATAATTGGGTTTTCATTAGAGGTAAAAGACACCATGTGGAGGTCTTGGTTTTCTTTTTACTATGATCAATACTTCCAATTGCCTATCAATGCCAATAACAATGTGAACAATTTTAAAATGTTTCTATAAGTAACGAAGAAACAAATTCTAACAGTTCAAAGTTATAGAAAATTGGCTCTTCTGAACAATAACAAATATGTGACATGGTGTCCTTTACCTCCTGGGTACAGATTTGTCTTTCGAAAGAAACGAGTTCTTGTGTGAATTTTAATAATTTTGAGTTTTTGCTTGAGATTTTACAGACCTACACTTACCTTGACACATCCTACTTAAACGACAATTCTGCATCAGACATACTTGCAGCCTTTCAGAGTCAATGGATGGTAGTCTAACAATATTGAGGTATCATGAAGATTAGATAGTTAGCCGTCGAGGTGATAAGCAATCAGGGATTAGTTGGGATTCTCCTAAAAAAACATCAATACGATTTTTGTATAAAATCTGTATTGGTGGTGGACCTGTTCAGTCTGTATTGGTTGTTTCGGCTAATCTTTGTTAACCTTCGTCAGCTAAAATGACAAAAAAACAAAGGAAAAACATAATTAATAGGTAGAAAAAAAGGTCCAACAGTAAGATAAATGATAGATCTATATATATATATATATATATATATATATATATTACTAGGGAAGAAAAAAAAAGTGGTTGCTCTGGTGAGCTCGGATAGAAGCAAAGGACAAAATATGATAAAATATGGGTACAACTCAAACATATTGTAAAAATAATAATAATTAGCCTTACCTTCAGGGCATCCACCACCAAGTATACGGCATTGAAAGGTGAGAAGAAAGGAAACAGGGTTTAGGAAGAGAATTGAGGAAAATATGGAAGTATCTCACCATTCGCCGGGTAGGTAGGCGTCCAGAAAGATCCAATATAACAAACATGGGCAGGCTATAGGCATAATAATGCCAAGAACAACTTATAAGGCCAAGGGAAGCGGAAAATAAACCATTAAAAGCCACTGGCATACACCCACATAACTAGAGTTGCTAGCGCATGGGCCGGCTATAGGAATAAGAATGCCAAGAACAACTTATAAGGCCAAGGGAAGCGGAAAATAAACCATTAAAAGCCACTGGCATACACGCACATAACAAGAGTTGCTAGCGCATGGGCCGGCAATAGGAATAAGAATGGCGGACCAGGCTCTCCTGCCTAAGCACGAGAACCAGTGGTACTTAAATCACATACTCGCGATTCGTATAATATGTGTCGCGAAACATAAAAATATTTGAATGCCTCTCACAATTGATTTTAATTCGAACAATAATTAAACTTAATAAAAAATAATGAAACCTAACAATAATTAATTTTAATTATTACTAAATACCCTCAAAAATAACACACAAAATATAAGAAGAATTCTGTTGTTACCAAACAGGTAAGTGAACAATAGATGTATGTCTAGAACTTAGTTCTAGAAAATCAATATCTTACTGTTAAACCTTTTTTCTGTTTATTAATTATGTTTTTTCTCTGTTTTTTTTGTCATTTTAGTTGACGAAGGCTACCAAAGAGTAGCCGAAACGTCCTCAATACAGATTTTATACAAAAATCGTATTGATGTTTTATTAGCCGAATCCTAACTAATTCCTGATTGCTTAATATTGAGGTAGATCACAAGCTATTCAAGTTTGAGCTCCTCTGATATGAGAGAATACCTTTTTCTGCAGCTAATCTTTCTTTTAACCTTTTCGAATTGAAAACCTCTAAAAAAAAAAAAAAAAATTAAAATAAAGCCACTTAAGATTGAAGATGTTTGAAATTACATGATGCTTGATACGAACCATCCACGGTAGTGTTATTAACTCCTTAAGTAGAGGTAATAGCTGGCTTAGGGGATGTGTGGGTTGAAAATATATATTATCACCGAGGGATTTCTCTACACCCACTAGCTTGATAGAACCCGTCTTATTTTATAGCTTGCATCACAGCTGTTGATAGTCTTGCAAGAAACAAATATAGCTATTAACTATTATTATGGTTTAAATTATATGTTTACACGACACTTATTACATTTAATACGAAAAAGACCGACTCGCAGGAACTGCGTCATTATAGCGCGGTTCCGTTCATATCTCACGTGCTATTTGTAAAGGAATAGTAGCACTTATTGGTGGGGATTGATCGTTCGTACACAAATATAAAATAAAATCTCGAAGGAAAATGAGATTTAAGGCGCCACAACAGGAAAAACAGCGACTTCCCCCACCTTCACAACGTTCACTCTTGGAAACACTATAACAATGTTTCAAATTTTCTTACCTTTTTTAGCACTTTCCTCCGAAGGAAAGTAGCTATTGAGGTTGGACTCATGACGGAATTTTTGAAAAATTTCTTCAAATCTTTATCGATCCTACCTAGTAGACACCGAAAATGACCCCCGTTAAAATTTATATATATATATATATATATATATATATATATATATTTATATATATATATATATATATATATATATATATATATATATATATATATATATGTGTGTGTGTGTCTGTTAACACGATAACGGCCAGAGTTTTTGTTTTTTTCGTCACGAAACTTGGTATATAGCATTCAATTAGCAAACGATTGAACGAGTTCGTTAACCACTAAAGTCGGTCCACCGGAAGGGGGGGGTTTACCCCGAACCCAAAACACTTATTTGACTATGTCAGCCGTAATATTTGTTATATTTCAACGAAACTCGGTATTCGTAGTGTTAATATAGGGAGAAAAGTGAGATATAAAAATGAACTAAATCGGTTCATTAGAAGGGGGGGGGGGGGGGGGTTTACTCCGGACCCACAATACCAATTCGCCACTACCAGCCGTGATTTTTGGTATATTTCGACGAAACTCGGTATTCGTAGTGCTAATCCACAGGTAAATATGTGTTGTAAAAAGAAACTAAATCGGTTCATTAGAAGGGGGGGTTTACTCCGGAACCAAATTCCTAATATACAGAAAGAAGTGTTGTAAAAATGAGCTGAATCGGTCAATCGGAAAGCGGGGGTGTAATTTGTAATATATTTCAATAGAAAAGCCCGTCAGACGTAGGTTCACAAAGCCGCCGCAAGGAGCGCTTTCTACCACTAGAGTGACTGTATCCTTTTCCTGCGTTAGATCAAAATACGATAATATGAGGATTTTTGTATTTATTACGTAGTGTAGTAGGTACCATGTGTAAACATAACTCTGGATGCAAATTAATAATTGATTAGTTACTCATTACAAAATGAGAACTATTCACGTTTTTATTTTATTTATGTAGGATATTTTAAGCAAATTGTTCTGGAAAGCAGTCTACACTACCCAAATTCTGAGGAAAGTGCTTAGTTATGCAGCTCCTGCGTGACGGACTTTTTTGTAGGGACTTTAGTAAGCTTTCAAGTGGTCACTTCTACTTACGACAATTTTCTAACCGTTTTCGAGATATTTCAGAAAATATACGAAAATCCTAAAATATTTCATGCCAGTTAATGAAATATTTTATTTTTAGTACTTCCTCAACTTCAAACGTATTGGAATCAGGTATTTTCTGGCTACATTATGTAGTTGGTTGTATTCACCAGTCGGTTCCTTTTCAGTATTTAATTCACCAGACGTGTCGGTATTTAATACCACAGCCCTACAGATAGGGATGGGCGACAGTCGACAGTTGAGCACTATCGATAGACCGATACTATAGGTTAAACTATATCGATACTATCGATAGTTATTCGATAGTGGCTTCCCCTATTCCTTACATACCTGTCCAATGAAGAATTTAATGTTATTAAATTGAATTATCTATTACTTGCAGGATTAGGTATATTTATAAGATTACACAAAGGCTTATAACGAAAAACGAATTTATCTAAATTTATAAAAAGCATTTACAAAGATAAAAATATCAAGAGGCACAAAAACGTGCAATTAGTTCAAACTGTTTTATTTGCTCCACATATTACCACAAATGAAAACCAGCATTTCCACTTTTCTTTGGCTCAGTCTGGCCCGTTGCTCAGAAATTACGTTTTCAGCGGCTGAAAATACACGTTCCCAGGCTACTGACAAGCATGGAACACGAAGTTATTTTCTGGCTGCATTATGTAATTGGTTGTATTCGCCAGATGGTTCCTTTTCAGTATTTAAACTTTCAGTATATATATCTACTATATATTTGTCAAATACCACTCACTCATCTATCAACGCCCAGCCCAAACCGCTCGACAGAAAATTTTGAAATTTTGCATGGACACTCCCTATATAACGTAGGCGCTCGCTAAGAAAGGATTTTTTGATATTCGTATTTTTAAGCATTTTTAGGGGGGTTTAAAGTTTGAGTTGGTTAGAGAAGGCAAGCCTAGGCAGCCTGCGTTGCTAGGACGATGAAGAACAGCTGTTACCTTACATTATCTATCTCATAGTTTTATTTCTAATTGAGGTTAATTTCAACTATGATGGCAGACCTTGAATTACTAGAAATTAACTGTCCCTCATAGAGTTTTAATTGCGTTTCTTTTCTGCTTGTTCCCGTCAGATAGGCTTGCCATATTTTTGGAGAGTTAAACCGAGACACATTAATATGGGATGGGCATACCAGGGGGGGGGGGGGGGGATAAAAAGAGTACAAATTATAAGCAAAATGATTGGTGAGTTTTAAGCCTAGCAACTAACGGGAAGGGGGAATCCTAAACTGTTAGTCTACCCAAACCTTAAAAATAAGAACGGAACTTTTTTTGCTGCTTGATTTTCTTAAAAAAATCTCTCAGCCATATAGTAGTGTCTGGCAGCTGGCAGCGCTGAGCAGGTAGTTCCAGCATTTTACAGTTAGATTACTTCTCATTTGTTTGACACTGTGAGCAGTAGTAAAAATGTTAATTGTAGAAAAGTAACCGATTTAAAAAAGATTCTTATAAACATGAATTCATTACTTTTTACATCTTACAGCCTTTTCCGGGATATTGATAAAACTGGGCGGGACACCAAAACAATTGCAAAACACCGGGACAGTCCCGGTCAAACCGTGATGTATGGCATATCCTTAGGTTTTCCAGGCGAGGTAATAATATCCGGAACCCTTGCACAGCCTCCTCGCCTATAACCTTGGTAATACTCGTAAATATATTGCGTTTTACCATATGACTTCTTGGAAACATAAACTTTTAAATTTTAACGCCTATTGAATAAAATATAGTATGACGGGAACCGTGCTGTAATAAACTGCACAGAATTTTTATAGTAACGTAATTTTAATGAAACATTATTTAACGCAATAAAATAACTACTTATCTGCCGTGACGAAGCACGGGTATTCAGCTAGTATTTAATACCACAGCCCTCCAGATGCTGAGAACTTCAATTCTAAAAAAAAAAAAATAGTAAAGACCCTATCGATAGTTCATGACTATCGATAGCTACTATTGATAATCATGAACTATCGACTATCGCCCATCCCTAGAAGGAATCCTATATACCAACTTGCTTGGTTAAAAAAACCAATACTGTAGCCGCTATAGTTTTAACGGACATACACAATTTTAACGCGGTTCATTTTGCCCATGATCGGTGAAGATTTGTAGAAATGTTTTCTTCGCCACTAGATAGCCATATACTGAAGATCTATATATGATATTTATGGAAGACCAAGGTTCCTGGAGATAACTGTCTTTAGGACAGAAGTTATGTTGAAAGGGGACACATTTTCCCAGTCCATTTCCAGAAAGGGGGGACGCCCAAGAGGGGAAGGGCTGAGAGAGAGGTTTTTATCCTATTTTTTACTGAATGGATCTTTCAGTTATATGGAGTACATACTATTGTATTTATGAATGGGAGTGTGAATATCTACGCTTTTGTATAAAATTGTATATTTAATAAACCAGGTTATTCCAAAAGTAATGTAGTTTTTTTTAGCGCGGTTCCTCCCTCCCCCATAGGGAGGAACCCCGGTTATAAGGTTGATACAATGAAACAATCCGGAAGTGCCGACTAGAAAATTTCGCGTTTCAGAACCCCTAGAGACCGAAAATAACGGTGGCTCAAATTTGTGTATATATATATATATATATATATATATATATATATATATATATATATATATATTTGTCTGTTCGCTCTGTAGCTCCTAGACGAATGGTCCAATTTTGATGAAATTTGGTACAAAAATCTTTCGTATAATTTCAAAGGTCAAGTTCGTTAACCAGCAAAATCCGCCTACTGGAAGATGGCGTTTGGGCGAAATTCGCACAAAAAAAATCGTAACGCTTACGTTTTTGAGTTCATAAGCTTGTAAGTACTCGTTTTATATGCTTACTGGGCTAGGAAAACGAATGAAACCATTTTCAAGGCGATAGCTTTAACCGTTTTCGAGAAAATAGGAAAAATAGTTTTTGAATACCGTTTTTGGTTTGGGTACTTAGAACCATGGGATTCAGTTGAAACATTTTCTGCATGTTCTACTTTCATTAAAACTAATATGTTGAAATTTTGGTTACGTTTGGAGTTAAGTAAGGGTTAGAATAAAATATTTTATTAACAGACATAAAAAGTTTTGGTAACTTTGTTTACTTTCCTTAATATCTCGAAAAAGGTTGAGAATCTTGGTAAACGTAAGAATAATATTAGAAAGCTTATTAAATGCTCTAAAAAAAAGGTTCTAATGAAAGTTTTGATTAGGCGATGTCAATCGGAGAAATAAGAGCTTAAAACTTTAAAGTAATTGATTTCGCTTATTCGAACTGTTCTTTTTGTCTGTTTTTTATTCCTTGTTATTTTTTAATTGCTTACAGTTGGATAATGTATTTGACAATAAAACTGGTTAATTAAAATAACAAAAACAATTTATTGTTAGAAATATAGATTTCCAGGATTCCAAGACCTTGTAACTAGCGGGACAGTTTCTAGTGTTAGCCGACCCTTCCAGGTAAGATTGTAAATCATGACCTTTCAAGACTTTCGTCCACACAGGAATGGCGTTAGTGACCTTAAGGATTGACACGCCATTATAATCATTAATTTTTTAAAAAAAGACTGGTGGAACCAAAATAATAACTGCTTCTATTTTAATCTTTCCAAATTAGACTAGGGATATGAACGGAACCGCGCGAAGATGATGCAGTTCCTGCGAGACGGACTTTTTCTTTTTCTTTTTAACGGTCATTATTATTAACTAGGAATTTTCCTAGCCAGTATATGGCTGGTGTCTTTCTTTTTCTTTTTTCTAAATAAAAGCCATCACTCCCTAGTGGGAATCGAACCCACGATAAGACACGGGATAAAAGCAATAAAATACTTTCAATCTAAAATGTATTTCCATTTTGTTGCATAACAGTTTACCATCATGAAACTAAATTTTGAATATGCATACGAACCTGTACGAAGCTCGCCTTTAAGCATGGGGTTTCCCGCTCGAAACCCTTCAAATCGCCACTGCACTCTTTCACGCACTAGTGACATTTTTGCCATATATTTGTACAAGTGTTCGGTAAGTTAAAGCAGTATTTTCTCCTTTATCAAATTCCCAAAGCGTAAGTGGTGTCTTGGGGGATCTATTTCAAATGAAATTTCAGCACTGAATAAATAGGTTTCACCAACGAAAACATGATAAATAGAAGTTTATTTAATGCTATAATAAACTAAAAATAAATTGAAAAGAAGGAATTAGTAATATAAACATAAACAGACAGAATATTAAAAAAAAAGTCCGACTCGCAGGAACTGCGTCATCTTAGTGCGGCTCAGTTTTTATCCCTGCTAGTGTCATTTGGGAAGATTGAAATAGAAACCGTTGTTATTTTGGTTCAACCTTTCCCCCATGAACAAAGGCCCCGTTACCAAGAGGCGGCGTACCCTTATACCTGGAATGGCACCCATCACAGGTTGAGCAGCCCAACTGCTGCATTTAGTTATTTCAAATATCGAAACAAATATCAAAATGTTTCTAATTTTCTTGATTTCTTCTACAGTAACACTAATTCTATAAAGAAATTCAATTAAAAAAATTACAACAACCCATTAAAATGTGAGCTAAACAACAACGAAAACCCGGTTAAAAGAACAAAAAAAAAAAGACCGACTCGCAGGAACTGCGTCATCTTAGCGCGGTTACGTACATCTCGAATAAATGGAATAGATTAGCATCACAAATCACAGGAAACTGACAGTAGCCAACTTACACTGAATAATACGGATAATTCTTAATCCTCATTCTTGAGGAAGGCTGAATAAGCCAATACAATTATGTACTGAAAAAGTTCTCACTCTACGAATACTGCTCAGAAGGCTCTATTCTAAACAACCAAAAATTAATTGTCATTTTAAGTATCTTGTTTTACTAGCAAATTCGTTTTATTGTTATAATCAACTGTAAATTTGTGCTTTATGGCGAATAAAATTCAATTCTGTCGTGGGTTAAATTTTTCTATAAAATAAGAAATAACAATAACTTCAGTTGGAGGCTATGAGGAAGGTTATATAGACAGAATTCAAAACAAACTACGTCATCATGATTAGCCACAGCCATCTTGATTACCACAGCCACTCCAAACTTATTATTACCAAAACCTTTCACCGTTTGTTAGCTTATTATACTACTATACTAATTTTACTGATAAATGCAATTTAAAACAAGAAACAACCAACTACAAAGTGAGATAAACAAAGAGAAAAACCGTTTCAATAGACTTTTTTAACACTTTTTAAGCTTTAAGCGCTTTTATCTCTGATTGACGTTGCCCCATCGAATATTGCTTCTGAACATTTTTTTTTTTTTTTTTTTTTTTTTTTTTTTTTTTTTTTTTTTTTTTTTTTTTTTTTTTACGGCGCGTCTACATCTAGGTCATTAGCGCCGACATCCAGGGTGCAGCGAGGAATTTTACCAGCGAGCCATGGGATGATAAAATTCCTGCCGGAGGTTGGGAATCGAACCCACGCTTATGAATCCAAGGCGCTAGCCATTAGACCACGGGAGACCCCTTTGAACATTTTTTGTAGAGAATTTAGTAAGCATTCGAATGGTCTCCTTCCACTTACCACGATTTCCCAACCGTTATCGAGATATTTACGAAAAATGTATAAAGATTCGAAAACTTTTCATGTCTATCAATAAAAAAAATGTTTTCGCATACTTCCTTAACTCCAAATATAACCAACATTTAAATATATCGGGTGGAATTAATTTCCAAGATGTAGAAAATATTTCAACTGAATCCCGCGATTCTAAGTACCCACAAAAAAATAATGACTTACATAAACATTGATTCCACTTTTCTCAGGAACGGTTAGAGATATCGCCTTGAAAATGGTTTCATTCGTTTTCCTATGTCAAGAAACATATAAAACAAGTACCTGCAAGCATATAAACTCAAAAAGTCCGTCTCGCAGGACTGCATCATCTTAGCGCGGTTCCGTTCATATCCCTAGTCTAATTTGGAAAGATTAAAATAGACGCAGTTATTATTTTGGTTCCACCAGTCTTTTTTTTTTAATTAATTATTATAATGGCGTGTCAAACCTTAAGGTCACTAACGCCATTCCTGTGAGTAGTAAAGTCTTGAAAGGTCATGATTTACAATCATACCTGGAAGGGTCTGCAACACTAGAAACGGACCCGCTTGTGACAAGGTCTTGGAATCTTGGAAATCTATATTTCTAACAATAAATTGTTTTTGTTATTTTACTTAACAAGTTTTATTGTCAAATACATTATCCAACTATAAGCAATTAAAAAATAACAAGAAATAAAACAGACAACAAGAACCATTGGAATAAACGAAATCAATTAATTTAAAGCTTTAAGCACTTTTTTCTCCGATTGACATCGCCTAATTAAAACTTTCTTCAGAACCTTTTTTGTAGAGCATTTAGTGAGCTTTCTAATGGTCATCTTCCGTTTCCCAAGATTCTCAACCTTTTTCGAGATATTAAGGAAAGTATACAAAGTTACCAAAACTTTTTATGTCTGTTAATAAAATATTTTATTCTAACCCTTCCTAAACTCCAAACGTAACAAAAATTTCAACATATAAGTTTTAATGAATGTAGAACATGCAGAAAATGTTTCAACTGAATCCCATAATTCTAAGTACCAAAAACAAAGACAAAAAGAACAGTTCGAATAAGCGAAATCAATTACTTTAAAGTTTTAAGCACTTATTTCTCCGATTGACATCGTCTAATCAAAACTTTCATCATACCCTTTTTTGTAGAGCATTTCGTAAGCTTTCTAATGGTATTCTTCCGTTTACCAAGATTCTCAACCTTTTTCGAGATATTAAGGAAAGTATACAAAGTTACCAAAACTTTTTATGTCTGTTAATAAAATATTTTATTCTAACCCTTCCTTAACTCCAAACGTAACCAAAATTTCAACATATTAGTTTTGATGAATTTAGAACATGCAGAAAATGTTTCAACTGAATCCCATGATTCTAAGTACCCAAACCAAAAACGGTATTCAAAAACTATTTTTCCAATTTTTTCGAAAACTGTTAAAGATATCGCCTTGAAAATGGTTTCATTCGTTTTCCTAGCCCAAGAAGCCTATAAAACGAGTACTTACAAGCTTATAAACTCAAAAACGTAAGCGTTACGATTTTTTTTGCGCGAATTTCGCCCCAAACGCCATCTTCCAGTGGGCGGATTCTGCTGGTTAACGAACTTGACCTTTCAAATTGGACGACGGATTTTTGTACCAAATTTCATCAAAATCGGACCATCAGGGAAGCCAGAAATGAGCGAACAGACAAATATATATATATATATATATATATATATATATATATATATATATATATGTATATATATATATATATATATATAAATATATACATATATATATATACAAATTTTAACCACCGTTATTTTCGGTCTCTAGGGGTTCTGAAACGCGAAATTTTCTAGTCGGCACTTCCGGATTGTTTCATTGTATCAACCCTATAAGCGGGGTTCCTCCCTATGGGGGAGGGAGGAACCGCGCTAAAAAGTTAAAAAAGCGATTAAATAAAAGCGAAAGAACATAAGTTTTATAAATGCAATTTCCTAAGCTAATATGTATAAAACAATATGAACATACACAAACACAAATGAATCCTAGGGCGCAATAATTGTTTTAGTTGCCCAAATAACTGTAAAAACCACCAACTCTTTTACTACAAGGGTACTGAACAAGTGCTATGCTTCATTGAGGCATGGGCATATATAGAAAATTATTTTGGGTGGGGCCTGGAAACATTTCGGGGGTATGGAATACTAACAATATAAACTTGGAACAGTTAGCCAACTAAAACGTTGTTACACACAACAAAATTTATTTTTTCTGAATCTTTGATCTTATTTAATTTAGTTTTAAGGTTTTTATGACATATTTTTACCGATTAAATCAAAATAATACCCCCATGCCACGACCTGTTTAGTGACTTTGAGGTGAGTGGGACATTAACCTCATGATCTCCTAGACGGTATATTTGGTCTTTCTCCATCTCTAGACAATTATTGCCGAAGAAGGCTGTTAAAGAGCATACCGAAGCTTCAAAATTATAGATTTTTCTCGATATTTGAAAGTTTTTCTTGGCCGAAACCCCAACTATTCCATGTCTTCTTATGTTGAGAGCATGCTACTAAGAGAAGCCGAGAGTGTCTGGACGTTCCATCCGGTCCAATGCTTAATCCCAAACTCTTTGACCCAGTCACGTATCTCGGGTTCTAGGGCTTATATCACACGGTGATAATAGCGGATACAAAAGGTATCTTGTTATCACTTTATTTCATTAGAAGATATAGGCAGAGAACGGAGTTCGTTGATTGAACGTTACCAGATAATTAAAAATGTATCCAAAAATACTTGGGAAAATGGTTTCTTCCATTTACGTCGACAAGGGTTATAGATAAAGTATTGGGACTTCAGTAGATTCCCCACCAATAATACAAAAATATCGTAACCGTTGCTATTTATTTACTACGAATTTAGCCCAAAAAAACATATTTCGGTCGATACATTCTCCTGGTTAACTAACCATTTTTGACCAAGCTAGGTATCGATATATATATATATATATATATATGTATATATATATATATATATATATATATATATAGGGACCCTCGTATCTAGGGCCATAGACGTATTTCACGAATGACAATAGGGATAAGAATGGAACTGTGCTAAGATTACGCAGTTCCTAGCGAGTTGGACTTTTTGAAACGTAAAATGTTCTACTAAGCACTTCCAGATTACATCATCAGATCAACTTCATAAGCAGGGTTCCTAGTAATGGAGGAAACGGGCTAAAGTGTACTGAGGAACTACTAATAACCAATAATACTTTTTCAGTTCGGCTACACAAATACAGCCACAGCTATGTTTGCTTTATATGAACCAGTTCTTTCCCGCATTCCTCTTAGACCGAACCTGGGAACGCTAACCACAGACAGTTTTTCACTACTTCTGTGGTAGAGGAAAAATGTCTCATAATCTCAATATTAACCTTTAATAGAAGTTCTTATGACAAACCGCGACAATTTATTATTTGAATTTACTAAGAATCCAGGTGTTCTCGTGTTAGGATGGATATTTCATCTGATTCCTAGTAGCGGTTTCGTCTGCACCAGGTGGATTTTGTTTACAGACATTATTATGTCACATAAATATTAAATTAATAGTAAGTTGAAATAAATAAGTTGAAAGCATCCTAAAATACCGAAAACTCTCTATGTGTATGTTGTAGCTAATGTTTTGCTATTTGTTGTTGCAGACTGTAGGATGCAGAGGTGCCCCTACTTGCACGAGATGAAGGAGCGACTCCTAACCCAGCCAGGGCCGGAGCACCTGCTCCTGGAACCAATAGATGCGGAGGTACTCGAAGTACACACCACTGGAGTACCTACCGTAGTCAAGGTAACTATAGCTATGGGTGTTTTTTTTTGGGGGGGGGGCTATCATTTATAGGCTATTGTCATTGGGTCATCCACCGAAACCCAAGCCGTTGCTCTCTGATGAGGTATGCAACGTTGGCGATGGTAATTTATTATTACAGAATGTAAAAGATATTTCCTATTTACGAAACAAGACAACCCAAGGTGGAAGGCATGCAACGTTCCTTTAACAGTGAAACACCTACTAACAGACTGCATGAAAAGAGACAACCTACAGGCACCTCATGACCTTAGCGAGCTGTTAGCAGAAAAGAGCCCATATATTGATACCATGGCAGTCTTGTGCCAGACACGGTCGAGAGCAGACGTCCTAAGAGCCTCTCTGTCCGAGGGTATACTAGTGTTGTAGGGTACAGTTCAGGTAGGGATCGGCTTCCCTTTGAGGTAGGTGCTTCACCTCTTCTAGCTTTAGGTGCAAGTCTTTGTCCTATCCGGGTGGTCTGAGACGCTATGGGAGTCCTGATCGATTAAATCGGAAGTGCATATTTAGTGTTCACCCGTGTGCTTTAGTTCGCGGGGAGTGGTTCAGTGGTAGGTTACTGATACAAGTGACATCTCATTCATCATTACGATGGCGGAAGTAAAAAATCTGATTGATAGTGCTCTTTCAAAGCTAATTGTTATCTCAAACTATCAGTTTCTAAAAGGTGAACTAAAGGAGAAGGCTCGAGAAACAATCGAGGAACTGAATAAAGCAGTCAGCATGCTAACACTCATAATTAGCAAAGAAACGATGCAGGGAAAACCACCATCTCAAACTCATCACCAAGGAAATCAACCGCCTGACACTAGCTATTCTCGGATAGTAAGCAAGAAAATCACGGCCTCTATATCAAGACCCACATACAAATACATCGTAAAAACCGTTCCACAATCGAGTGTAAATGTTGAAAATGAGTTCAAAAGAGTCATAAAACCCAAGAACATGAAGGTTACAATTGATAAACTCGTACCCCTCAGGAATGGCGCTATAATGGTTCAAATCGACAACAAGGACGATGGCGAGAAAATAGAAGCAGAAATAAAGAAGGAAAGCCAGGAAATAACCATCGATAGAATCAGGAAGAAAAAACCACGAATCATTATTAAGGACATCGAAGAGGATTTCAATATTACCAACATTGTGGAAGAATTGATAGAGCAGAATGAGGAAATTCCACTCGACCGGGAGAATATCAAACCAATAATTATTCTCACGAACAGGAATAAAAAAATGAGACACGCAGTACTGGAAGTGAATGGAATGAACAGGAAAACACTCTTAAATAATAGGATAAAGCTGGGCTATAAAATAGTGGCTATAGACAATTATTATTCAATTAGACGTTGCTTCAAATGTAACAAGTTTCATCATAAGCAATCAGAGTGTCGGAGTGAAACAGTGTGCCCATTGTGTAGTGAAAATCATGAAATGAAAATGTGTCAAAACAAAACTCGAAAATGTACCAACTGCATCAGATTCAATCAACACGCCCCCAGTAGCAAGAAGAGGCCAACGCAACATGCAGCATTAGACAGGATGTGTCCTTCTTACCTCACAGAAATACAGAAACTTATTGCAAATACTGAGTACGACAATTCAAACAGTGAGTACAATCAAACAAACTAACAACTTTATCTCTCGTATTAATATGACAGACATTAATATACTTCAATTAAATACACAACACTCTAAACAATGTACAGACTTACTACAGTATTATTTAATTAAGAAGAATATAGATCTACTTATTATTCAAGAACCATACACCAGGGACAATAGGATCACAGGGTACAAAAAAAGCTTTAACATATTTCAAACATATATTACTGGGCGAGTTAGAGCTGGTATAATAATTACAAATCCAGACATCGACGGCTGTTTGTTGACTCAATACTCAGATTTAGACTTTGCTGCTGTGGAAATTATCTATAAACACAACCTCTTTATAATTATTAGTGCCTACTTCGATATCAGAAGAGATGTTGATCAAGATTTGGAAAAAATAGACAATATTTCCAAAAACTATCCAAATCATAAAATAGTAATAGGCATGGATAGCAATTGCAGGTCCAAAGTATGGTTTGATAGACTCACAAATGAACGCGGGAAGAAATTAGAGGGGTATTTATTAACTAGTAATTGGATATTAAATAATAAAGATTGTGGAATGCCTACCTTTGATGGATCTAGGGGCACAAGCAATATTGATATGACTTTAACAAATATATTAGCAGCTCGAGACAATTCCGTTATAAATTGGCGAGTCTCGAATGAAAATAATTTCTCTGACCATAATAATATCCTCTTCTCAATTAAAACCAACAGACAGCATTCATATTCAATTAAGGAAAACAAGGGATATAACTTAAAAAACGCAGACTGGGAAAAGTATTCAATAAACCTAAAAAGTCAAATTCAGAAGGAATTTTTACCTTTAGAGGTAAATAATTTAGAGTCTGTGGACTTACAAAACCGAATCACATCAACACTAAACACTTTACAAACAGACGACATAGGAAACAAATTACAAACAGCTATTATCAAAGCCTGTAACAGATCATTTAGTAAAATAAATAACAATAAACGCCATAAATCAGAACAGCATAGAACAGTACCATGGTGGTCAAATGAATTGACGGAATTAAGAAAGAAGACGAATAAATTAAGAAAGATATTCCAACGAACCACTCAAGACGATCACATTAGAGCTTGCAATAAAACTAAATATCTCGACTGCAAAAGGGAATATCAACGGGTAATGAAAAATTCAAAAAAAGAATCTTGGAAATCGTACTGCGAAAGTTCCAGTCCATGGAGTTGGCCATATACATGGTCTGCAGACAAAACTAAATCACAAACTATCTACAAGACAATAAAGACTAGAGTAGAGAGAATTAGAGCGTTCTAGGCCCTCATTTCGTACGGAAACCAGTGTAAACCAGCTGACGTCATTTCCTACAAGGAAAACAGTGTCAGCCAGCTGACGTCACGCCGGTGACGTCATCAGCTGGAGTACTGTCAGCCAGCTGACGTCACGCGACGTCATCAGCTACAAGGAAAACAGTGTCAGCCAGCCGCCATTTTCCTCACGAAGCCAACATGGATACCGCTTAATCACATCCGTATCTAAGAGCAGTTTACCGCCTAGTCTTAGCATGAGTCATACTAGGCCCTCCTTAGATCCTTAGAAGCTCTAGAGACGCGCATTCAGTCATGGCAGCGCAATCAGAGGATGAGCACAGCGGTTATAGCGCCAGCGCTAGTGGTGGGAGCCACCCTTTCTCAAGACGGGTCAGCTTTCCAGAGTACCAACTAATTGAAGCACGCAGAAGATCGTTCGATACTTGGCCTTTAAGTAACAAAATAAACCCCAGCTACAAGGAAAACAGTGTCAGCCAGCCACCATCTTCCTCACGAAGCTGGGCTGAAACGGCCCTACTACGCTAGGTTAATAGCGCGTTTCCAAGTTTGAAACATTACCAGCCAGCTGCTGTCATCAGCTTGAGTACTGGCAGTCAGCTGACGTCACACTGTTGACGCCACTGCTTTGACGCGATGCTGATCTAGGTTAATAGTGCGTTTCGTCTGTTAGCGCGTTTCCAAGTTTGAAACATTACCAGTCAGCTGACGCCTCCAATAAGCTAACGTCACGCTGTTGACGTCATTGCTTTGACGCGATGCTGACCTAGGTTAATAGCACGCTATAGAGGTAGGGTCTTACGACGTTTTTTGGAATTAGAAAAAACGCGCTCCTCCATTTTCCTCATGAAGCTGGAGGTCCTTCAACGTACTGAGCGTAGCTGTAAGCGCCTCTATGAAGCGATGCTGCGATCAATAGCGCGCAGCATGTTTTTCATAATTTCCTTAGCGAAAGCAGTGTCAGTCAGCAGCAACCAGCTGTACTGACGTATCCTCAAAATCAATAACATCTAGTGTGACGAGCGTCTAGATCCATATCATAGCTTGTAAGAGTTTGTTAAGCAGGGTAATAGGGTGAGTGGTAGAGCACTGGACTAATAAGCTAGAGGGCTAATCCCGAGCAAGCACTAAGCACTAGTGTCTTAGCTCATGACCGTCCCTAGCCTAACCCAGCCTTTAATTAATTTAATGATGGGTACCTGGGATGACTCTAGCAGTTGAAGCAGCCAATGGGCGGTCGGAGCATAGTACTGACCACTAGTGTGCCGTATGACTCAGATACCTCTACTACCCTCAAGGCCCTCGTGACCTATTACGAGGGCCCCGAGGGTAATAGGAGGTTGTAATCTTAGTATTATAGTGTTTAGAATAAATAACAGTTTCGCTCTCTCACATTAATCGTGTAGGCGATATGTGATAGAGGGGACTGCTCCTTATCTTTACCTCGCCCCTCCATCCAACAGACTCCTCAGTAGACTCAGCAACCTACAGCTGCAAGAACCTTCAACACGCACAAGTGAGTGGAATAATTATTTTATTGTAACAGATCACTCACTTATGGCGATGTCGGGGTGATAAAAGTGTCAATAGGATAAATAAATAGGCATGTTCAGGATAAAACGTGTTTTATTTTGTTATAACATAAAAAGGTTAACTTAAATGTACAAAAAGATTTACAACTTCCCTTAACTTAGTAGTTAATTTAAATGTACAAAAAGGTTTACAACTAGCCTTAACTTAGGTTTACAAAAAAAAAAATAGCTTATCTATCCTTAACTCAGATTTACAACCAACCTTAACTTAGATTTACAAAAATAGCTTATCTATCATTAACTTATATTTACAAAAAATAGCTTATCTATCCTTAACTCAGATTTACAACCAACCTTAACTTAGATTTACAACCAACCTTAACTTAGAGTTACAACCAACCTTAACTTATGAAGTATTAGGGAGCGCAAGTAAGTTGTCCGAAGGTATCTTATAATGACCTAATGCTAGAGTGGAGACGTTATCTTTAAGAATATACCTTTTGTCATCGTTCGCTGATAGAGATATTTTATTAACTTCTGTACTATAAATGAAATGTTTGGATGAGCGGATAAACTTCATGGGATGACGAGCTGTATCATGGGTTTTTAAGCATGAAACATAATCTTGAAAGGTGATTTTATTTTTCAATACGGCTTTCTTAACACCTTTAGCTTTACGAATTTCACGTTTATCGATAAGTATTGCATACATTTTTGCCCGAAGCCCTACAAACGCATTTATTAGCTCACCATTGGTCTCATCTTTGAATTTACCTAATACCTTTTTGTTCAGAGTCGAGAAACATTTATGATCGGGAGGGAAGTCGGATGTATCCAAATACGGTAGGAGATCTATATAATCCTGGAATATATCTTCAGTAAATATCTTATATATGAATGAATCCGTATCTGTATAAGATAGGATTAACCTTTCAGGTCCGAAACGCGGCATCATAACGTCGTAGTGGTAAGCGTACATGGTAGTCTTTGAAAGATCTAAAACACTTAGGCCGATGTAAAGGGGCTTATTAAATTTTACTTTATTCTTTAACAGATGTATAGCAGCTAGGTTCTCGGTGTATATAGTCCTATCAATAAAATTATTTTTCGAAACCATTTTTTCAATCTTTTTAGCGTCGCACACGAGCTGCATATTCATTCGATTTCTGACATTTTCCATAGTTTTACCAAAAACCGAGTTGTTATAAAGTTTATATAGATCTTTTTCAAAAGCCGTGCGAGCAGTTGTTCGAAGTTGAGTATTATGGGAAATGTAGGGTTCGAGCCATTTAGACTGACGAAATTTTATCGCTCTATTAATTTTCTTTAAAATGAGGCCATGGTCTAAAGCTTGCTTGAGAGCTACGTAATGGGCGATATAATTTCTCCTAGGATTTAAATGAGGGACTAGTTTCCTGTGCTCACTCACCTCTATATTGTCAGGTAGAAATGGTAGGGAGTTGTGCAAATCGTGTAGCTCTTGAGGGTAGTCGACATCAACATCAAGGATATATCCGTAGTCAGGTGAGAGTTTGCTTAGATCTATATCCCCCTCCACCCATTCAAACCCCCCATAGGGTAGCGATTGCACCATTGCATGGCCATATAAATTATTTGCATCTTGATAAACGATGTACGACGATGGCTCATTAGGATTATAGTTATTCAAGTATTTATTATTAGCTTCGATGAACCTGTGCGATACTTGACATATTCCTCCACGTATTCCTCGCTCAATCATTAAGATCATATCATAATCGGTGAGCAGTTGAAGTCTCACACCTGTAAAGCGAAGCATGGCATCCCAAGAAAGTCCGGGAAGGGTGAAGTAGTTACAGGGGTCGAGCTTATGCGTCTTCAGGGTTATATCTCGAAATACTTCGAAGACATCCGATAGTAGTAATACATCCGTTCTGAGATAATGGTCGCTATACTCCCCTATGGTGCGACATTTAAATGTATTCCACACATTTATAGCGTGCTGATAGTCTTCATCAGAAACGGATGTATCCGTTAACTTATTATAAAAATACGTTTTGTCCGGCAATGCTTGCTCCTCTAACGTGCTCCAACCAGTGACGTAATCGTATGGGAATACCCCCTTACGCGATAATAGTTGAACATGTTCTGGAGGGTAAAATTTTGAAATCTCACGTAGCTCCGGTAAATTTTTAGCTAAGCTATCTAGACTGCTTGACATGAATCTAAAAGTATCCAAAAAGCGGAGCTCTAGGGTTTCCGTCACTGATTTGCTAAACGATATGTACTTCTCTTCGGTGTTGGGGATCACCGATATCTTCTTAGTATTACACCCCAACTGTCTCACTATATGATGAGCATCGTATGACGAGAGGTTATGAAACAATACCGGTAAAAACGAAGGGTTTGAATATCGTAGGTTGCAAGACTGGTGTGCGCTCCCTCTAAATAATCCTGTGAGATGATTATGATCTCTAACCTTAATATCCGACGAAGTAAACGGCTTATCACACATGTAGCAATGCGTGCTTGCCTCGTGTCGTTGTATTTCCTCACTGGTTGAAGGATTCATAGGAGTGGGAGTACTGTATATATCTGATACCATCTCTGCGATCTTTATCAGGTATTCCATTAGATGCTTACCAGCATCCGGACCTCTGTATAAGTACGGCTCCTTAGGTAGAGGTGTCTCTAGATGGGCGACTTCGTCGGACATTTTCAGGTAGCAGCAAAAATTCATAGGCTCGTGGAGCTGATAGTTGAGCGTATATGACGCACTCGGATCAGGCTGACACGTATGCACAGGTCTGAGGATGCTCTCGAAGTCGCAATATATGACGTAAGGAACTCTTAACGATCTCTCTACGTGCTCGAATTCTACATACGCCTTATTAGTAGGTAGCTCAACTCGGGTAGGAGGGTTTTTTATACAGTAAACTTTATGGTCCGCCATTTTGTCAGAAGCCGGCTTTAATTGGTTATCGAAATGGGTGAAACAGCGTTTGCAAATAATCTTTTTAGCGTGACGTTTCGAAACTTGTGATCCTACTAATCTATCGAAATCCTTAATGTATACATAGTGGGAGAGCTCATCTTGCTCTAGTAGTAGGAGATCTCGGTGATCCGGAAGCTCGGAATCAACGACTTTTATGGGATAAACGTTAAGATCTTTATCCAGTCCGAACACATTGATCGAAATATTATTGAGTTTTTCGAACTGTTTTATATCCTTTACAGGTGTGGGGAAAGTCAAGTGGGAGAAATCATATCGGCTCTCAAGAGTAGAATAAACAGAAACTCTATTAGGGTGCTCCGATGCAAATTTGGCTAAGACTGAATATACGAAGCATCTAGAGTCATTGTTTTGGACATTAATGCAAGCCTTCCTATTTCTTATCTTAGCGGGTAGTTCGATATAACTACTACCTCTCAACGGGCTATATTTATTAATTTTTAATCGCATCCCATCGATTGCAGCTAAGGTCCAACCGCTACGTTTTAATTGAGACTCCTCAAGCTCCTTATCCAATTTTTCACACATCGTAGTAAGAAGTTCATCTATATCTGTATCAGCGAAAACGGGGCTATTCTTAGTTTTTACTGCTACTGATAACTCATCCCCACTTACATTAGTCATCAGACAATCTAAAACTAAATTAAACTTAATACTATGATGTTCTAATATACTATTGCTTATCTTAACCTTAATAATATGCCTTATAGATGCACAAAACCTAGGAATATCTGAGTTAGTCTCAGACCTAATAAAATATGATCTTAACCTACTTTTGAACGCAGTCTCATATTCTACTATTCCGCTAGAGTCTGGAAGCTCACCTAATAGCTCTTCGTTGCTAGGCTCTCCTCGCTGGCGTTTCGCAGGCGGCTGACCACAACAGCTCTCATGACGCTCCAAGTTGTGCAGGTTACTGAAGCGGAAGCTGCAGTGCGCGCAGGATCTCCCTGGGCAGTCATGTATCCCCAACTGGCCGCAAAGATTGCAAGCGCGGCATATTTGCTCATGTCGAATCCTATTGTCAATCCTAGAAAACGCCTTGGAACACTTGGAGCAGTTCATATTGACTGATGGCGAGTACCTCTGACTGATGGTGGATACCTCTGACTGATGGCGCATCTTATATACTAATCAGGCTGGAGGGGAGGGGTAGGGATAGAGAGGGGTTGGAGGGGAGGGGTAGGGATAGAGAGGTGGGGATAGAGAGGTAGGGATTGATAAATAACATAACCAGTTCAGCATACATCCATTTATTCATAAAGTTCAATTACAAAGTTTTAAATTCCAATATAATATAATCCAGGCAGGTAAAAACATAGTCCTCCATAAACTGTTGTCGCCAGCCGTAGAGCCTTAATGGTGTAGGGAACTCCTCGCCGATATCGTAATATTTCTTTCCATCATACTCAGCTGCACAGTGCGTATTTCTAACAGAAGATTTTAAACAGAAAGATTAACGTTTTTGAAAATATGGATATGATGACCTCGATGGGTGGTGGGGAGGTTGTTGACACAGGAGTATGATGAGGAAGGATGTAGAAATAATTACTAAGAGCCTGATAGGAGAGCAGCAGGATTGGCTCATAGTTATAATCAGCAGGAAAAGTCACTCCCCGAATCCGGTGATAAAGGTTAAAAAATGATATGACTAAGCTATGACTCAATCTCGGAGATTATTATTATATAATATTTTTAGCAGGCTCCCATGTAGGCTTTCGAAAACCTAACCATTTCACTAAAACGCGATTATTTTTTCTTCTCAGTATTTTCTCTACCAGATATACGTCGTTGAACGTAGGTTTCTGCAATTCCCCGGAATAAAACGCGCCTTTGATGGGACTACCGTTCAGGTCCTTCAAGATATAGGTAGGAGGCTTCGTAGTTTTTACTTCTTCAATCTTAAACACCTCCGTTGAATAGTTGGGGTGGTAGGCTTTGTCGAAAACACCTCTCTCGCGCGATATTCGTACATAATCATCCTTCTTAAGAGGGCGAGAATGTCGTTTGATGCTGTCGAAAGGTGCTAGGCTTCTATATTTTGAAAGTATATAATTCTCATTATCTTTATTAACTTGGGCCGGAGCCATTCCTATAGTCCTATGCTTGTCGGTATTATACTCATGAGCAATATCTTGTAGCATGTGTAAATATCGGAACGATCCCTGAAGATGAAATCTGCGATACATCTTAGCCTTGATAGTTCTTATCAATCTTTCAACATGCGCGCATTTTATTGAAGAATATGTACTATAGTGCCTCACACCCTTCTCCTTCATGAGCTTCTCAAAGGGCTTGTTATAAAATTCTTTCCCTCTATCAGTTTGTAACAATGTAGGTACCCCTCGAGTCAGGATTTTCCTCATAGCTTTAGTTACTTCGTCTCCGCTCTTATCTTTCAACGGCTCCATGTATACGTATTTACTGAATGCGTCGATAACTATTAAAATGTATTGATACCCCGTGTTTTGCTTTTTATATTCTTTAAAATCCATCAGGTCAGCTTCCCAAAGATCGTTAATGCCCTTGAGGTTGTAATGGCGGCGCCGGAAGTGTACTCGTACCGGCCGGTGTATCTCCTCGATCAATCTTTCCTTCACAGGGTTGTCCATTTAACGTTTTCAAAACGCAGGCTAAGTATGCCTTTAAGTAGCCTAAGCTGACCGCGTCTGTATCATCCGAAGGATCTGATAAATTAGTAATTCTCTTACCGTAAGCGCTATATATATTGGATTTATTCGTAATACAATTTCCGTCGACGTAACCTTTCGTAGCCGCGTCGTAGGAGAATATAGGAGGGGCAACGCCGGTGATCCGCCTATTTTCAATGTCCAGAAGGTTATTAGATATAAAATATCTCGATATCCTCCGATCGTAGTGATACTCGCCAGTCCTAGGGTTGTAAGCCATGCTCTCGCTTCGACTTCTAGTTAGTAAATGATTCCTAATTCCCGCAACTCGCTAATTATACTTACCTGTTCGTTCGTTACCCCGGTGTTTCCGGCGAGTTGTGACGCTACTAGCTTTCTTAATCTATCGACTAACTCATCGGCCGACGCGTAATATTCGACTCGGGGCTGACTAGTATTCATGTTTAAACCCCTTCCTAACTGAAAAAGGTTCTGAATAACGCCCTTATATTTTCTACTGTTATGAAACCGTTTAAGTTTTCCGTGTACGTCTAAGTGTACTCCCGTACGTTTAAGAATGTCCTTGTAAGCCTTAAGATCCGATCTCTTGTAATCCTTAGGGGCCTTAAAGAATAATAGCTGTAAAAGACCTCGTGTACGTTTATATCTACCATCTTTCACGCGTATCTCATTCGGATCGATTATCACCCTAGCTTTCCCAAGATGTAATACTCCATCTTTACCCTCTCGAATGCCGTAAACTCTATCCCTATCAATTCTCTGGAGGTAGTACTCTAGGTCATCAGCTTTCGCCCCATCATAGGAAGTATCATAGGAAGTATCACTATCGGAGGACGCCTCCGTTTTTTCTAGTTTTACCGCGATTGCTGGCTCAGGGTTTACATCGGGTTCGGGGTTTACATCAGTTTCAGGCTCAGGGTTTACGGAGGTTTTAGGCTCAGGGTTTACTAAAGGTTTTAAGCTCCCTATAGATGTTGTAATAGGTGCAAATGTCTTCTCTAATAGAGCATTATCAGTAAAATCAGACTTTTTAATAGTGTTATATTTCTCCTTGATAGCTTTCGTAAGCTTTACCAGCTCCTTCTTCGTGTCCATCGTAATGTCGACTGATGTATACATAGCTATATAACTTATATATATAGGGATGAGGTAGGATAACAAAAAACACAGGTCATTACATTGCATAAACTTTTATTGTCTCATAATATGTTAACATAGAATAAACTTATCAAAAGATTGTCTATAATAACCTTTATTAATGTTACATTCGGCGTTAATAGTTATAAATCCATGCTGCTCTGACGACCAGCAATGTTTACACATATTGACAAACTCCTTAAAGCTAACATTAGTTATATTATCATTATAAAAATTTCGCAGGTTTCGCATATCCTGCTTAAATAATACAAACACATTAGCATTATCTCTAATAAGATGCTTAGGCACCTTAGTAAATGTTTGAACAAGATAGATTACATCTATGCATTTATGCCTTCCAAAGGAGAATAAGTCTCTGATTACATCCTGCTTAGAAGTAATGACGTCGTCGAATATGAAGACTGAATTAAGTTTTATTTCTGATAATTGAACCTCGCTGACGTCATCGTATAAATAATAGCCAATTTCTGGCACTTTGCTAAACACTTCTCCTAATAGCTTATATTTTAACTGATGTAGCGTCTTGGCGCAAATGTAGACGTTCTCAAAACGTAGTCCATTCTCGTGTAGAAGAAGTGTTAAGACCAAATCCGTCTTCCCAGCTCCTGAAGGTCCGGCTATGATGCATCGAAGAGAGTGAGGAAACAGGCTGGAATGTCTCTTGACAGGTTCATCTTCTCTGGGGAGCTCTACTCGTGTTATCGACTCTGGCTGTTGAGCTATTTTCATGTTTTACGCACGATATTCTTTGACGGGTTATACTCGATGATTCTATCGTTTATAATCAGCGCGTAGGCGCTCGTTTTTGGCGGGAAATTTATAGAGGCTTCTATTTCAATTCTTATATCGATATTCCCCGATTTAACTGAATCGTTCTGTTTACTACAATCGATAACGATTATAGGCGAATTCGATACGAACTCATGGAAGCCTAAGTACGACTGCCCTTGCTCATTATAGTAAGATTGTTTAAATCTTAAATAATTCTCATAGAATACGACTTGATTATTTTTAGTGTGATCGACATTCCATGCTTCGTAGGGGTAATATTCGGAATTCAACCACACTCGTACGTCCCTCACGCTGCAATGATCGAATTTGGACATATCTTTACTCAACTTGTTATTTCTATCCGCCTGAAAAGCCACAATAACGTATCTAGGCTTCTCGAGCCCAGCGCTCGTTTTTACCGTCCAATTATGCTTTGTACTCGCTGGTAAAGAAGGGAATTCGAACAATTCCCAACTCCTAAACGGAACGACGATATCTTCGTCATTTTTTAAAACTTTATACACGCGCAGTTTTTCCTCGTCCGATAAAGTTATATATGGAACGCTCCAGGAAACTTTCTGAAGATTCAGTTTATACTTTGTATCATCGACTTGTGCTGTTAAGGCGTTTACATCGGTTCTAGATCTGATTAGAATCAATTCCTGCTGCATTTGTACTATAATCTTATCATAATCCTCAGCAAATCCTAAAAGTATTTTTAGGGGGATTATAACCGTAAAGTTTCCACTGTCATTAATCGTATAATTGGTAGACCCCCACCCCGCATGCTCTAAATTTTTAACGGTCGTTGGGCTGAATGAGCAATAGCCCTTAAGTGTGGAGGTTATCCCACAATTTCGAACCCGATCGACCTCTACACCTCCAATTTCATATCTGATTTCGTCAAAGAGAAACGCGAACGCGTTGTTAATTAAAGTGACATCAGTCGTTTTAGTACCGTCCTCCTTAGTGAGAGCGCCTTCTAGATAGATATAACTCTCCGACGGTAGTGTGCAGATATCCTGCTGTCTGATAGCGATTCTAATCTCGTCGCTAGGCGCAAACGTTAGCGTCGAATAAGGCTGATGGGAGTGGTACTCGGAGCGTACTATTCGAGTATCGAATCTAACATCATCTGTGATATCGAGCATATTTGATCTTAAATCCAAGCTGTTTGAGGAACTCTATGTTTCTAGGAGATAAGTAGAACCTCTCGCTTCTCCTATCTTCGTACGAATGTTTGGAAAATACTATTCCCATTCTTTTATATGTAATCGGATAGTTATAGTCTCGCCGTTAAAGTTGACTAAATCTCCGTCGATATCTATGAGACGTACTCTTACGGTATCGATGACGTTTGTATTAAGAGGGTAGTATATAATGTTTTTCGGATGTACGTTAATAGCGTAGCCAGGTGCGACGCCCGGTGTAAACTGATGAATATCATGGGTAGGTACCCCGTTTTTATAGGCTCCATTAGCTATGGAGCACTCTAACGAAATAGTCAGAGCGTCTGTAATATTTACAGGCTCGAGTCCTTCATATGATTCATTAGCAGGGATGACTCTTTCTTCCACCCCCAACAGTTCGGCAAAATTGTTAGGGACTGAGAAATCTAGCGCGTAATTACAACTTAACTTTACACGCTTAGTCGTACTACTCGCGTATAAACGTAGCGATGGTTCAGGACCTGTTCTCAACTTTTTATCGGTATAAAGATTCTCCATGAGAGTCCGCAGCATGTCAGCTATGTCGGAAACTTCATACGCGCCTTGCGGAATCGTAACCCTATGACATATGACATCACATATACCGATCGTATCATTCTTACCTCTAATAATGTTAGGTATCGAGTTGAACGAATCCAGCGATAATAGCCCTATATGATATTCGCGCGAGCTGTCGAGAGTGATGGGAGGAAAAAATGTATTGGTAATTTCCGACTTATCATCGCTCATAACAATTGTTAGATTACGCATTTTTTGATCTGTTGTAAAGGAATGTGAGGCAAAGATGTCCGCAGATAGCGCTCCGCCAAGACTGATCGCGCTGACGATTATAGCTTATATTTAAGCCGTTTACATATTTTATAACCTCTAGTGGTGGGGGTAGATCTCCGAAGCTGTCATAATAAACAATGTCGTTATCGTATTTAGATAAGGCTACCCAGTGAGTCCCCTCGTTCTCGTCCAAGTTAATAATGATATTTTCCTTATTTAAAGGTTTAGGAGGAAGCGCATTTCTCGCGTACACTCCTCTAAAATGTTTAATATACCGCTTAGCGACTCTATCGATTTCAATATCCGTTAATGCTCGGATAGGCAGTCTTTTTACAAATGGCGGGAAATTTTTTTTTTTTTAACCCCTTCCCCTCCCACGGTTTTAGGTATAGCCCATAGCCTTTCTTGTAAGGCTTTAAGTATAAGCCGCTACCGATTTGTTTCTTCTCCATATTCATATTATGACGCTTTTCTTCCTCGAGTCTCAATCGAGCGTCTCGGGCTTCATTTACTGTTTTAGCAATGCTTGAAGCTCCTGACGCAATTGTGCCTAGAGCGCTTAATGCGGCAAAAATGGGTATTAGAGGAATAACTCCTCCTTTTTGAGGGATAGGGATGATGCGGGGAATCTTTGTCTGCTTATGAAATACTTTTTTAGCAATCGCAAAAGCCTTATCTATATTTTTAGATATCCCGTTCCCCTTCCTCATATGCTTTTTTATACGTCTTAGCGATGTTGTAAAACAGCAGCTCCCCCCTCCTACTTTCGTTTTGAGCTTCATCGCGTTTGTAACAGCCCACGCAGCAGCCCTCTCACCGAACGAAGAATCTGGCGCCTTGACGCGCTCCCAAGCCTCGTCAGCTAACCTTTTATCAGCTTCCGTTCGGTCTTTATTTGTAGAATAAGCTATATCGTGTCTTTTACAGGCTTCGTCTAAGGGGTTAATCCCTTTATCACCTCTTGCTAGTCTTTCCTTGAGCTTAGTTCCTGGTCCGCAGTATCTATAACCTGGTAAATGTGCTTCGAATGGTAGCTTATCAATTAGTGAATTCAAAAAGCCTCTTCCTCGATGTGTTCTCCTCCGCATATCTCTTCATACTCATACCATTCTTACTCACCTTGCATTTATATAGGATGGGGGTGAGATGAACAAAAAACATAGGGTTTTTTATATATAACTGTTTATTAAGTGAAAGGTTACATATTGAATATACATGGTTACATATTTAGAACGTATTTTATATAATCCTCAGGAGCGTGGTGTTGATAGGAGAGCGCCACCTCCCAGTCCCAGCGGTGCTTATTATCTATGATGAAACGGATGGAGAGGTCCTGATGCTTGATGATGTAACCCCAGTCCAGCTCTGCTTCAAATTCGTTTATGAACTCCTCCGACAGCTTTTGATAGATTGAAATAGTCTTCCAGTCGACTTTATCAGCGTGCTTCCTTATAAATGCCTCGCTAAGATTTTGATTCCTAGATATAGTCGACCAACATATACGCTCGCTATATCTCTCCATAATAGCTTCGCTGAGGCTTCCATCCCTCGATAAGTCACCCCAGTCGAGGTAGTCAGCAAATTCGGTGATCATATCATCTGATAGGTTGTTGTAGTTCCATTTCAAATCAGCAAGGAGAGCTTTCTTAGCTATGAGGTATACTTGAAACATACCTTCCATCTCGACGACTGCTTTCAAACTGCCTATCGATATACCTCATGGAGTATAGGATAGCATTTCCCCCACCACCGGATATATACATCACCGCTCCAGAATTGATAGCTTAGACATCCTCTTTATGAGGTTGTTAATACCTCTCTTCTTATCGTATACATCTATTTCAGCCCTCAGCTCGTGCAGTTTGTTAATAAATGTATCTATTTTTCTATTCATACGATGTTGGGTTAGTAGATAATTAGCTTCTTGAATAAGGTCATAAGATAATAAATGGGCGAGTATATTCTTACGCTCCTCTAGATCTCTCCCTTCTATGACGCATTCGACATTTCTCTCAGCAAGAAAGTTCATAACAAGTATGATGTCATTCTCAGTATTAACTAGATCTTTGAAGATACGACGCGCACTCGTCAAAGGTTCCATCACGACTAATCCTCGTTGAGTAAGTAGAATTCTAAACTTCTCAGGTTCTCCTCTGTTCCATAGGTCTTTTTGTACCATTCCACGTAGTCGTCATAGAAAACCACCTTGAAATCTACTCCTTTATCACCTCTTTCGAATAACATTTCCCAATCGACTCTGTCTCTATGCTTGATGATCTGATAAAGATACATTTTCTGATACTTGCAAACCAAAGTCCAGTCTAATAGCGTCTTGTAATGATCCAACATCTCATCTGTAAGTGGTTGATAACGTGATATATGCCCCCAATTGATTAGATTTGCAAACATGCCTAACTCTTCAACTGTGAAGCGGTGAAATAGCGAAACTAGATTCCAGTTCAGCTTATGTTGAAATTCTATGAGGAAGGTCGTACTCAGAGAGCCTGATCTTGAAATTTCATCCCAACACCTGCACGACTCCATTGCGACTGATGGTGATAACGCTTAACTCCTCCTTATAGATGTCCTTACGATAGGTATACTCTCATATATCCGGTTCTAGTGACTCGGCATATTGGGCATTTCTTTAATATTTTTGCGCAATCCGAGCAAGTTGCTACGTGCGCACATGGAAGGAATGCTATCTCAACTACATCTGCGAAGCATATTTTACATAAATGGCCGTCTCCTGATCCATTTTTCTTTTTGAGAACTAGCGGGCACGTGGGGAACCATATAGTATGTTGCATCCATACATCATCATTCTCCTCCCACTCTTTTAACCCCCCTCCACAGCAGTAACAGATAGTCTGGTCAGCCTTACCTGTGTAAAAAAATCCTGCTTCTATCAACGCTTCGGGGTTTATTTTGTTACTTAAAGGCCAAGTATCGAACGATCTTCTGCGTGCTTCAATTAGTTGGTACTCTGGAAAGCTGACCCGTCTTGAGAAAGGGTGGCTCCCACCACTAGCGCTATAACCGCTGTGCTCATCCTCTGATTGCGCTGCCATGACTGAATGCGCGTCTCTAGAGCTTCTAAGGATCTAAGGAGGGCCTAGTATGACTCATGCTAAGACTAGGCGGTAAACTGCTCTTAGATACGGATGTGATTAAGCGGTATCCATGTTGGCTTCGTGAGGAAAATGGCGGCTGGCTGACACTGTTTTCCTTGTAGCTGATGACGTCGCGTGACGTCAGCTGGCTGACAGTACTCCAGCTGATGACGTCACCGGCGTGACGTCAGCTGGCTGACACTGTTTTCCTTGTAGGAAATGACGTCAGCTGGTTTACACTGGTTTCCGTACGAAATGAGGGCCTAGAACGCTCTAATTCTCTCTACTGACTAGTAACAATACTTATACATCAGGCTTAAAAACAACACTAGAAACATTATTACATGATTTAACTATTAATGACACTGTCATCGGGGAAACTGAATACCAGAAACGTATGAGAGTTGAAATAAATACACCACCTGACACTCCTAATGATTATGATGTAAATGATAATGAAATCGTTAATATCATACACCAAATGGATAACAAGAAAGCACCTGGTTTTGATCATATAAATGGAAAAATTTTACATGAAACCTTTGCCGTTATTCCAATTATTCTAATAAACATCTTCAAAGTGCTATTCTCAAGACAAGAAATACCCCAAACTTGGAAGACGGGTCTGCTTGTTATGATCCCTAAACAAAACTCTGAATCATATCGGCCGCTTAGTATGCTACCGATGTTAGGGAGGGTAATGGATAAGCTTGTAAAAGGCTGATTAACTCATTTCTTAATGAAAAATGAAATAATTAATAGCAATCAGTTTGCATTTAAACCCCAATCAGGCACAATTAAAGCTCTGCAGTTTTTAAAGAACGAGATCCAGGAAACATTTACTTCAAGATCAAATTTAGCTGTTATTAGCCTAGACATCAAAGGGGCCTTTGACAATGCTTGGGTACCAGCTATTCTCTATAATCTCAAAACATATAACAGCCCAAAAAACCTATACTTATTAGTTCATAACTATTTCCAAAACAGACGTTTGACAACAAGAACTAATAATTGTGAAGCGAAGAGACTACTAAGCAGAGGTACCCCTCAAGGCTCAAGCCTATCCCCAATGCTATGGAACGTCCTAATCAACACCATCTTTGATATTAACTTACCCCTGAATACAAAATTAATAGCATATGCCGACGATATTCTTGTAATTATAAGAAACAAGGATTTTAAACAAATTCAATGTGTGGCAAATTTAGCACTAAACAGGATAATAGACTGGGCAGATTTAAACAAATTAACTTTTAATGCAACAAAATCTAGCTACACGATATTCTCTAAAAAACGAAATATTCCGAATATTAACATAAGACTGTACGGACAATCACTACAACATACAGATACATTAAAATATTTAGGTATAATGTTTGACAGGAAACTCTCCTGGAATAAACACATAGATACGGTGTACATCAAGAATCTGAAGTTAATCCAGGGACTTTCAATCGCAGCTCGAGTAACTTGGGGAATGAAAGCAGAATCGCTTAAAGTAGTTTATGAAGGTGGAATTATTCCTAAAATGCTATATGGTATATCGATTTGGAAAGATGGAACAACTAAATCTAAAAACCTCAAAAAACTTATCCGACTGCAGCGCTTAATCGCTATCAAAATATGTAAGGGATTCAGAACTATTTCTGCCGATGCTGCTTGCGTATTGGCTGGACTATTACCAATAGATATTAAAATACAAAACAAAACGCTTATAGAAAATATTCGTCATCAAAACTTAGGATATACTCAGTTTGATAATTATGATATAGAAAGAGATACCGAAAGCAAATCATGGATACATCCAAGTAAGCATTTTGACATTTCGGAAAATGTAAATTCCAAATTTAGCCGGGATAACTCTCTACAGGTGTACACAGACGGCAGCAAAATAGATGATAAAGTTGGATGTGCGTGGGTATCATTCGGTACCAACCATAATCACGAGAAGGAGTATAAATTGGATAGTCGCTGCAGCAACAACCAAGCAGAAAAATTCGCTCTGCTCAAAGCAACAGAATTCTTCTCCTCAACAGCAATCGAACAAGGGATCTCACTACACTTTTTCACTGATAACATGACCCTGATACATGGACTCAAAAATTACAATATTCACAATGTTTTAATTGAAAAAATCAGGAGAAACCTACTAAGATTAACCGAGAGGGGCATTCAATTTACTGTAGATTGGGTTAAAGGTCACTCAGGAAACGAAGGAAACGATAAGGCTGATCAATTAGCAAAATGTGCAGCTCAAAGTGAAGCATTGCCGATAAGCTATGCCAAATTACCGCTAAGTTGGGTCCAGTCTCAAGTTAAAATAAATAACATCTCAACATGGAACAATAGGTGGAGAATAAGCACAAAATCCCCTAGTTGCCATAAATTTATACCGGAAATAAATGCAAAAAATCACGACATTCTTAAAAGTAGAAATTACAAACTTACTCAATTCCTGACAGAGCACGGACACACCAAAAACTACTTAAAACGTTTTAAAATAACCGACGACGATAAATGTACAATAGACGGACAGATACAAACTTTTACACATATACTCTATGATTGCAAGACTTACGACAGACAAAGACTAAGACTCATGAAAAACATCATACTACAAGGAGGTAGCTGGCCTGAGTCGGAAAGAAAGTTGTTCGAAGATCATAAGGAGGAACTCATGAACTTTGTTCTATCCATAAATTTTGAGGAACTAATAAACATCTAGAGAAACCAAGAACGAGAAGAAGCTGACTTCACTCATCATCATCAAACCAAATTATCTTCCTTATTTATCTTGTACTCTCACTGTTTATAAATTATCAATGATTATTTTATTCTTGTATAGTTCATATATTTAGGTTATTATGTATATGTATATATATTATTAAATCAATATTATAAAAAAAAAAAAAAAAAAATTAACATTGTATACTCACTTTAAATATGTAAAGACATGTGTGTAGTATATCATAAGATATGGGGCACGCTTTAACGAATAAACGGCTCTACCATAGGGTTACTATGGCTGAGAAAAAAAAAAAAAAAAAAAAAAAAATATTGATACCATACTGACATACATGAAGACCACGAATACATACAACGAAATATAACTGTATTACAAGTAACGCACAATTAAAATCAAAGCCAAAATTTCTGATCTCAAAATAATTTTAGAGCAATTTGTCTATATTTTTGTGTCTTTGTTTTCTTTAGGTTAGATCCTATTTAGTATTTTATAAATTTTTATTATGATTTCAATTATACCATTATTTTATTACTTATTATTTGCTACTTATTTTGTTTTGTATATATTTTTATCAATATGAACAATTGATGTTCTTTATGAATTTAATGTGAAAATATGTCCTTATTATTTTTATTTTTTTGAGCAGATCGCCCTTGTTGCGGAGCTCTTCAAGCAAATATGATAAGTATAACCAAATGAAAGAAACGAAATAAAAAGAAGATATTGGCTACTTTTCCAATAACCAGAACCAGTATTTCCTCTAATATAAAAAAAGGGAAGGTTATATCGGAGCTATATTTTTGAATATAAGTTAATTGAGTTTAGGTGACTTAATATGAGATTAATGCAACAAAAAAAAAGGTTGTAATTTCTTATTATCTTGGCTGGTTAACGCCAACAGGTGTATTAGCTTACTAATAATTAAATGTTTTGTAAATAATAATAACCTGATGGTAGGTGAGAGGCGATTTTGGACGATTGGTAATGGATGGCTTGGATTGTTGTTAGTGTTGTAAAAGAGCGCGCCTTTAAGGCTAGAAGGCGCGGCTCCTAAAAGCTCGAGCTCCCAGAGCTTGGACAGGGCTCGATAGAAGGCGCGAGCCTTGAAGGCTCGGTTTGGTAGAAGGCGCGAGCCTTGAAGGCTCGGCTTGGTAGAAGGCGCGAGCCTTGAAGGCTCGGCTTGGTAGAAGGCGCATGCTTTGAAGCCTATTACTTTTCATTTCCAAAATGGCGGATGGTGGGCAAACAGCTGTTTCATGAAATATACTTTAGTAGATTCGTCCTAAATTCTTTCCGCCAGATTGAAATTATTCGCTGGCAATTAAATTCGCCATTTCATTGATAAACTAATTATATAGATCACTAATTGGGTAAAAATAGTAACTTTTCCTAAAAAATAAACTCTTCTGTGAGACTGTGATGGCAACACTGTCCTACTACTACTATACTACTATAGCCGTGCTTGCCGAAGCTCTACCTTCCTAGGGCTCCAAGGCCGAGCCTTCATGGCTCGAGGGAGAACCTTGCCGAACCTTCAGGGCTTGATAAGGTTAGGCTGAAGCCTCACTCCCGAGCCTTCATCCAGCCCTCAGAGCTCGGGATGTAGAGGTTAGGTTCAAGGTTCAAGCCTGAAGCCTCTAGTCGGGGCTCGCTTTTAACAACACTAATTGTTGTACGACGATCCTTGATTGTCGGTGGTAGTTGAAGGTAGTGGGAAGTGGACATTTGGTGATGGTCCTTGGAGCGTTTTTGGAATTTTATAGCTTTTGGTCCTTTCAGAGTTTTAAAGCTTTCGACTGAGACAGTTTAATTCTAACTGTGTATGTAGTCTACGTTACGTTTAATTTTCAGCTCTATCAATTTTTTCCGACATGCATCCGATAATCCGAAATATTTGATAATCCGGTATGCTTCAAGTCACGAACGTGCCGGATTAAAGGAAGTTTACTATAAATACATAAAAAATGCATAATGAAAAGTTTCTTAATAATTAAAAAAAAAATCGAGCCTGTGCTGGCAAAGGTTTATAAAACAATTGTGACGTCCAAATCCATCGGATTAAAACACTAAACCATGAAACACCATCCTTGTATATTTCATGTACCTATACACAGCCATAAAGCAGAGAAGGAATAAAACTGTCCAGAACATGTAATAGATAAAAGGGAAAAGCCTCCTACTACTGCTGCTGTATTGTAGAATTACAAAGCAGAATGAAATACTGGTTTCTAGTTCCGCTGGAAGAGTTAGTCATTCATTGATTAATCTGTCGAGATTAATATAGTTTGTGCTTTATTTGCAGGGTGGATGGAAAATACTCTTGCAATTCACCGTTCAGCTTTTCATTTAGTTCTTATTTTCGCATTATTTGCGTCTCTCTTTTTTCCCAACATTTGTGGAACTCTCCAAAAACATTAATGTTCATTACGAAATAGGACAAATTAGGTAATATACGTACGTCTATTTACATTATATTTATACTACTGTATAGAAAAAAAGTCTGACTCGCAGGAACTGCGTCATGTTAGCGCGGTTACGTACATCTTGAAGAAATGGAATAGATTAGCATCACAAATCACAGGAAACTGACAGTATCAAACTTACACAGAAGCGGATAATTCTTAATCTGTATAAGTTAATTCAATTATGTACTGAAAATGTACTTACTCATTGACTACTGCTGAGAATGCTCTATTCTAAACAACCAAAAATTCGTTGTCATTTTAAGTATCTTGTTTTACTAGCAAATTCGTCTTACCGTTATAATCAACTGTAAATATGTGCTTCATGGCGAATAAAATTCCATTCTGTCGTGGGTTAAATCTTTCTATAAAATAAGAAATAACGATAACATCAGTTGGAGGCTATGAGGAAGGTTAATAGACCGGAGAATTCAAAACAAACTACGTCATCATGATCAGCCACGGCCATCTTGATTACCACAGCCACTCCAAACTTATTATTACCAATACCTTTCACCGTTTCTTAGCTTATTTTACTACTATACTAATTTTACTGATAAATGCAATTTAAAACAAAAAAACAACCAAATAAAAAGGGAGATAAACAAAGAGAAAAACCCTTTCAAAACAAACACTTTTGTAGTTTTAAGCGCTTATATCTCTGATTGACGTTGTCCCATCGAAAATTGATTCAGAATCTTTTTTGTGGAGAATTTAGTAAGCAATCGAATAGTCACGTTCCACTTACCACGATTTACCAACCGTTATCGAGATATTTACGAAAAATGTATGAAGATCCGAAAACTTTTCACGTCTATTAAGAAAATAATTTTTTTCGCAAACTTCATTAACTCCAAATATAACCAAAATTTAAACATCTTAGTTAGGATTAATTTCCAATATCTAGAAAATATTTCAATTGAATCCCGCGATTCTAAGTACTCACATAAAGATAATGACTTACAAAATCATTGATTCCACTTTTCTCAGAAACGATTACAGATATCGCCTTGAAAATGGTTTCATTCGTTTTCTTATGGTAACAAACCTATAAAACAAGTACCTGCAAGCATATAAACTCTAAAACGTAAGCGTTACGATTTTTTTGCGCGAATTTCGCCCCAAACACCATCTTCTAGTGAGCGGATTCTGCTGGTTAACGAACTTGACCTTTCAAATTAGACGACAGATTTTTGTACCAAATTTCATCAAAATCGGACCATTTTTGAGCCGTCAGGAGCGCGAACAGACAAGCATATATATATATATATACATATATATATATATATATATATATATATATATATATATATATATATATACAAATTTTAGCTACATATATTTTTGTGATCTATAGGGTCTCAAACGTGAAAGTTTCTAGTCGGCACTTTCGGATTGCGTTATGAGGTCAACCTCATAAGCGGGTTCTCCCTATGGAGATAGGGAGTAACCGCACTAAAATCATACAAGTACCTGCAAGCATATAAACTCTAAAACGTAAGCGTTACGATTTTTTTTTGCGTGAATTTCGCCCCAAACACTATCTTCTAGTGGGCGGATTCTGCTGGTTAACGAACTTGACCATTCAAATTAGACGACAGATTTTTGAACCAAATTTCATCAAAATCGGACCATTTTTAGCGCGGTTCCTCCCTCCCCTATAGGGAGGAACCCCGCTTATAAGGTTGATCTCATGACGCAATCCAGAAGTGCCGACTAGAAAATTTTGCGTTTCAGAACCCCTAGAGACCGAAAATGATGGTGGTTCAAATTTGTGTATATATATATATATATATATATATATATATATATTTGTCTGTTCGCTCTCTAGGTAGAAGACGAAAGGTCCGATTTTGATGAAATTTGGTACAAAAAACCGTCGTCCAATTTGAAAGGTCAAGTCCATTAACCAGCAAAATCCGCCTACTGGAAGATGGCGTTTGGGGCGAAATTCGCGCAAACAAAATCGTAACGCTTACGTTTTTGAGTTCATAAGTTTGTAAGTACTCTTTTTATAGGCTTCTTGGGCTAGGAAAACGAATGAAACCATTTTCAAGGCGATAGCATTAACCGTTTTCGAGAAAATTGGAAAAATAGTTTTTGAAAACCGTTTTTGGTTTGGGTACTTAGAATCATGGGATTCAGTTGAAACATTTTCTGCATGTTCTACTTTCATTAAAACTAATATGTTGAAATTTGTGTTACGTTTGGAGTTAAGGAAGGGGTAGAATAAAATATTTTATTAACAGACATAAAAAGTTTTGGTAACTTTGTATACTTTCCTTAATATCTCGAAAAAGGTTGAGAATTTGGTAAACGGAAGAATACCATTAGAAAGCGTACTAAATGCTCTACAAAAAAGGTTCTCATGAAAGTTTTGATTAGACGATGTCAATCAGAGAAATAAGTGCTTAAATCTTTAAAGTAATTGATTTCGCTTATTGGAACTGTTCTTTTTGTCTTTTTTTATTCCTTGTTATTTTTTAACTGCTTATAGTTGGATAATGTATTTGATAATAAATCAGGTTAAAAAAAAAATAAGAAAAACAATTTAATCTTAGAGATATGGATTTCCAAGATATAGCTTTTCAAATGCCTAGCGGGGTCCTTCCTAGGGCGGGGACCCATCCAGGTAAGATCGTAAATAAGACATTTCTTGAAAGTAAAGATGGAACTGTGAACTTTGGTCCTCCTCTGCCTCCCGGCACTTTCATTGCTGATGAAGGCTACCAATGAGTAGCCAAAACGTCCTAAATATAGATTTTTTAACAAAAATCGTATTTAGGTTTCTTTAGCCGAATCCCAACCATTCCATCTTTACTTATCACCTCGACGGATAACTATCTAATCTTCATACTTTCTAGAAATGTTGATCCAAAATAATAACAGCTTCTATTTTAATCATTTTAAATGAGTCTAGAGGTAAGAACGGAACCGCGCAAAGATGATGCAGTTCCTGAGAGTCGGACTTTTTGAGCCGTCAGGAGCGCGAACAGACAAGCATATATATATAAATATATATATATATATATATATATATATATATATATATATATATACACAAATTTCAGCCACATATATTTTCGTGATCTATAGGGTCTGAAACGTGAAAGTTTCTAGTCGGCACTTCCGGATTGCGTCATGAGGTCAACCTCATAAGCGGGTTCTCCCTATGGAGATAGGGAGTAACCGCGCTAAAATCATATTAATATACATATAAAAATTCGAAAGGGAGGGATTCCTTCATAGGGAGGAACCTCGCTTTTGAGGTTGACCTCATAGACCGAGAGTGTTTTATGCACCCTGAAATGTGTTTCCTGGACATACCTTGGAACACCAGGTACTGCGCACAGGGTAAAGGTGCAAAACAATATTGCCTAAAAGTAGAGTTTTATTCAGAAGCCAACTATTATTAATTAAATAAATGGCAAATTAAGGCAATTTTCAAATTAATAATAAATAAGGCAGGCACTTTTAAGGGGGTAAAAATGATAATAATAATAAAAAACTAAGTACCTAGTCTTTATTTTTAATAATTAATGAAGTGCTTTATTCACGCTGCGTCTTCAATAAACATATTTGAAAATAATTGCAAAAGGGCAGACACTTTTGTGAGGTTTAATTATCAGGAAACATGAAAATAAATGTTGCTTATGATAGACTGGAATACACTGCGTGTAACCGTAAGAGTGTATGACGCGACTGCGCAGTGTTGGTTGTTTTCTGTGCACTCATTGGTTCTTGCTCACATGATCTTGTACAGCTGTTCCGGTTTTAATGGCAGCGAAAATAAAACTCTCATTTTATATTAGAATAAAAACAATTAATTTTTTTTTACGTGTTATACCCCTTAAAACTATCTGCCATATTTATTATTCATTGTAAAATTGTCTTAATTTTACATTAAAGATAGTTGCCTTCTAAATAAAACTGTATTTTCGGGCAATATTTTTTAGCACCTTTCTCCTATGTGCAATACCTGGTGTTCCAAGGTATGTCCAGGAAACACATATATACCTTCTTATCTGCCCAAGAGGTATATTATAGCAAAATTTCAGGATGCATAAAACACTTCATGAAAAGTGTGTTGCTGGCTCTTGGACTATCCGGAAGCGCCGAGTTCATGTTTCAGAACTCAGATCATGAAAATAAGTGTGTTTTTTTTCTTTGTATATATATATATATATATATATATATATATATATACATATTCATGTGTGTGTATATATATATTACTTAATAATTTCATAATCTCCTTTGATATTTCAGCTGAACTCTGACGGCTATGGGTCTCACACTTCGCCCACACATCACCTACTTGCTTCTAATTCGAACGACAATAACGACCCACACAGTTTCCATCCAAAAAATGCCAAGTAAGTGAATCCATCCTTTTTTGGTAACATTTCATCCAGGAAACAAGTCTAAAAATATATTCTGTACAAAATATTTAATAAAATGTATTAATATAAAGAACGTAATGTATAGCTATTATACCGTGTGTTTAAAATTGAATGTCGCGGTTTAATAATAATTACAGTCAACTCAAACAGTTCTGTTTGCTGGCACCATGACGATAAAAATCGAGCCATCTTTTGGCAAGTCACCAACTTTGCCATTGGCCCTTTCTAAGCGATGACGGCGAAAATATTACGGATCTTTTTTATTTTTGGTAAACCAGTTACGTTTTCATCTTATTAGTGAATTATCATACTGTTATTTAATAACGTATGTCTATTTTAAAAGAAAAAAGTGAAATAAAAATGTAATACACGAAAACAACATTGATTTAAAATGTAAGTATTACATACCAGAAATTGTAATATACGTAGTAAGGTCCATAAGTTTCCGGCCTGACCTGCTTCCCCTCCTTCAAACGTGCCGGGACCTGCAGGTCCATGCCTGCTCACTCCATACCCATCGCCCGCACTTCCTCAGTCTTGTCAGTCATTGTCCAGCCTTGAAGGAAACTACCCATTTTTACAATGTTCAAACTCGAGTACCGTGCGGTAATTAAATTCTTTTGTAAAGAGGGTCTTACTCCTGCGCAAATTAAAGAGCGCTTGGATTGTGTATACGGGCAGTCCTTCCCCTCGTATTCCACAGAGAAAGAATGGGCAAAATTATTTAAGTTAGGGAGAGAAAGTCTAGAAGATGACCCACGTCCCGGTCGCCCATTGGAAGCTGTCACTTCTGAAACAATCCAACTTGTGGAATCTGAATTGCTGTCTGACCGGCGACTAAAAACCAAGGAAATAGCAGCGAGGTTAGGGCTTTAAAAAGCAAGTGTTTTGAGGATCATCAAAGAACATTTGCGTATGAATAAGGTTAGTGCAAGATGGGTTCCAAAAATTCTTTCAGGTGCTCAAAAACAGGAACGAGTTCACTACTGCAATGAATTTTTACGCGAGTATAATGCCGACCCAAGGAATTTTTTGGACTCAATTGTGACTGGGGATGAGACAATGGTTCTATATTATGACCCACTCAGCAAAAGAGAGTCCATAGAATGGAGAAAACCAGAAGAAGCGCCTCCTTTAAAGGAAATAGTCACACAGTCAACAAAAAAGGTAATGGCCACAATTTTTTGGGACTGTAAAGGAATACTACTGATAGATTTTAAAGAAAGGAATACCACAATGAATGGTGAGTATTATGCAGCCCTACTTCACCGGTTACGAGACGCCATTAAAGAGAAGAAGCGAGGGAAGTTAAGCAGAGGTGTCCGCCTTCTTCACGACAATGCCTCTGTCCACACAGCATTGATTTCCAAGGCAGCTGTGAAGGACTGTGGATTCCAAGAAATCTCTCATCCACCCTTCAGCCCAGACTTGGCCCCTAGCGATTTCTACCTTTTCTCAAAGTTAAATTCTGACCGTCCTGGTAGTCGGTTTAACACCGACGAAGAGCTACAAGCAGCAATACCCCCTCCTCCACGCAAGTCAAGATGGCTCCTCTTTGTACCACATTCAACTATGTCAATTCAATTCAATTTTTGATTTATAGAATATCAAATCACCTTCCTCAAATAGCAAATTGTATGAGGTTCTATAACCATCAATAAAGATTATATCATGGTAACTGAAATCACTGATAACATATAAAGACCCAATATTGCATTTTTATATACACTGGTACCAGCAAACAAAACAGGTTCAGTTGCTCATTCAAATATATATATATATATCCATAATAAAAGAAATGTCAGTAGATAAGCACTTATTTATCGATATCACGAATGCATAGATTTGTCTGAAACACTTTTTTTTAGAAATTTAGATAGTTCATTAGTTAGTTTTCTTCACTAGTTTCCTTCAATCTCTATAATTATTTATCCTTCTTAATTTTTTTTAAAAAATTGTTAATTAAATGTCCTTATAATAATTAAGTTTAGTTTTCTCATCAATAGAAAATACTTGTCATTTTATTTTATCTATAAAGACATTTTATTCGTCAAAATATTCACTATTACACAAGACAACAAATTGAACTACAAATTTAGTTTATGGTACATTCGTGGAACTAAATATCCTCTGTCTTTTAGTTATTTGTTAAATTATTTTAAAGTTAACTGCTTTTAGTAAATAGCAATTGTAATTAATTAATTACATGAATGTAGTTACTGCTTAACTACTAGGTACATTTTCTATTTTCTTGCGTTTAAGGATTTACATTGAAGGCCAAATTATGTAGGATATAGAAGTTGACGTTAGGAAAGACTCTAGCTGTACGTCCGAACGTACAAACGGACAACCATCTAAAGTAACAATATTTATTTTATTTTTCCGCAATAAAGGCGATAAAACATATAGAGATCAATGAAAAATATTTATCTTTGTGGTAATACGTCCATTAGAGTTATTACATATCATAATTAAATATTGATTACCTTGAAAAGTGTAAGGGGCCCCTACACTAAACCCGTTCCGATCCGATCCAATAGCCACCGACTGTCGGGGAAGAAAAACAAACACATGCATCTAGTTACCTTTCTTATAAATAATTTTTAAATATGAATACCAATACTTCTCTTACCTCCAACATTCGACATAATCGAAGATTTATTTGCTTATTAGGTAGTATTTATTAAATTAATCACTCATTTTCACTTCACTACGAGGTCGTTACTGACGAGTTGTGACTAAATCGGATCGGATCGGGTCGAGACCAATGTAGGCACTCACGTCGGCCGTTGTCGATGAAACGAAATCTCATCGGATCGGTAGAAATACGGGTCCGATGTAGGTGCAGCCTAAGACTATCACTGGTCGATACCACGCAGAGTTATTGCAACGTTTGAACCACAAGGTGCAAATTAAACGATATGCATCACGATAATGCACCAACGCATTCGTGGATTGTTGCCATGTCCAAAAACCACGAATTGAAGTTTGAATTTATGCCGCATCCTTCCTACTCTCCAGACTTGGCCCCTAGTAACTATTACCTGTTTAGTAACCTCAAAAAATAGCTTTTTTTTTTTTTTTTTTTTGCAATGAGGGGAAAACCTAAAAGGCCCTCAGGGGATTCGCCTCGTACAACTCCCCCAGTGTGTGTGGGACTCTCACCTACCAAAAAACCCTCATTTTTGGGATGATTCCCTTTTGGAACAGCTGCTAAGGCCAATCTTCAAGAGGGTACCTTATTTTCCCCTAAAGGGGACCAACCGTATTCTTATTACATTTATGGGGGACTAACTCTGTTCCCCTCCCACTTCTTTTTTAGCAAGACTCTGCTTGTAAAAGTCACGACTGCATTCCACTTATCAGGGCTTAACAGCATCAACTTGATTACTGTTTCCGGCAAGAAAGGATCAATGTCAATGCTTAGTCTTGTCCGTTCTTTTTCCCATCTTTATATAACTTTCGTTAGGTATGTAGACATTGTATTACAATTTCGTGTAGATCACTTTATGTGGTTTCAATCAAAAAATAGCTTGGTGGTAAAAGATTTAAGAGCAACAAAGAAGTTATCGAAGCTGTAAATCAGTATTTTGAGGAGCTTGACGAATCTACACTTAAAACTGATATAACTAAATTACAACACCTTTATGAGAAATGTATCTGTGTTGATGGTGATTATGTTGGAAAATAAAGCAAAAAAATAACCTTAAAAACATTGTTTTTCTTGGTCAGGTCGGAAGCTTTTCATCCCACCCTCGTATATTATTGACAGCTAAAGGATTGTTACAATTTCTATTTTCTTGCGTTTAAGGATTTACATTGAAGGCCAAATTATGTAGGATATTGAAGTTGACGTTAGGAAAGACTCTAGCTGTACGTCCGAACGTACAAACATGAATGTAGTTACTGCTTAACCACTAGGTACATTTTCCATTTTCTTGCGTTTAAGGATTTACATTGAAGGCCAAATTATGTAGGATATAGAAGTTGACGTTAGGAAAGACTCTAGCTGTACGTCCGAACGTACAAACGGACAACGAACTAAAGTAACAATATTTATTTTATTTTTCCGCAATATAGGCGATAAAACATATAGAGATCAATAAAGGATTGTTAGGGGGCGAGGTTAGCTCAGTGGTAGAGCACTGGACTAATAAGTTGGAGGACCTGAGTTCAAAACCCTAGCAAGCACTAAAGATTATTTCTTCTACTGTCTTCGTTCATTATAGTGTCTTCGGCCTCCCTGGCCGTCCCTAGGCCATCCCAGCCTTTAGTTAATTTAACACGTTAAGTGCGGCTGATGTTAAGCCATACTTAAATTAGGTAAAACTGAAGTTTCATGTCCTCAAAACCGATTTCTTTCAAATTTTATATAATAACGTATTTTGATGCAATAAACACGAATCCGTTAAAAAAAAAGTTCGAATTCAACTAGGATATAAGTTATTAACCACTAAAGTTCACTATGATGATTAGATAGTTAGCCGTCGAGGTGATAAGTAAAGATGGAATGGTTGGGATTCGGCTAAATAAACCTCAATATGATTTTGTTTTAAAAAAATCTATATTTCGGACGTTTCGGCTACTCATTCGTAGCCTTTGTCAGCAATGAAAATGCCGAGCGGCAGAGGAAGACCAAGGTTGGCAATTAAGTAACCATTATGAAAGTGTCTGCACAATGGTTACTTAATTGCCAACCTTGGTCTTCCTCTGCCGCTCGGCATTTTCATTGCTGACGAAGGCTACCAATGAGTAGCCGAAACGTCCGAAATATAGATTTTTTAAAACAAAATCATATTGAGGTTTATTTAGCCGAATCCCAACCATTCCATCTTTACTTAAAGTTCACTGTAATGGGGGCTATGAGATCTAATGTAAACAACTAAATTTGTCAACATGCGCATGCGCGGGTATAGAAAAGTTCACAATAAAGAAGTTAAATCGAAATTTACCATCAATTATTTAAATTCACCAGCAGTTATTTATTCACAACCATTTTTTTAAAATAATGAAACACTTCACATTTCTTTGAGAGGAGATCGTTGACCGTAGATGATACCTGCCTCCCTTTCCATTAACACAACATTTTAAGACTTTATAACCCCTTACTGTACTTCGCCGCCTTCGCCGCTCTTTCTTTCATCTTCTATGTTCTCTGTCCATTGGGTGGTCCAGAACCCCCCCCGCCTCACCAACTCCTTTCTTCCTATGTTTCCCTGTATTAACTGTCAGAAATGATCCCGCATTTGTGAGGAATAGTTCTCTATCTTCCCATCGGTAAGCCCATATTGTTATTCTTATATCTAATCTAATATGTAATCTGTTATTCTTATATCTGTTTTCCTAATAATCCAAACACTTCTAGAGCACATTGTTCTTCTATATATTATGTTCTAGTATTTTATGTTTTGTCTTTTTCCATATATGTATGTGTATTTGTGTATGTAGGCATATATATATATATATATATATATATATATATATATATATATATATGTATATTTCAGTATTACATCCGTCCTACTTGTTTTTTACAGCCCTGATGAAGGCTTGAAGTTCAAGCCGAAACGTCGGCACAATAAAACCATTTTTATGATAGAATGTAGTTTTATTAAGTAGCAGTGACCGAACCCCGACAAGCCCTACCTCACTTCACATTTCTTGTTTCGGTCATGAAAAGTATTATGTAACAGAAATCCCTAAATAATAAGCTAATGCCCTTATAATTATTAGTTCGTTCTAATTCGCGTCTGCTGAATTTTAATTGTCAACATACTCTTTTTTTGTAAAAAAAAAAAAAAAAATAGCAATGAAGTTGCACGAATTTATCTTCAAACGTGCTCATAAATATGAAGAGCGCTTAAAGGCATTTTTCTGTGCGAACGGGGATTTGTATCCACCGAACATCGCGTCTGAAGAAGAAGAAAGCTAAGAAGAATGTCTAGGACGACTTTTAGGCATACATGCTATGTGTTTCCCAATGTTACAAATACGCTGTTTACGGCTACTTTTGTAACCTTCCTAACAGTGAACGTTAGTGCTTAATAACTTCTTTCCTAGTTGAAAGCGAACTTTTTTTTTAAACGGATTCGTGTTTAGTGCATCAAAATACGTCATTGTACGAACCGATTTGAAAGAAATCGGTTTTGAGGACGTTAAACTTCAGTTTTACCTAATACCCCCGGGGGCATGCACCGCAGTTAACGTTTTAATAACGGATACCTTGGTGCTAATGACTCTAGCAGTCGAAGCGGCCAAGTGGAAAATCAGGCGGCCGGAGCATAGTACTGACCACACTATCTCCCTAGTGTACCGTATGAATCAGATACCTCTATAGTATCTGCCCCTTATGGCCTGTTATGGGACTGATTTTTTTTTTTTTTTTTTTTTTTTTTTTTTTTTTTTTTTTTTTTTTTTTTTTTTTTTTTTTTTTTTTTACAAAAGGATTCTTACGTCAACCTGGTTTCATTGTTGTTTGTCTAAGTTCTAATAGTCAGATGTCAAGTAGATATAACTGTTATTCATTTTGGTAGTCAGTTCATACAGTCGTTCGTCCAGGACTGTAACATTAATTATTACTTCTTGTAAGATTAACTTCAGTACCTAGTTAATTAATGTAGTTCACTACATGCTTTAACATTAGCTGCTAGTTTGTGATTACTAGCAACCAGTGTTGGGCAAAAATTATTCAGAATGATGAATAATGATTAATGAATAAATGTATTATTTCATTCATGAATGAAGAATAATTACTTTTATTCATTATTCGTTATTCTGTGAATGAAGTTTATGTTTTATTCACAAATTATTCGAATGATCATTCAGAATAAACATGTTTTAGTGAATAACGATAGATTTATTATAATGTTGTCAGCCAGAAATACGTATATATATGTGTGTGTTTGAGTAGGATTATTCAGTAGACCAACTAGAAATAATTAATAACGAATGATGAATAATGAATGATGAATAACGAATAATGAATAACGAATAATTCTGTGAATAATTCATCATGTACCGTGTGAACAAGATAATTCAGTGAATTAGTCATCATTCACTAAAAATTTATTCGAATGATCATTCGAATAATAATTTATTCGAATAATGCCCATTACTGCTAGCAACTTCAAACTATTAATTAGAAATTATTGGTGACAACTTGTTAGTTAAAATACTAACTTCAAGTTAAAAAAGTCCGTCACTCAGGATCTGCATAACAAAGCACTTTCCTTAGAATTTGGGTAGTGTGGATTGCATTCCTGAAATATTTGTTTAAAATAACCTTTAAAAATAAAATAGGTTTAAAAAAACATGAATAGGTTTACTCTTTTACATTTGTAATGTAGTTAACTACTGGAAGAACGTAACTCCTTTTTGTTATCCCACGTTTTCTAATGTATACAATTTTTTTTATCTGTGTTATTATTTTTTTTTTTAATAAGTATATTTACATTTTCCTGTAGTAATTGTCTAAGCCCATCTTCTGGAGGCTTAACCCCAGTCTAAATATGGCTGACGAGGAGGCTAAATTTCTTACTCTATGAATATAATTAGCTGTAACATATTATACTATTTACAGACTATATGTTTACAGACAATCAATCAATACAGGTGGTGGTTATCTAATCACCTGACTTCACATTTACTAGTTGTATATATTGTCAGATTTCATAATTTTTCATCAATATGCACAAGATGGTTTAAAGACCTGTCTTCAAGGCACTAACTATAATAATTGGCTGTAGAAGTTGATTGATTGTGAAGACAATTTGTTTTATCTGATTGTTAGTATAATGCAGTTTTTTTCTCGAAATGGGATTAAAAAGTAATTCTTTAAAACCGTGCTAGATGTTGACCTAAAAGAAACAGAAAATAATTTTATTTAGAAAATGTCCGTTCTTCACCTTTCCTGTGGTCTGTTAGTTGCTTAATTTCGAAATATTTGTTCGATATTTTCGCATTTTTAATTTTTTCTGAGGGAGCTAGGTAGAGAGAAGAGAGAGAGGGGGGGGGGGAGGGAGGGAGGGAGGGAGAGGCCGTTGACGACGTGGCCGTTATCATCGAAGCCAGGTCTAGAAAGGAAATACAGGATCGAGCTGCTCTGGCGACGAGAATCATCACTACATGGAGTGCCTGCAATAATCTGCAAATAAATGCGACAAAAACGAAAGCTCTCTTCCTGAAAGGAAAACTAAATCCAAATTCCCCTCCAAGAATCACTATCTGTGAAAAGTTGATTAAACCCTCCCTAAGTGTTGAATATCTTGGCATTAATATAGACGAGCGTCTAACATTCATCGAGCACATCAAACGAGTTCAGAGTAAAGTCTGCTACAGATTTGCAAGTCTTAGGGTGGGTTTACACTTGCTAGTTATTGCAGGAAATTTATATCAGACAGAAATTGCGACTAGTGTAAACCATGAGCAATTTATGTCTGAGATATATATTTCTATCCCGAGCAATAAGTGTCGACACTTCTATACCGTCAGGTGAATACGCTGATTATAAAGAGAGAAATAAATGTCAGACAGAAATATCTTCGTTTCTAGCTATATTGCCGAAACTTCTATACCAAGCAGAAAGGACTAGACAGGACATATATGTCCATGAGTGTAAACAGGCCGGACATTTATTGCAAAGCGAGAACCGTCCTATACATATCCATGACATAAATGTCTAGCTATTTCTGTCCGTATGTAAACTTGCAAGAGAATATCTATCCGACACTTATATCGCGGCATATATCCTGACATATATTTCCTGCCAGAAATATCAAGTGTAAACGCACCCTTAGACGACTAGCCGGTAATACTTGGGGCTTCAGCTTTAGTAATAGGCAGATTCTATATAAAGCAGTTTTTCTTCCTCTCGTCACATATACAGCACCTGCATGGTGCACTAACTTGACGAAGAAAGAGAAGAATATCCTGCTTCAGGCCCAAAGAAGAGCTCTTCTACTTGTGACGAGGGCGTACCTCACGGTGTCCACCGACGCACTACAAGTAATAGCAGGTTATCTTCCTATCGACCTGGAAATACAGCTGAGAATAGCGAAGTATAACCTGTAAAGAGGATTACCAGCAAAAATCGGCAATAGGATCTTCACTAGTACGAGCTACAGCCCCGAGATGCTGGAGGTAGTCAAGAATGCAGCAATTGACGAATGGCAGAAACGGTGGACTGCCAGTACAAAAGGAAGGATGACGTACGAATTCTTCCCAGACGTACGAGCTCGCTTGGAAGCACATTGGATGGCACCGGATTTCTGGACAACGCAGTTGATGACAGGCCACGGGAACATCAAATCTAAGCTCCATTTCTTCAAGAGAAGAGAAGATCCTCGCTGTAAGTGGATGCAAGACACATCATTCTACACTGCCCTCTATACACAAGGCAAAGACTCAAGCTAGCAGGAGAATATTCCTTGTTAGAGTGGCCGCCGGAAAGCTAGCAGGAGAATATTCCTTGTTAGAGTGGCCGCCGGAAAGCTAGCAGGAGAATATTCCTTGTTAGAGTGGCCGCCGAAAAGCTAGCAGGAGAATATTCCTTGTTAGAGTGGCCGCCGGAAAGCTGGCAGGAGAATATTCCTTGTTAGAGTGGCCGCCGGAAAGCTAGCAGGAGAATATTCCTTGTTAGAGTGGCCGCCGGAAAGCTAGCAGGAGAATATTCCTTGTTAGAGTGGCCGCCGGAAAGCTAGCAGGAGAATATTCCTTGTTAGAGTGGCCTCCGGAAAGCTAGCAGGAGAATATTCCTTGTTAGAGTGGCCGTCGGAAAGCTAGCAGGAGAATATTCCTTGTTAGAGTGGCCGCCGGAAAGCTAGCAGGAGAATATTCCTTGTTAGAGTGGCCGCCGGAAAGCTAGCAGGAGAATATTCCTTGTTAGAGTGGCCTCCGGAAAGCTTAAGTGATTTAGTGAAGGACGAAAACATTTTTAAGACGTTTAGCAATTTTGCAAACAAGTGTTATCAACGAAAGACTCTTAGGAGCAAATGTATTTTTTAGATTAGTATAGTAATAATAACTCATTAAGATTAATTTTATATAACTAGTAATTAATAAGTGTGTAAATATATTTGTCCAGTTGTATATATGTGTGTTTGTGGGTGTCTGGGTGTATGTGTGTGTCTGTGATAAATTGTGAGTGTAAGTATGTATAGCTAATTATATGCCATCAAAGAATATTAGAATATTATTATTAATATGTATAGATTATGATGTCAAGCAGTAATATGTATATAGTTTGTTCATAGTATAATGTAATGTAAACATTGTAATGAATCATCTAGAATTATATTAGGGTAGGTTAGGATAGATACTATTGGAAACCCTCTGAGCAGAGGCAGAGGCTTTCCAATTGCGGGTGCCCTCAATTCTGGAACCGATCTAATAAATCCCAATATTGTTGTATAAAAGCTTAGCCTTTCTTCTTAACAAAGAACGAAGGTGGAGCCGTACTGACCTATAAAAATTTCGCGCACTCAAAATTTAGAAATTGGACAGAACCGCTGGTATAAGGGCAGCCTTAAGGCACAGCGGGGGCAGAGAAGGGGGAAAAAGAGAGAAAGAGTGATGAAGGAGAGAGGTAATCTAGGCGAAGAAGATGGACCTTAAGACAGAAGGAATGAGATACCTAGAGAGATAAAAGCTAGAACAATAAGCCTCTGCTAATATTAGCAGAGGCTTTGGCCATGCTACCTTTCTACCACCGAACATAGCAGCTCTCTAAAGCAGCTAGCTTGCTAATCGTAGAGGCTTATCTCACATCTCTTCCAAGAAAACCAGGCTAGCATTCGAACTCTAACGTATTTGGCGTTTTATTCAATCTTTTATCGCTTTATCATTTTAATCATCATTATGGAGATGAGTAAATAAAGATGGTCTGCTCATTACTGTAAGGAGACCCCAAACAAATAACGAAATATATACAAATCTTTAAAATTATGTGTTTCATCCTCTCCACACCACCTTCTTTAACCCCCCCCCCCCACCCCAAAAAATATAGGAGTGAGTATGCCTCCGATTTTCTGAGGACTAATGTAATAATAGGCCCCATTTTGATCCCTGGATTTAACGTAGAGTCGTTCCACGCATTCTTCTATAATAAACCGCCCTTAGAAGGTGGGTCCAAGTCGACGGTCGTCCACCTTACTACGGGAGGGCCGTCCGAATTTGGTTGGACACTAACTATCCATGGTGTTCGATAGGACCAGGTGGGCCGGTATCTTGGCCCGCTCGATCTTTAGACCTTACGCCCGTGGATTTCTTCCATTGCGACACATTAAAGATTTGATCTACCGGGAGCCCATTGGCTGAAGAGATCACCTCATCCATCGCATCAGATGGGCCTGGGAACACATTACAGCAGAGCAATGCACAAATACCAACCAGTCTGTCAATGTCCGATGTGATGCCTGTATTGCTGCAAGGGACCAAACCTTTGAACAGTTTTTAAATTGATTATTATAAATTATTAGGAGAAGAGATTGTTATTTTATAATTATCAATGCGTCACGACTTAAATTTAAAATGTTTTAAAAATTGATTTTTATTAAGAATAGCTGTATAAAATCAAAAATAAATTAGAAACTAAATAATTAATATTAAAATCTAATAACGCGAATCTGTAACTATTTGGGTTCATTGTTTCTCCGAACTGTGAGTCATAGACGATTTTAACCTAGCCTATGACTCTCCCCGTGTCAAGACCTACCTGTGTGCCAAGATAGGTCAAAATCGGACGGAGGGTGTGGATTTGTATGAGGAACAAACATACAGACAGACAGCTGGTGGACGTTTTTGTCTTAGCCTACGAGACTTCCAGTATCAAGACCAAGTATCCCAAGTTTGGTCAAAATCGACCGACAGACACGTGATTTTATATATATATATATATATATATATATATATATATATATATATATATATATATACAGATTGAAAGTTTTTTGTTTTGCGTTTTAGCTCATTCCTCCAAAGGAAAGTGGCTATTTTAAATTATGTTGAACTTGCTTGCTGGAATTAATTTTCCGATCTAGACGATTTTTTGTTGTTTTTTTAGGGGAGGAGAGCTTTTTATGTAGGAATTATGAAAGAATGCCTTTTCATAATTGTGTTTTAGTTTTTTGTGGTTTTCTCGGACACGTTAAATTCCAAAGGACTGTTTTTCTGTATTGTTTTATCCTGCATCGATTCCCTTTTGGCCGTTTATTTTGGGGACACACTGAATGTATGTGTATATATATATATATATATATATATATATATATATATATATATATATTTATATATATATATAAGTATATATATATATAAATATATAAGTGATTAAACAGAATACTTTCTTTTTAATCAGAAATATCTGACAATTCTTCGCCAAATTTTCGTATAAAATACAACTGAGAATTTTTTAGTAGCCATCCTGAAGAAGATCCTATCTCTATTGGAGTGTATAGTTAGGGTCACTTAACACACCTTTAGAGCTATTTCTGCTTGTTAAAGGTTATCTCGTAGTAACGATAAAGTTCATTTTTATTTCATTACCCCAACAAGAAATCCTGTAATAATTATGATCGTAAACGGATAATTAACGTAATGTTTGTCTGATTTGTTTTCCCCGTTTTTTAACACCTAGAACCTGATAGATAAATATTGAACAAGTGGAACATATTTTTTCTCTGGTCCTGATTCTCTGCAGAGTATGCGAATTATTGAAATGTTCGGAAACGCAGATGTGTGTCGAAGAACCACTAAAAAAAACCTCGTGGCGTTTGAGGAACGTTTACGAATTTTTGAGGGAAGTTCATGGAACTTAAATAGTTTCTGAAGCTTTAAAATATCGTCCGGAAATGGTTATAATGTTCGAAATAACTTTTTAATGAATAAAAAATGGAAAATATATAAATAGAACGTTTATTTGTTTATTTATGCATCCATTAGTTGTAATATATAATTTCTTCCTTATAAAAAGAAGCTTCTGTTGGAAAAATTATTTTGCTCTTGTTTTTGTTTTGAAGTGTAATTTGGTCGTGTAAAATTTATTTATTATTATTATAGAGGACAATAAATTAAGAGAAATAAAATCGACCGTTAAAGCTTGGAAGACGCCACCCAGCATCAATAGAAAACATGAAGTTGCCTTAAGTCGATTGCGGATTGGGCATACAAGATTAACGCATTCATTCCTTTTTTCTAAAGAACCGCCCCCAATCTGTGAATCATGCACCGTTCAAGTAACAGTAAAACACTTACTTACAGAATGCCGAATATATCAATCAATTAGAGAAGAGCTAATGTTATCAGACGTCATGGATGAAATCCTTGGAGATGATGCTGATAACGTTAGAAAGCTATTAAAATTTATAGACAAAACGGAACTAATTAATAAAATCTAAAGCATTCAATTGAACAGATAGCGAATGGTGAGTGAGTTTAATGTTTGTGAGTAAGGCTGAATGGAACTGGGTTTGTGTACGTGCGAGGTGTGTGTATGTGTACATTTTGAGTATGTTTGTATCTATATTTGCCAATGAAAATGACATTGCAAGTAATCTCAGTAAGCAAAATAAACCAGAATCAATAATAAATAATTAAATAAAATTCAAAAGCTGATCTAACCATTTAATAAATTCAAAAGTAATAAGAAAATATTTCATCACAAAATATAATAAAACATTCACTCGATGGCGTTAATGACCCTAAGGTTGACATGCCTTAAAACATTCACTCGATGGCGTTAATGACCCTAAGGTTGACACGCCTTAAAACATTCACTCGATGGCGTTAATGACCCTAAGGTTGACACGCCTTAAAACATTCACTCGATGGCGTTAATGACCCTAAGGTTGACACGCCTTAAAACATTCACTCGATGGCGTTAATGACCCTAAGGTTGACACGCCTTAAAACATTCACTCGATGGCGTTAATGACCCTAAGGTTGACACGCCTTAAAACATTCACTCGATGGCGTTAATGACCCCAAGGTTGATATGCCTTAAAAAAAAAAAAAAAAAAAAAAAAAAAAAAAAAATAATTTATTTAATGAACGATATAAGGTTACAAATTGCAATATCATGTAGAAAATAACAATTGTCTGAAATACAAGACTTTTGTGCAAAAAAACTTACAGAAATCCGTTTTAAAAATATTACAGAAAAATTATATGTTATATCCCAAATCCGCTACCTTGGACTTATACTTGATAAACGACTAACTTGGAAACCACACATTACTCAGAAGAGACAAGAGCTCAACCGACGGTACAGACTTTTACTACACTTACTCGACCGACGATCACACCTTACACTTAAGAACAAAAGACTCATTTACATGACAGTACTCAGACCTATATGTACTTATGGCATAGAACTCTGGGGATCCACAAAGCCCTCAAACTCCTACTAAATTCAATCGTTGCAATCTAAAATCCTCCGTAAAATGGCCGACGCTCCATTCTTTGTATCCAATTTGACTCTTCACAACGACCTCCATATTCCATTTATCCAACCCTTATCGAAACAAGTATATAAACAATTTCATTCTAAATTAAACGGTCATCCAAATTCTTTAATTAACTCCCTATCATCACATCTAATCCCAAACAACCCCATTCGCCGTCTGAAGCGTAACTGGCCAAGAGACCAGCTCCAGGAGTAGTTACTACAATATTACACTCTGCCTTGTGGGTCCTGCAACTGTGCGGCTTGTCTACTCACGAGCTTCAGGATATATTCACAAGTATCATTTTACTAGTAATGTATTTTTGCATTGTTGTAAATTCTGAATAAATAAATGAAAAAAAAAAACGTATATCTTTTGATTACACCGGTTCCCGTTGATCACTGAAGGTAAGCAACGTCGCGCAAGGAAAGTACCTGCATGGGTGACCAAATACATGACGTTGGCATTATAAAAGGGTGGCAACCTGTAAAGAGCCCGGCGTTAATAAGCCCAGATGTTGACTCGCCGCGATAAAAAGTAAACAAAATAAATTTCCTGATATATTTCAAGGCCTTTTCACAAAACAAAATCTGTAATTGAGAACATAAAAAAAAATCCTAGAAATTTCTAAATATAAAAAAAAAAATGTGCTGCTAGTAATGTTTAAGATTGAAGTTAACCCCTTGAATCGACGAATTAAAAAAAAAAAAAAAAAAAAAAAAAAATCAGTCCCATAACAGGCCACAAAGGCCCAGAGGGGCAGATACTGTAGAGGTATCTGATTCATTACCATACGGCACACTAGGGAGATAGTGTGGTCAACAATATGCTCCGGCCGCCTGATTTTCCCCTTGGCTGCTTCGACTGCTAGAGTCATTAGCACCCAAGGTACTCATTATTAATTTAATTAATTAAAGGCTAGGTGAGACTAGGGACGATCTGGGACCCCAAATCCAACCCTCGAACGGCAGCAGTAGAAGAAAAAATCATTAGTGCGCGCTCGGGTTTTGAACCTGGTCCCTCCAGTTCATTAGTCGAGTGATCTACCACTGAGCTAACCTCGCCCTCAAATCGACGAATTAGCACTTTAAAAATATACGTTTTAAATACCATCCCTGCCATGTCAAACTATCGAATATGTAAAATCTCGTTTTTCATATTCGAGACTTTGCTCTTGGATTGTGGACGATAGGGCTTGTCAAAAATTGTCACAACTCTAACCTCTTTATAGAATAGACTTTAATGCCTTAAATAAAGTATGGAATAAGACCATTCTTCAATATATTACTTCGCCAATAGATAGAATATGTTCGTTCTCTAGTTTGCTTAGTTTTGCATATTCGATAGTTTGATGTGGTAGCGCCTATGCATAATTAAGTATTACAAAATATCACAAAAATAAAAAAAATCTGTAAGGTCCACCCGGGATAGTTTCCTAGTTCTATACAAGAGTCTATTATAATTCGAAATGATTTTGAAGTGAACTGGTACAATTCCTAACTCGCCACTTGTAAGCTAGCTAGCTATCTCTCACGTTTCGAAGAGCAGAGCTAAATAATTCCACCACCTTACACCGCCTAATGTATTCTAGCTCCCTTATCAGCCGTAGCTATACACGATTAGCTTGTTGTCAGTGTAGATAGTGACGTCACGAACTCACTATGTACCTCCCTCTCTCTCTCTCTCGGGTAGTCTCAACAATAGAATAGGTCTCGTTTCAATACAATCAACGAGGCATGGTTTCCGTGTTTTTATTTAATTTCTTAAAGCATATATAGTTTATTTATTTAATAGTTGTTTACCTTCGGTTAAATATTCATGTTTCTATAATATTTATTTATCATACTTATGTAATACTTATTAAAATTATTTATTTTACATTTTATTACCTTCGTTAAGAAATTATTTATCTTTCCCAAAAAAAAAAGTCCGTCACGCAGGAGCTGCATAACTAAGCACTTTCCTCAGAATTTGGGTAGTGTAGACTGCTTTCCAGAACAATTTGCTTAAAATATCCTACATAAATAAAATAAAAACATGAATAGTTCTCTTTTAAATTTGTAATGAGTAACTGATCAATTATTAATTTGCTTCCAGAGTTATGTTTACACATGGTACCTACTACACTACGTAATAAATAAAAAAAACCTCATATTATCGTGTTTTGATCTAACACAGGAACAGGATACAGTCATTCTAGTGGTAGAAAGCGCTCCTTGCGGCGGCTTTGTGAACCTACGTCTGGCGGGCTTTTATATTGAAATATATTACAAATTAAACCCCCGCTTACCGATTGACCGATTCAGCTCATTTTTACAACACTTCTTTCTCATGAGTTACCCACGACGTATACCGCGTTTCGTTACAATACAGCAGAAATTACGACCGGTATGAGTACTTTAGTAATTTGGGTCCGGAGTAAACCCCCCCTTCTAATGAACCGATTTAGTTTATTTTTACAACACATATTTACCTGTGGATTACCACTACGAATACCGAGTTTCGTCGAAATATACCAAAAATCACGGCTGATAGTGTTGAATTGGTATTGTGGGTCCGGAGTAAACCCCCCCCCCTTCTAATGAACCGATTCAGTTCATTTTTATATCTCACTTTTGTCTCTATATTACCACTACGAATACCAAGTTTCGTTGAAATATAACAAATATTACGGCTGACATAGTCAAATAAGTGTTTTGGGTTCGGGGTAAAACCCCCCTTCCGGTGGACCGATGGTTGGTGGTTAACGAACTCGTTCAATCGTTTGCTATATACCAAGTTTCGTGACGAAAAAACAAAAACTCTGGCCGCTATCGTGTTAACAGACATATATATATATATATATATATATATATATACATATATATATATATATATGTATATATATATATATATATATATATATATAAATTTTAACGGGGGTCATTTTCGGTGTCTACTAGGTAGGATTGATAAAGATTTGAAGAAAATTTTCAAAAATTCCGTCATGAGTCCAACCTCAATAGCTACTTCCCTTCGGAAGAAAGTGCTAAAAAGAAAAAAAACTATTCTATGCGTCTATTCTATTCAATTAGCTTTCCCTCTGTAAAGACGGAGGGAAAATACTCGATGAAACTTGCGAAAACACTGTTGGTTAGCGGGTTTTCTTCCAAAACTCTCACGATTTAAAATACGAAACGAAATGGCACATAGGTAGGTTTTGGATACGGGGAGTGTCATAGGCTAGGTGGATTTCTCTACGGGAAATAGCTTGTATGATGGATATGTCTAAAGGAGGCATAATGAGTTATCCAAACAATTTATTATTCATCTGGAAGAGGAACCATTATTTATTGACCATTAGTAATGCTTAATATTACCCTGTAACTAACTCCACTGATTTAATCTACAATGATTTTTACCTCATAATCTATGAACAATTGGCGGTTTCGATAGTACGGTAACCACGTGGGTTAGTCGCCATAGCGACGGAACCCTCGTGTATCCGGACATAGCCGAAGCGTTACAGTTTTAGCGTCACACTTTGCCATAGCTAAGACATATTCATGTCAAACAAAAAAACTTTCGGAGCATGGATTGCGTTATCCCGCAACGCAGTAGAGCTTTGTGCTAAGATTTTAGCATTCCATGCGCCCTTTCAGACACACCTTAGATATACTCGAGTCGAAATGCAAATTATCAAAGAAATATTTAATAATTGTTGCTTTACTATCATTTCAAATTAAAAAAAAAACAAAAAAAAACAGGTTTAAACAACTTATCGTTTTCTTCTTTCCAGGAACTACTTAGATTTGCTGAATCCCAAAATCGTAATTATCTGCCAAACTGTTGTTGACGTAAATTAGAAACATCGAAATATCCCTTCCAATGGTAATGTGTTATTTCAGTCGACCACTTTTTTGAAGTATCAGAATCTACAGGTACAAATATGCTACTTTCAGGCATTGTAAAAATATTAATAATAATTCCATACAATAATAACAAAACTGTCACAAATTAAGTAACTCACAAAAAATAAGAAATGCATTAAAAATTCAAAGAATGCAAAATAAGCATTAAACGCTCCAGATGCAATCTATTCTTAGCCGGAAAAAAATAAAACCTGAATCTCTTATTAAACGGCCGTTGAAGTGAAAACCATATGAAATGTATTTCCTTACTAGAAGACGAAATCAAAACTCCTTTTAGCACTCTCCTCCGAAGGAAAGTAGCTATTGAGGTTGGACTCATGACGGAATTTTTGAAAAATTTCTTCAAATCTTTATCGATCCTACCTAGTAGACACCGAAAATGACCCCCGTTAAAATTTATATATATATATATATATATATATATATATATATATATATATATATGCATATATATATATATGTGTCTGTTAACACGATAGCGGCCAGAGTTTTTGTTTTTTGTCACGAAACTTGGTATATAGCATTCAATTAGCAAACGATTGAACGAGTTCGTTAACCACCAAAGTCGGTCCACCGGAAGGGGGGTTTACCCCGAACCCAAAACACTAATTTGACTATGTCAGCCGTAATATTTGTTATATTTCAAAAAAACTTGGTATTCGTAGTGGTAATATAGAGAGAAAAGTGAGATATAAAAATGAACTAAATCGGTTCATTAGAAGGTGGGGTTTACTCCGGACCCACAATACCAATTCGCCACTACCAGCCGTGATTTTTGGTATATTTCGATGAAACTCGGTATTCGTAGTGGTAATCCACAGGTAAATAACTGTTGTAAAAATAAACTAAATCGGTTCATTAGGAGGGGGGGGTTTACTCTGGACCCACAATACCAATTCGCCACTACCAGCCGTGATTTTTGGTATATTTCGACGAAACTCGGTATTCGTAGTGGTATTCTACAGGTAAATATGTGTTGTAAAAATAAACTAAATCGGTTCATTAGAAGGGGGGGGTTTACTCTTGACCCAAATTCTTAAGATACTCATACCGGTCGTAATTTCTGCTGTATTGTAACGAAACGCGGTATACGTCGTGGGTAACTCATGAGAAAGAAGTGTTGTAAAAATGAGCTGAATCGGTCAATCGGAAAGCGGGGGTTTAATTTGTAATATATTTCAATAGAAAAGCCCGTCAGACGTAGGTTCACAAAGCCGCCGCAAGGAGCGCTTTCTACCACTAGAGTGACTGTATCCTGTTCCTGCGTTAGATCAAAATACGATAATATGAGGTTTTTTGTATTTATTACGTAGTGTAATAGGTACCATGTGTAAACATAACTCAGGAAGCAAATTATTAATTGATCAGTTACTCATTACAAATTTAAAAGAGAACTATTCATGTTTTTATTTTATTTATGTAGGATATTTTAAGCAAATTGTTCTGGAAAGCAATCTACACTACCCAAATTCTGAGGAAAGTGCTTATTTATGCAGCTCCTGCGTGACGGACTTTTTATAATATGTAATCCAAATTATCAATTGTATTTATACATTTTTGTTACTAAAATTGTTACAGTAAGAAGTGATAAAATTGTATTGAGTTATTTTAGGAGCAGTATATATAATGTTATTCTGGATGAACGGTTAACTGATTTTTTTTTTTTTTTTTTTTTTTTTACGGCGCATCGACATAAATCTTGGCCATTAGCGCCGACATCCAGGGTGCAGCCAGGAATTTTCTCAGCGAGCCCTGAGATGAGAAAATTTCTGGCACCGGTTGGGATCGGAACCCACCATCTCCCGCTAATGAATCTAGCGCGCTAGCCACTAGACCACGGCAGACCCCGTTAACTGATGTTATCTTGATTTGCGAGCCCTGAATGTTGAGGGGTTAGCGCTCTGCACCTAGAGTTGTGGTTTCGGTTCCAACTAGGGTAGGAAGCTCTTTTCTATAAACAAACCTAAAAAATTCGATCTAATATATATCTAAAAAAAGGGGATTAATATAAATAAATTAAGTTAAATAATTTTATTTAATATATATTGTTAAATTTAATAAAATTACAATGAAAATGTATTTGGTACTTTTATTTATGTATTTTCTTTCATTTATTTAAAACAAGTATATATATCAGTGAATATACATAAATAACGAATAGCTCGGAATATTCAAGGTTAAATAATCAGGGATGATCAATTTTATCCCTAGTAACCTTTGGGATACTACTCCTCATTACAGGTATGTTGTGCGGGATTGCAGCTCCTTACGCCGTACACACCGCTTCATTCCTTAATGACATTGGGTCTCTTGAAGAAAAATAAGTAATTACCTTCAAATGTTTACTTTTATAAAAAGTGCTCACTTTTAACTATAAAAACTCACTTTTAACTATAAACACTCACTTTTAACTATAAACACTCACTTTTTCCAATTGAATACGAGCTAACTTTTACATAAAACAAAAAATGGTAAATCTGTCGGCAACATACGTATTTACTCAAAAGTATTTGATTAAACTTTGTTGGTTTGTTACCGGCATAGATTACAAGATCCAAGTAGTCCCGTTTGAGTCTATTTTAGTTTTTTTGAGGGGTCATTCCATGTCAAATCAACACACCTCACCCTTTCCGATTTTGATGAAAATTAGTACACCCAAAGTAGGAGGTGTTGGGACAAATAAAAAAAACAAATTTCAAATTTTTATCTAAAACGGTTTTCAAAATACGGCCACGTAAAATTTTTCAAAAATCGTCAAAATCTCGCTTTTTCAAAATATTTAAATAGACATAACTCCTCTCCTGTGTACGTTACAAACATGGGAAAGGTGTCAATGTTTAGCAATTTATATGCCCTTTCAAACGACATGCAACACATGATAGGTTATGAGATCATAATTTTTTTCAAAATCAAAAATAAAATTTTGAATCTAAATATTTTCAAAAACGCATCTTCAAAAATTTTGAAAAAATTATATATAATAGGTCATATTATTACTAATTCGTATAGCAAATTTGGTTATGGGATGGAAATGGGTTCTAAGTCAAAATAATTTAAAACCGGAGGCGGCTTTGGACTGATTTTACGTATTTTTGTATATAAAAGCTTTTTAATACATAATTGTATAATTTAATCCAAACTTTACTGTTGCATATATTTTATAGACACCTAAACTTCATTATCTTATTTAAAAAACTTATTTAAAAAAATATTATACCTTAATAATTTGTTGTAATAAGTTTAATTTAGAATATTTGTCTAAACTTTAATGATCTATTGTACTCAAAATATTTTAATTGGCTAGGAACTTAAATAAACCATAAATATCAACAATTTACGTATTTATAAATGATGAACTATAAAAGTGATTGAATATTTTACAGTGAAACTTACATATGGTCTAACAAGTGTTGGAGGTACTGGGATAACATTTCATTACTTTTTGAAATTTCATATTCGGTTACCAGGTAATTTCTCCCTTTTGGAGTTATGAGATTCACAGTAGATAATTAATTAGTAAATGGGAGCCGCAATATATCTAGTCTTCTTCAGTAGCTGAATGATGGAGAAGGTCATTTGGGATGAAGGAAGGAAACTTTTACTTCATCTTCTTCTTTGTTTTTGTCCATTATATAACCAAGGCACTAGTTAGATTCATAGACTATACTTATGTACTATTCACTAATATATTATCTACTGTGAATCCCATAACTCCAAAAGGAAAGAATTACGTGGTAACCGAATATGAAATTTTCAACACTTGTAGACCATATGTAAGTTTCACAGTAAAATATTCAACCACTTTAATAGTTCAACACTTAACAATATGTAAATTGTTGATATTTATGTTTTATTTAAGTTCCTAGTCAATTAAAATATTTTGAGTACAATATATCATTAAAGGACCCCGCCCTTTCCTAATGGAAAACGGCTTTCGGTCAAATTGAACGAAACTATGCTCATTGGATAGAGAAAGTCTTTTTGAACAAAAGTCTCAGTGGGCACAAAACCCGAAAGTTGAAACTTTTGGGTATCCGAAGTTTTCCATTTTTAATTTTTGCAAAATCTCGAGATCTCTGGTTGGAAGGTGTCCCAAGCCATTTGGCCAGTAAAAAAGATACTTATCAATTATTTTTTGAAGACCTTTCGAACGACACCAAATTTGACACGTTTACCCCCCCCCCCTCCACCCATGGGAGTGGAATTATCGGGTTTTTGCAATTATCGTCAATCCATTTTCACTTGAAGATCTTTTCGACGGCAATACTCTGAAACCTTGCCTCACACCCTTACCTCACCCCCACCCCTTGTTCGTCATCATCAAAACATCAAATATCCGACTTCTTACGTGCTGAATCATAGTTTTTTTTTTTTTTTTTTTTTTTTTTTTTTTTACGGCACATCTACATCTAGGTCATTAGCGCCGACATCCAGGGTGTAGCGAGGAATTTCACCAGCGAGCCATGGGATGATAAAATTCCTGCCGGAGGTTGGGAATCGAACCCACCATCTCCCGCTTATGAATCCAAGGCGCTAGCCATTAGACCACGGGAGACCCCGCTGAATCATAGTATTGGTCAAATTGGAAGGACATGACTTTGGTTTTGACCAATACTCCATCCTTTCCACTGAATCCAACGAAGACAAACGCCTCCTTTCCGAATCAATTTTTATCCACCTAGAAAATAACCCAGTTAATGACAAAATTGACAAAGAAGTCATCTCCACAACCTACTCCAACATCTTCCATTTATTAAAAACTCCATCCTAATCCCCTATACCACCTGCAATATAGCCCTTTATACCTGCCTCCCTTTCCATTAACACAACATTTTATGACTTTATAACCCCTTACTGTACTTCGCCGCTTTCGCCGCTCTTTCTTTCATCTTCTATGTTCTCTGTCCATTGGGTGGTCCAGAACCCCCCCCCCTCACCAACTCCTTTATATTTATATAAATTATATATATATATATATATATATATATATATATATATGTATATCTCAGTATAACATCCGTCCTACTTGTTTTTTACAGCCCTGATGAAGGCTTGAAGTTCAAGCCGAAACGTCGGCACAATAAAACCATTTTTACGATAAAATGTAGTTTTATTAAGTAGCAGTGACCGAACCCCGACAATCCCTACCTTCTACTATATATAATTTTTTCAACATTTTTGAAGATGCGTTTTGGAAAATATTCAACCCAGAGTTGAAGTTAGTGTGAGTATTATTATGTCATCGAGTGAAGAAGAGGTGCCAAGCGTCCTAAAATAACCGGGAAAAAGAAAAGATTAAACCTAATCATCTGAACTTATAATATATATATATATATATATATATATATATATATATATATATATATATATATGTGTGTGTGTGTGTGTGTGTGTGTCTTCTGTATTTTTAACTCTTTATTTTTTGTAAATGTATAGTATGTATACAAATTTAAATAAAAAAAATATAAATGCTACATATAAGTAAGATTTAAAAACTGGAGGTAATTACTTGCTTGACAAAGTACGTAGTCATCTTTATTCAATTAAAAATAGTAGTTTTCTGGAAAAACTATAAGTAAATACTTGTTATTTAAGTAATTACTGGTAAATTTAGGGAATACTTATTCATTAAGTAAACACGTCCACTTCAGTAAACACTTATATATTATTCAAGTAGTTAAAAGTAGATGCTTCTAAAACGCCAAGGAAGTGCTTAGTTTTTTTAAGAGACTCATTAAATACGACGCGTTCAAGAGCATTCTGCTTAGTACGGTAATATTTAATATTCATTCGTGTGATAATCTAACGTTTCTGATTCATTCCAACATTTTCATATTTGTTGTCTTAATTCCACCGATATATTTAATTCTCGAATCTTTTTATTCCAATCAACAAAGCGCGTTCTAAATTAAGCTTCGACCCAGTTCGCTAGATATGGAAAATGCTACTGAATGAAAGGCTGCCTGATATCGACTAGCTTGTTAACCATCCGAGCAGAAAGATAGCTCCCATCCAGCAAGTTAGTGTTGGCCAACGCACTCTCACGCCCTAAAACCTTTCATCGTTCTATACACATTTAGGTCTTTCTCAATGGATATTCCTATTGCTTTTACACACACACACACACAAATATATATATATATATATATATATATATATATATATATATATATATATATATATATATATATTTATACAGACTCACAGTAAACTTCCTTTAATCCGGCACGTTCGGGACTTGAAGCATACCGGATTAGCAAATATTCTGGATTATCGGTTGCATGTCAAAAACAATGGATAGAGGTGAAAATTAAACAAAATGCACACTGTAAGACTAGTACATATTTAATGTAAAATTACTAAAATAAAATTGTACACTGTTAGAATTATACTGCCTCAGTCGAAAGCTATAAGCTGAACTTGTATACGTAGGTGTTTGATCAAAGAGAGGGTTTCTGGGAATATTTCTATGACCCCCCTCTGGCACCACGGGGTTGTTGGGGTGGGGATTTCGCGCAATTGATGCATAATAAGAATATGCATAAAATAAGAACTGAATAATAATATAATAACTAAACAGGCGCACTTTTCATGTTTGGCCTTCACACCCTTGCAGAGCCGGATTATCAAGCGTGCCGGATTAGCGGAAGTTTACTGTATATATATATATATATATATATATATATATATATATATATATATATATATATATGTTTGATGTTATTTTTCGTCGCTGGGATAGTATTTTTAGATGGAACGGCATTTTTCTCCAGCGGTGGTACTACATATAAAACCTTACGGCGAGGAAAATAGAAGCAGGAGGAGAAAAAAAAAAAAAAAGACGCAATACCATCAGCGCTGCCAACGGACAGAATCCCAACTACACCAGGGAGCTTCAACACCATTCGTCCGCCGATACTGTGGCTAGAGGGGAGAAAAGGAGCCCAGATCGAGAAAAATGTCATTCCCTTGGCTACCACCGAGGATGAAACAAGTACCTGGCTGAAGAAGATGGAGATGAATCCATCGAAATATTTCAGGAAGAAGTGAGGAGGAGTACCACCGCTGGAGAAAAATTCCGTTCCATCCAAAAATATATACCATATATATATATATGTATATATATATATATATATATATATATATATATATATATATATATATATATATAGTTAATATAATATATACATATGTGTGTGTGTGTGTGTGTGTGTGTGTAACACGATATCGGCCAGAGTTTTTGTTTTTTCGGTACGAAACTTAGTTTATAGCATTTTCCTATCTAAAGTCATAGTTGTGTTTTAAAATAAACTAAATTGGTTGATTTGGGTTTCCTCTGTATTATGTTCAAATTGAACCGGCTCGGGTATTGGTTGTTGCTTCTACCACTAGGAGCGCTGAACATGGACGCTGTATCGGTTTTCCTGTGTGCATTGAGTCCGGTGTTCATTACAAGTATAAAATAGCAAAACTTTTTTTTTTCACTTTATTTTTTGTATTGATCTATTTATATAGGTTTTAAGCAAATTAATCATAAATTCAGTCTATAGTATCCACCTTCCGAGAAATATGTTGTTATGTTGCTCCTGCGTCATGTAATTTGTTTTATTATCTTTTGAAACTAATATACAGTTCCGTTTAGCATGAACCACTGCTAGAGGATTTTTTTTTTTTGCGAAATTGAGAGCAGTGATGACAGTTTTTTGACAAGTAAACGCCAATCCTTCTTCAAAAGGTGCTCAATCTTCCTATACTAATGTTAGGCAAAAATCAATCTGAATAATGAATAAAATTTTTATTTCATTTTGAATAATGAATAATATTTTTATTCATTATTAAGTCATTCAATAACTAATGGAACTTTGTTTTTATTCATTATTGGAAATTGTTAATGAATTTGTTTAAAAACTGTTATTGAATGTAGATTATTTATACGAAAGAACATTTTTTAAACTGATTGTTATAAATGACACATTCAATAATACAAATTTTCTATGTGATATTATGTACTTAATATTAAAATTAATTATGAGTATTTGTAGGTAAATTATATTAAATATATAGAAAGGTTGGCGATTGATTAATTAGGTGTTTTCTTTTATTCTGTCCACATTTGTCGCTATATTGTATGTCTTACTTTGAATGAATAAAAACAACGAATGGAGAATGAAAAATAATGAATTATTTATCAAATAAAAAACAAATCAATGAATGAATAAATGAATCAGAGAAAAATTGGTATTTAATTAAAATGTATTTGAATAATTCTTGAATAAGAAATTTATTGAGTAATGTGAAAACTCTGTTATTTAGTGAATAAAATAAATCAGTGGATGCATAAATTGATAAATGAATAAATTCTTATTCAATAAACATTTATTTGAATGATTATTGAATTTCTTTTTAATTTATTTATTTGGAATTTACAACAATGTATAAGATACATTTCTAGTAAATTGTTGGTAGATTATATGACATGAATGTTCATGAGGTGGGAAGCTGCACGGTTGTATTACCCACTAGACAGATTGTTTTTTTGTTTTTTCTTTCTCAGATACACTTTTTAGAGTTGATCTCTTGGCCACTTGCGTTTCAGTCGCCGAATGGGGTTGTGAGGAATGTGCTGGGAGGATAGAGAGTTTATTAAGGAGTTAGGATGGCCGTGTAGGTTCGAATGGAATTTACGGTAGAGGGATTTGGCTAAAGGTTGGATAAAAGGGATATTAAGGTCATTATGGAGGGTCAAATTGGAGACATAAAACGGAGCATCCGTTATTTTCCGGAGAATTTTAGACTGCATGGATTGGATTTTGTAGGAGTTGGAAGGCTTTGTGGAACCCCAGAGTTGAATTCCGTACGTAAATATTGGTCTGAGAATGGTCATGTAAATGAGGCGTCTGTTTGTTAGTGTGAGATTAGATCGTCTGTCAAGTAGGTGTAGTTATAGTCTTTACCATCGGCTGAGTTCTTGTCGCTTCTGGGTAATATGTGGCTTCCATGTTAGTCGTTTGTCAAGTATTAGTCCTAGATAGCGAATTTGGGATTTTTGTGGAATTAGAGAACTATGGAGGAACACTGGAGAGTAGGATGATCGCCTGAGGGTAAAGGTTGAGTGGCAGGATTTCTGAGGGTTAACTTTGATTCTCCATTTGATGAGCCAGGGTTCGATCAGTCCGAGGTGATTATTAAATATAAAATTGATTCAATAATGCCAAACTCTATCCTATATTATTGCCTTGATATGCTTTACGGATTCTGTATCCTTCGTCAGGAACTCCAAGATATTCTCTGTTCAATATTTAATACATAGCTTTGGCGAAATAGCTACTTTCCTATTCCAAATATAACTACACGGGTTGATATAACTACCTCAATCCCACACCTAGAGAGATTGGCCTACAGAACCTAACTTCTGTACCTGTAGAACGACCCCACCCTCTTTCAACGGGTTCAATCACTAAAGCCCTTGATTTGGGTTTGTAAATGGCATCCTTGAATAATTGATGAAGTACATACTTCTCCAAGAGTCTACTGGAAATTGGAATATTCATAACATTGATCGGTTTCATCTTTACATATCTCGCCTTTGTCTATAGACTTGTTGAATTTAATTATTCTCTACGGGAAAATAATTGATCTACTTTATATTTAATAACCTTTTAGCAAATTCTCAAGAAATGCACATCTATATATATATATATATATATATATATATATATATATATATATATATATATATATATATAAATCACGTGTCTGTCTGTTTTTCTGTTTGTTTATTTATTTATTTGTTTGTATGTTCCTTATACAAATCTACACGTTTGACCGATTTTGACCAAACTTGGCATAAAGGTAGGTCTTGATACGAGAAATCTCTTAGGATAGGTCATATTTCAAAATTTGGTCAAAAGGTCAAAAGTTTTGTTCAAGAAAAATTGGCTACACTTAACCACTCAGATTGTGACGGCCATTTTGAATCGACAACTACTGGCCTCTCTCGGCTGTTAGATGAAGTTCTGTTGTGCTGGCCTCTGTCGGGTATCATTATGAACTAAATTCACCTCGCTTGACCGATTTTCGTAACTGGGTATAGACAACTAGGTATCAAGTAGATCGTGATACGGGGAGAGTCATAGACAGAAAGTAGGTGTAGCATGGCACACTGGGTAACAGCTAGTATTGTATAAAACTCATAAGAGAATTATTGGAAAAAATCGTTATTAATCCTACATTAAAATACATATAACACAATTATACAAAGGAAATGATGTAGAAAAATAGATTAAGGTACAGGCTTTCTTGTAAAAATAATTTTTTTTAAATTTCTTATTCTATTAAAAAACACGCCTCGTATATATGCATAAGAATACAGAGAGTGAGTGGGCAATCGGTGTAATGTGAAGTGACAATAAAAAAAAGTGTCTAGTAACGTGACAGCCATGTGGTCTATCTTACTAAGGTTGCCTTTATGGTTACGACCAGTCGTTGAATGGGGCATAAAAGAGAGTTTACAACGGGGAGGGGGGAAAACCGGTACTAAAATCTCCAATCACTTTTATTTTATCCCAAAAATAGTGATTTATTTATTTTTATACAATTTATAATAGGTTGTAAGTTTAATGTCTTTTTATTGCTATATTATAAAATGATAGGCCAATTTCGGATTACGTTATCATATCATAAGCGAGGTTCCTTCCGATGGAGGCAGAGAGGATACGTACAAAAATACCATAAAACAATGCCTACTAAAATACAATGAAATAATGCGTACAAAAATACAGTGCGTAAAAAAATACAATAAAACAACACTATAATGCTATGCTGCTTATGCTTATAATGCTTCCTTAAGTCTAAATGTAACCAAAATCAAAAACTCATCCGACCGCTGACTGGCTGTCAGCTCTCCTAGGATGCTTCTTTATTTAGGGGGTGCAATAAAACCTAGTAGCCTCCTAGAGGTAAAAATCTGCGTGTCCCTTATTCTAAAGCAAGGCTCTGTAAGTCAATTCAAAATACTAACATACATCTCATTTACTTGTCATGTTCTAAGAAACAAATACGTACAAAAATACCATAAAACAATACGTACAAAAATACAATTAAACAATGCGTACAAATATACTATAAAACAAACCATACAATAAAACAATGCGTACAAAAATACTATAAAACAAACCATACAATAAAACAATGCGTACAAAAATACTATAAAACAAACCGTACAAAAATACAATAAAACAAACCGTACAAAAATACAATAAAACAATGCGTACAAAAATACAATAAAACAATGCGCACAAAAATATTTATCTACATGGACATACTGTAATACTCACTTTTCAGTAAAGCACATGCTGACAGAGTGTAGACACAGAATTAATTTTAAATAATCCTGCCATTCGACCGACTGAATTGAGCGATGGCCTGCTGGCACATTTGACTGTTTTTTACTTAAAAAAAAAAAGCAATCCCTGCACCACTGGTGATTAGAAAAAGTGGCCACCAGTTGGAATTTGATCTATCTGAAAAAAAAAAATATTTATTTATTTTACTTTAAGAGCTGCACAGGAATGGTGATCTGCCCTAAAAGAATTTATATAAAATATAATCAATTTTGAGCCAAGGATCAGTAGCAAAGTTAAAAAAAAATAAGGGTATGGTGAATGAATAATAAAAGAAAAATAAAGAAAAGAATAATAATAAAAAATAATAAAGAAATATATAAGCAAATAATAAAATAAATAAATATAGAATTAAACGTATAATTTTATTGGTAATAATAAATACTTATCATAATGATATTTTTTGAGTTGAAATCTAAGGTATATTATCCTGAAATAAGAAACTTTGACTTGGGAGTTGTGTGTGGTATAACTATATTTTATTATATGTCTTTGTCGTCTTTAAGTATGTCAGTATGGTATCAATATGTAGGCTCCTATCAGATAACAGTTCACTGAGGCTTCGAGGAATCTGTAAGTTGTCTCTTTTAAGGCAGTCTGTTAGTAAGTGTTTTCAGTTAAAGGTACGTTACAGGCCTCACATAGTGGTTTGTCTTGTCTTGTGAAGAAAAAAAAATTTAAAATGATATTGGAAAAGTAATCCTACCCATATGCGATGCGGTCGATTAATAGATTATCTCAAATATTTTTCTTGATACTTCAAACGGTAGTCAATGGTCTCTCTTTAATATTTTTCTGAATGGACTTTCCGAAGTCGATAAATGCTCTCTGGTGGCCGATAATTCCACAGTAGAAGTCCTAGAAAAGTTGAAGTTACGATTTGATATAGAAGTTGGAAGTAACTTCTCCCAAGAATGTTTTTCACAAGTCCTTCCAACTTGGACTTTCACGGAATACATCTCAGGAATTGTTCAATGCTCAAACTTTGGAATCAAGGCTCGAGAAAGCGTTATTCAATCTCTCACTTTAATGATTGATTGATTTAATTATTATCATTTAGTAAATAGGTTTTGTGTGATCAACATTTTGTTGTTAGCACCAATAAGTAACAGAACATTACAGACAGGGAAGCAAACAATAGTTTTTTTACTGGAACTTAGTTCAGAGTATGGCACACCACGCAGGCATACAAAATAAAAAAAGTGGTAGTCTCCAAAGACACCATACGTATATTGTTATGTATTGCTGCACGCTGAATCCGAATCAGGAGTCCGTTTAGCCCTGTCACGTCAAGTTTAAGAGCATTTTCGTATGAAGTCGTTAAAGAAGAAATAGCTAGAGCTTCCAGCAAATCGGCGTAAAATGAAGGAAATTTCAAGGACAAATCTGTCTATTTTGCAATAATGCATTTTTGACTGCAGATTCATTTTGTAAAAAATAAACATACTTGTCCTTGAAATTACCTTGATTTTGTGCCGATGAAGTGAAACAGACCTCGGAATCGAATTCAGCGTATCGAAATACATAAGAATATATGCATGGTGTCTTTGGAAAATACCACGTTTTTATTTTGGGTGCCTGTGTAATTGAACACATAAAAATTTAAAATGTAGAGCCATGTTTGTACAGGGTGTCCCAAAAATAAGGGTCATCCGTTGGCCAGAATATTCTCCAATGCGAGATCGGAAAAAGTAACCCCCATATTGACCCCCGCAAAATTGACCTCGAAATGTTATTCAAGGTCAAATGTTTTTATTGCATATTTCGAATCTACTAGTCATGAGGAAGAATAAAGTCAACGGCACCATGGGTCAGAAATGACTCCTTATGCTCAAAATGACCATTAACAGCGTTTAAGTGGGCCATTCCATTCCAATCGACAAATGGTGGCCGATTTTGATCATTTTTCTTATTTACATGTTCTACTAGCATTGCCTTACACAAAAATACCTCGTGTGACTTTTTTTTAAAAGCATCTTCTAGCATAAAAATATTATAAGTATATTGAAAAACGTGCCTCTCAGAGGCATTAATTGGAGGACTATAACTCATAATTTACAACAGACAGGAATGCCTTCATGTAGTTATTCTAGAAGCTAATCAAGAGCTCATTGCCTTTTGAAGCTTTCAATCAATCGCTGAAATTACTCATTAGGGATTTCACAGGTCATGTATGAATTTCATGAACCCCCTAATGAGTAATTTCAGTGATTGAAAGCTTAAGGCAAAGAGCTCTTGATGAAGGCATTCCTGTCTATTGTAAAATGTGAGTTATGGTTGAATGAATGCCGCAGAGAGGGCCGTTTTCCAATAGACTCATATTTTTTAAAACTGGAAGATGCTTTTTAAAAAATTCAAACGAAGTATTTTTGCGTAAGGCGATGTTACTAAAAAATGTAAAAAAAAAAAAAAATGATCAAAAGTGGCCACCATTTGTCGATTGGAATGGAATGACCCTTGACTTAAACGCTGTTAATGGTCATTTTGACCATAAGGAGTCATTTCTGACTTATGGTGGCGTTGACTTTTTTCTTCCTATTGACTAGTAGATTCAAAATATGCGATAAAAAAATTTGACCTTTAATAACATTTCAAGGTCAATTTTGCGGGGGTCAATATGGGGGTTATTTTTTCCGATCTCGCATTGGAGAATATTCTGGCCAACGGGTGACCATTATTTTTGGGACACCCTGTACTTATTTCATTTTAAGTTTTTGATTATCTGTCCATAATCAGAACTAATTGTGCCCGCTATGTCTTAAAAATGTCTTTTAATCTCCCCTGTTTTCTGTCGAGTCTTACTAAGATTGTTGCCTTCTATGTTCTGTGTCTTGGTATAAAACGTGCAGTTATATCTCTTTGTTAGAGTCCTTGCAAGGGTGTCAACTGCATTGCGAACTTTTATGTCAAGTTGTCCTGGGAGACAATATACAATGACTTGTTTGTTTATTTGCTCCATGTTTTGTATAACTATTTTACTGTTTAGTTATGTTTAATGTATGTGATAAGGCGTGGTTGTATATAGAAGTTTCGGGGGGGGGGCTTTTGGGGGTATTGAATACTAACAATCTAGAGCTTGAAATAGTTAGCCAACTAAAACGCTATTACACCCCACAAAAATTATTTTTTTTTTAACTAAGTGATCTTATTTAATTTATTTTTAAGGGTTTTATGACATATTTTCATGGGGGACAGTCCCTTAGCCCACCTTATATACGCCCATGTGATACGGATAATGCATTTACTGATTGATAAGTGTGTATCTTACCGCCAAGAGATATAGAGAGGATTAGGTTAAGCCCTGAGGCGGTAGATTCATAGTAAAGATGTATCTATGCAAATCAGCTGCATATAATCCTAGAGATGCAGTTATTGATAATGAAGGAGGAGAATGCAATTAGTATCTTCAACTAGATGGTGGTTGAACGAGAAGTTATTATTCAACCACATCTAGATAAACAGGGCTTGCTAAGTCTATGATCAACAATGATAACGGAAGCAAACATTATAACCACCTACAATCAGAATTGAAGTGTAAAACTATTATTAACCTAACATACCGTTTTAAAATAATATCATAACATATAACAAAACAAAATAGGTTCCGAAATATTGGCAGAACCTGTAGAGGTATCTGATGCTTGACGATTAGGCACACTAAGGAGGTAGGTAAATGTGAAGACGCGGGGTCTCCATACCGATCGTTTTGAAATGTTGCGCTATAACGTATTTCGATTCACTAAACACGAATCCGTTAAAAAAAAAGCTCGCTCTCCACTAGGAAAGAAGTTATGAAGCACTAAAGTTCACTGTTGTGCGGGTTCTGAAAGGTAATATAACCTACTATGTTTGTCAACATGCGCATGCGCGGGTATGGAAAAGTCCGTAATAAGGATAGAATTATATTAATTTCATAGAATTCTATTAATTTTAGCGATTTGGATTGACTAGAGTTTTGATATCTTCTTGAGCGAGCGTAGCGAGCGGAAACGCACAGCACGTATGCCCATAACCGACATGTTACGACAGGTGAGGACGCCCAAATTTACAATGATTTGTGAATAAATAGCTTATAAACATTTCAAATAACAGTTCTTTGTATGCCAATCTTACATCTCCGCGCATGCGCACGTTTACAAATACGTTGTTTACGTCAGCTTTCAGAACCCGCACAACAGTGAACTTTAGTGCTTCATAACTCCTTTCCTAGTGGAGAGCGAGCTTTTTTTTTTTTAACGAATTCGTGTTTAGTGCATCAAAATACGTTATAGTGCAACATATCAAAACGATCGGTGTGGAGACCTCTCGTCTTCACATTTACCGGCAGATATTATGGTCCGTACTATGTTCCAGGCACCGAATTATTCCATTCGCGGAAAGTGATTAAATAAATTTAAGGGTAGGTGGGCTCAAGTACTAATCATGGGCCCGGAAACCAACCCATGAACGACGACACTAGAAGATTAAATCTTTAGTGTGCGGCCGAGTTTTGAACTCAGGTCCCCCGAAACATAACTCGAGTTCTCTACAACTGTGCTAACATAGCCCCTCAATATAAGATATCAAAACTTTATTACAACAATTGTTGATTTACAAACTAGGTATATATATATATTATGTATTAAAATCAAATTCATTTTCTCAAATTTATGAATAACAAATATTTTTCAGTTCTTTGTGTCATAAGATGTATATGAGACGTTAAAGCATCCAAAATAAAATGATTTTTAATTATTCAAAAGCAAAATGGCTGTACAGTGCCTGTCGATCGGAAACCCTCTTTTTTACTGGTGATAGCATGCGGCAATTTTTAATCTTGAATAAATAACTAAACCTATTTTGAATGAAGGAGGTAAAGTACCTAGGATGTTTAAGAAATATAATAATTTTCTCGAAAATGGTGAACAATTCTTCATTTCCTATTTTAAAAAATTGTTTAGAGCCTTCTGCTCAAATTCAGGAACATGAACCTGACAAACCTATGTAATGTACTGTATAACATACAGTCTTATTTTTCGTACATGGCCACCGCGCATGCGCGAACGCCTGTGGTCTCTGCTGTGGGACGCTAAAATTCGTGGAATATCAGTCATGAAATCGTAATAATTCAATGTTTGGAGAAATCCCTACGTATTTTACTAGCAAATATCATTAGGAATCTGCAGATAAAATTTAAAGTTGATCGGGGGAAATGGAAAGCGTTAGAGTATCGTCCGATTTGAAAAACAGTTTTTTTTTTGGCGCATCGACAAATCTGGGCCATTAGCGCCGACATCCAGGGTGCAGCCAGGAATTTTCTCAGCGAGCCCTGAGATGAAAAAATTCCTGCCGCCGGCGGGGATCGAACCCACCATCTCCCGCTTATGAATCTAAAGCGCTAGCCACTAGACCACGGGAGACCCCGAAAAACATAGTTTTGAGAAAATCAACTTTAAAGTCTAATGTACCTACCGTAAAGTACACATTTTCCCTTTTTTTTTTTTTTTCATAATTTCTTGTAATAACGATAAGAAAAATGGTTTTAGCGCGGTTCCTCCCTCCCCCATAGGGAGGAACCCCGCTTATAAGGTTGATCTCATGACGCAATCCGGAAGTGCCGACTAGAAAAATTTGCGTTTCAGAACCCCTAGAAACCGAAAATGATGGTGGTTAAAATTTGTGTATATATATATTTGTCTGTTCGCTCTCTAGGTCGAAGACGAATGGTCCGATTTTGATGAAATTTGGTACAAAAATCTTTCGTCTAATTTGAAAGGTCAAGTTCGTTAACCAGCAGAATCCGCCCACTGCAAGATGGCGTTTGGGGCGAAATTCGCGCAAAAAAAATCGTAACGCTTACGTTTTTGAGTTCATAAGCTTGTAAGTACTCGGCTTCTTGGGCTAGGAAAACGAATGAAACCATTTTCAAGGCGATAGCTTTAACCGTTTTCGAGAAAATTGGAATAATAGTTTTTGAATACCGTTTTTGGTTTGGGTACTTAGAATCATGGGATTCAGTTGAAACATTTTCTGCATCTGAATCTTGGGGAACGGAAGAATACCATTAGAAAGCTTACTAAATGCTCTACAAAAAAAGTTCTGATGAAAGTTTTGATTAGGCGATGTCAATCGGAGAAATAAGAGCTTAAAACTTTAAAGTAATTGATTTCGCTTATTCGAACTCTTCTTTTTGTCTGTTTTTATTCCTTGTTATTTTTTAATTCCTTATAGTTGGATAATGTATTTGATAATAAATCAGGGTAAGAAAAATAAGAAAAACAATTTAATGTTAGAGATATGGATTTCCAAGATATAGCTTTTCAACTGCCTAGCGTCCTTCCTAGGGAGGGTTGGCCGACCCATCCAAGTAACATCGTAAATCAAGACCTTTTTAGAAATGTGGACCCAAAATAATACATATCAGCTTCTATTTTAATCATTCTAAGTGAGTCTAGGGATAAGAACGGAACCGCACTAAAATGATTCAGTCCTGCGAGTCGGACTTTTTTACTTTTGAAATTTATCGGGACATTAGATGAACAATCGAATTTTCGGTATATTTAAAAACTGTTCAGCTACATAAACACTCTTGGATATCAGTTTTGAATAGTTAAGGAAGCACTTAATCCCATAAAAAAGAAAATGGAAAAAAAAAAGTTGGAAGGTATTATTACCTCTGAAAGTCCATTCGAATGAAACACTTGAAACAAGTTATGATATAGTTACACAAAGTATAATTGAAACACTAGATGTTAAATTCATAGCCCTAAAGTTCTAAGTTCCCCCACAAATCCACGGGAGCTGTCTTAAGTTCTTGGGACTTAGTTGTAGTGTCGCCTGGGTATGAAACTAATTTTGAAAGCTATTATAGCAACTTGATTGAATGCTCAAATTTGTTTGCCATAAATAATATAACTATAGGATTGACATACCTGAGAAAATGGACAATTATTTAAACATTTAATGTCCACTTATAAAGAGAAATATTTTTTAAAACGTACATAACAAAACATAACATTTCTTTATGTTCATTTGTTGTTGAAATAACCATAAAAATAAAGTGTTTTTTTCTTCTTGTTTTTGACTACTATTCAATATGTGCATAAATGAATGTTGAACAAAAAATTACTCAAAAAAGCTAAATATTTACATCAAAATATTCATAGCTGTCGACCTGATAGCTGTACCCCCCCCCCCCAAAAAAAAAACGTACATTAAAAATTGATGAAACCTCTGCAACTTGCTGAAAGTAGTTGCTGAATGCTTGCTTTGATAGCTTCGTAAGTAAAATATTTTTAATTCAATCTTTTTTTTTTTTTTTTTTTTTTTTTTTTTTTTTTTTTTTTTTTTTTTAAGGCGCACTAACATCTAGGCTGACATCCAAGGTTCAAATTTCCCCAACGGGCCTTGAAATGAGAAAAATCCTTGCTGCAGGTGGGACTCAAACCCTCATCTTTTGGTTCTTTGCTAAGAAAATGCTTTGAAAGATATTTTAGTTGTAGCCCGAAAATACGGGATACTCTGTGGACGTTAATAATTTAAATAATTGTCCATTTTCTCAGAAATGTCAATGCTTTAGTTAAATAATATAACTACAGCATGACAAACAAAATTGAGCAGAAATATTGGCAATTTATATTTTAGAAAAGCGCTGTCTGCAGATACAATACAGCTTAGGTATTTTGCGATATCTCTGACGGCTTAAAATATATTTCAATTGTTGCCCGCATATATGGGCTATCCAGTATACAACCATACTTCAGTAGACTAACTATTTTGTGAGTGTGCCTGGGGTTTAAACGGTACACGTACACGTAGAACGTTACGGACTTACAAGGTTTATTTTCTAAGGCAAAAAAAAAAAGTTATTTGTAGCCCCAAGTGTTGTCTGAGCGTTGTTTCGTGAGGATCGTAAATCCTCAAGATTGTTGACGGGTGAAGGGGCACTGACCTCCTGTTCTCCTTATGCTTCCGGGCCTGCTTAATGCTTAGATTACAGGACCTTAGTAGCTTAATGGCACCTTGTCATTGTTGCTTGTCACTCTCACTAAGCTAGCTTAGTGACAAGTGACAATTACTCGTTCATACGTTGGGGGACAAGAGCGTTCAGCACGGTCCGTCCGTACTTGTCACTCTCATTAAGCTGGCTTAGTGACAATTACTCGTTCACACGTTAGTGGACAAGCTCCTTCAGTACGGTCCGTCCGTACTTGTCACTCTCATTAAGCTTGCTTAGTGACAAGAAACAAGTACTCGTTCACACGTTGTTGGACAAGTGCCTTCAGTACGTTACGTCCGTACTTGTCACTCCCATTAAGCTAGCTTAGTGACAAGTGACAAGTACTCGTTCACACGTTGTTGGACAAGTGCCTTCAATACGTTACGTCCGTACTTGTCACTCCCATTAAGCTAGGTTAGTGACAAGTGACAAGTACTCGTTCACACGTTGTTGGACAAGTGCCTTCAGTACGTTACGTCCGTACTTGTCACTCCCATTAAGCTAGCTTAGTGACAAGTACTCGTTCACACGTTGTTGGACAAGTGCCTTCAGTACGGTCCTTCCGTACTTGTCACTCCTATTAAGCTAGCTTAGTGACAAGTGACAAGGACTCGTTCACACGTTGATGGACAAGTGCCTTCAGTACGTTACGTCCGTACTTGTCACTCTCATTAATCTTTGTGGCAAGCGACAATTACTCGATCATACACATATACGTACAGATCGTACGGTCCGTTTCCTAACTAAGTTGCCATTAACCGCTTGTTGAGCTGTTTACGCGATGTGACAACGGACAACTGGGTAGAGAATGGTGGCGGGGAAGCTTACTAGTCGCTTAGTAAATAGAACCCATTCCCGTTAATATGCACTTGCACATTTTACTAATACTAGCCACTGAAATAGAACCTGTTTGTTCTTGTCTTATCCTGACCCTGTTCGGGCCTGTTCAACGACATCGGTGACGCACCGTTATACACAAACCCATGCAGGATACTCACCATAAGAAACAGAAAAGAAAGCTACAAGAAAATTCATAAATTCAGTAAAAAATGAAAAATCAAAATAATCGTCTCTAAAACAGGCGCCATAACGTTAACCAAATTACGCCCAAATATCCCAAGCAAACCCTACCTTGTAAACCACAGCCTTTCATGGACAGAGCAAACCAAGTATTTCGGGGGGTACAAAAAAAGATAAACCGCTATAATTACAATATTTGCTTTCTCCTTATTTCATCAGGAATTCAAAACTTAACCCTCAAAATAAAATTACCGTCTACAAAAGTGTTATGCGCCCAGTATGGAACTGCATATCGACTGCCAACTACATTTTTAATTCATTTATTTATGAGCACCCGCAACTAAGGTGATGTGCTCGAAAAAATTATACAGATACATTTCTAGCTGTAATTAAAAAAAAAAATACATTGTAAATTCTTAATAATAACACATAAAATACATTGGAACAAGGTAATGTACTTACAAATAAAATCTTTTTACAATTACTTCATGAAAGAAGGTGTAAAATAAGAAGTTGTTTAGCACTGTTGTTGATACTGTGAATAAGGTATATACAAGATTTGATAATGAATGAAATTACTAAACAACGTAAGAATCGGGAAAACGAGGAAAAAGAAAAAATAATTAATAAAATAAATATATAAATGAATAAAAAATAATATTAATAAATTAAAAAAATAAATAATAATAATAATAAATATATATATATATATATATATATATATATATATATATATATATATATATATATCGCCGAAGTCAGAGAAAAAAAAAACAAACATTCCACCAACACAAAACTGCTGCTTCCGAATAATCGTCATTTAACGAAAACTTGCCTAAAAAAAGTTAGAAATGCAGAAATAAGTGTGAGGGTATTATTTGGTTCTCGACAAGGTACTAAGACCCTAAAACTTGGCCCAATACTATGGTATCAACTTCCATAAGCAAACTGCTCTTTCCGCGGGGAAAAAAAAATAAAATAATAAAAAAAAAGAATAAAAAGAAAAAAAGAAATAAATGAAAAGAAAAGAAAAAAAATAAAAAAAAGTAAAAAAAAAATAAATAAATAAAAATAAAAAAATAAAAAAAAAATAAATTAAAATAAAAAATAAATAAAGAAAAAATAAAAATAAAATAAAATAAAAAAAAATATATATATATAATAAAAGAATAAAAAAAAAATAAATAAATAATAAAAAAAAATAAATAAAAAAAAATAAATAAAAAAAAAAATAAAAAAAAAATAAATAAATAAAAATAATAAAAAAATAAATAAATAAATAAAAATAATAAAAAAAAAAAATTAGATATATTTTGTACGGTTAGATTTAATGTAAGGAATTCTTGTAAATAAATATATTTAGGTGTAAGGGTATAAGTATATATATGCATATATGTGTGTGTGTGTGTGTGTGTGTATGTGTATGAGTGTGCGTGTTTATAAATATGTATATATGTATGTATGGATGTGTGTGTGTATGTATGTATGTATATGTGTGTTTGTATGTATATGTATGCATGTGTGTATATGTATGTGTGTATATATATATATATATATATATATATATATATATATATATATATACATACATAGAAGTAGCTATAAGTGAAACAGAAAGGAATATACCATCTATTGTTAGCTTTAAATTAATGAGAAAAAATAAATAAATAAAAAAGTTGTGTACAGTTATATGTTATTCTAATAAAAAAAAAGGAACAGAATGTGCTTACATATTTCATGAGATTAATTAGTTAAAAACTAGGTTTAATTAAAAAACAAAAAAACAAAAAACAAAAGGTTCATAGGACGATTAAAACAGTAAGTTGTTCGTCCTTTAATTCATTCCATTCCATTCTTTCTTTCTTCTTTCCGCGGGACATACGTTTTAAGCACCCACAAAAGTGGTACACTTTTAGCGAGTATACCTACGCTCTGACAAGGAACTCCATAACTTGTAAAGATATTATCGTTGTGATAGTGTTATCTTTCGAAAAGCTATACTCCAGTAGTTTGGTACATAAAGACCAAAACAATAAAAAGCTTAGAGAAAAACATGAATACCTTCCTTCAGGGTTGGTTTCTTTGATCTCAGCAGTAATTTTAGGTGCGCGGCTTTGTCAGGAGAAACAAAGGTCTCTTTCAAAGGATTATTTGGGCAATTCTTCTTTGTGTCTATGAAACCTTTACTAGCACAAACAAGAGGAAACAGAAGATCCAAAAGGCAGTCCCTTCCACAATGATTTTAAATGCCCAAATAAAAGTTACAAGAATCTGATGGTCTTCAGTAAATAGGTACAATAATTGATTTTAATAGTAATTAGTAACATTAATTGATTTTACAAAGAAATAAGAAACTACATAACTACATACCAATAGTAGCTAATAGTAACATTACTTAATTTTACAAAGAAAGTAACATCAGTTAATTTTACAAAGATTACTAATTACAAAGAAATAAGATACTAATTAATGTTACTAGTAGCTACTATAGTTTTCATTGGTATGTAGTTTCTTATTTCTTTGTAAAATCAATTAATGTTACTAATTACTATTAAAATCAATTATTGTACCTATTTACTTATATAAACCTCAGTAAAATAGCCCCCTTTTTTTCTGTTATGTTTTTATTGATTTTCATTCTACTCATTCTAAGAATTTAAGAAGAAATTGTTCTTTTATAATAAGTTAATTTTATTTATAGTTCTGTTACTTATCACAATTATAAACATTTTTTTGTTTCTGTATTAATTTCTTGTTTGTTTTTTTTCATTTTAGCTGACGAAGGCTACCAATGAGTAGCCGAAACGTCCAAAATATAGATTTTTTTAAAACAAAATCATATTGAGGTTTATTTAGCCGAATCCCAACCATTACATCTTTACTTATTATCTTTTAATGTTATAATATGAAAATAAGCATATTTCTGAAAGTGACTCGGAGAAAGCGTGTATGATTGCTCTAACTGCATAATCCTACAGAGGATGCATCAGGAGAAATTGCAATGTTAGCAGAGTTACGTTGCAACTTTCTTCTCTCTCTTCTGTAAATATTACCATCTTCAGCAAGGGGCATTGCTTACCTTAATAAGAAACTTTCTTAACTCAGATTCTCCTGATTTTTATTTTTTTCAATAATCTAAATCACTTTTAGCGCGGTTCCTCCCTCCCCGATAGGGAGGAACCCCGCTTATAAGGTTGATACAATGAAACAATCCGGAAGTGCCGACTAGAAAATTTCGCGTTTCAGAACCCCTAGACACCGAAAATAACGGTGGTTAAAATTTGTATATATATATATATATATATATATATATATATATATATATATATTTGTCTGTTCGCGGATTTCTGGCCTCCCTAATGGTCCGATTTTGATGAAATTTGGTACAAAAATCTGTCGCCCGATTTGAAAGGTCAAGTTCGTTAACCAGCAAAATCCGCCTACTGGAAGATGGCGTTTGGGGCGAAATTCGGGCAAAAAAAATCGTAACGCTTACGTTTTTGAGTTCATAAGCTTGTAAGTACTCGTTTTATAGGCTTCTTTGGCTAGGAAAACGAATGAAACCATTTTCAAGGCGATAGCTTTAACCGTTTTTGAGAAAATTGGAAAAATAGTTTTTTAATAGCGTTTTTGGTTTGGGTACTTAGAATCATGGGATTCAGTTGAAACATTTTCTGCATGTTTTACTATCATAAAAACTAATATGTTGAAATTTTGGTTACGTTTGGAGTTAAGGAAGGGTTAGAATAAAATATTTTATTAACAGACATAAAAAGTTTTGGTAACTTTGTATATTTTCCTTAATATCTCGAAAAAGGTTGAGAATCTTGGTAAACAAAAGAATACCATTAGAAAACTTACTAAATGCTCTACAAAAAAAGTTCTGATGAAAGTTTTGATTAGGCGATGTCAATCGGAGAAATAAGTGCTTAAAACATTAAAGTAATTGATTTTGCTTATTCGAACTGTTCTTTTTGTCTGTTTTTATTCCTTGTTATTTTTTAATTGCTAATAGTTGGATAATGTATTTTACAATAAAACAGATTAGGCAAAATAAGAAAAACAATTCATTGTTAGAAATATAGCTTGCCAAAAGAAAAAGATTCGATGACGTCTTTTGAATATTTTCAATTGCCTTTATGCTGTTGGTTTTTTTATTTTATTTTTTAATTGATTTTATCTGTATAATTATTACTATAGTAAAAGAACACAGGAATATGTGAACATTTTTGATATTTTCCAATTCATTGAAACGTATGAAATGAAGTATCGGTAGAAGAGGAGGGGTCTAGGGTCTTGCGGACCCGACCCCAGGTATAGCCATAAAACCCTTTGAACAAAGGCCGAGGAAAATATTATCTGTTTCTATTCTATGCTTTTCAAATGAGAATAGGGATATGAACAGGAACCGGGGTCTCCCGTGGTCTAATGGCTAGCGCCTTGGATTCATATGCGTGCGGGAGATGGTGGGCTCGAATCCCAACCTCCGGCAGGAATTTTATGATCCCACGGCTCGCAGATTCCTCGCTAAACCCTGGATGTCGGCGCTAATGACCTAGATGTAGATGAGCCGTAAAAAAAAAAAAAAAAAAAAAAAAAAAAAAAAAAAAAAAAAAAAAAAAAAAAAAAAAAAAAAAAATGAACTGGAACCGCGCTAAGATGACGCAGTTCCTGCGAGTCGGACTTTTATAAATGCACTGTGTTATATCCTGAAAGATCGTAAAATCCAGTTTATAGGATCCACAGAGGATCTGTGTATATAAATTTAAGCAGTCAAGAAAGAATATCCTATTGAAAAGAAGTTAATCTGCATTTATAAAATTTATATAAAAAAAACCTAGATTCCTGCCAGAAGGACGTCAAAAAAATCTGAGTTAATATGATATTTCGCCCAACGGAATACACATTTTAATTTCCTAAATGCATGCGAAAAAATCGAAGTGCAAACGTTTCTGCGTTATTTTCCTACAAGAAGAATCGAATGAAACTGTTTTATCGATATCTGAGTGATAACAATTTTGCCATATATTCTGCATTAATCCAAACAACAAACCATTTATAAAGATTCATACCGCAGGCAGTATCGACAGATGGAACCTGCAGAACTTAGATAAGCTCCCACAGTATAGGGATACTGTATTGTGGAAAAAAAAAAGATTTGTACATTTTTCTTGGTTTCAGTCGTTACGTATATATTAGTCTATATAGGGTGTGAATAAAAAAAAAAAAAAAAAAAATCAGTCCCGTAACAGGCCACAAGGGCCCAGAGGGGCAGATACTATAGAGGTATCTGATTCTTGACCATACGGCACACTAGGGAGATAGTGTGGTCAATACTATGCTCCGGCCGCCTGATTTTCCCCTTGGCTGCTTCGACTGCTAGAGTCATTAGCACCCAAGGTACCCATTATTAATTAAATTAATTAAAGGCTGGGTGAGCCTAGGGACGATCTGGGACCTCAAATCCAACCCTCGAACGGCAGCACTAGAAGAAAAAATCTTTAGTGCGCGCTCGGGTTTTGAACCTGGTCTTCCAGTTCATTAGTCGAGTGCTCTACCACTGAGCTAACCTCGCCCCCTAGGGTGTGAATAAAAATAACAAAAAATTCTACGCGCAGACGGTTCGTCGGATCAAAAAATGTCTATTGAACAAAATGTCCATCCGATGGGTTATTCAAACACGATTACCTCGTAAAGTTTAACGCTGAACTTGGTCTCATCTTAAAGATTATTTAATAAGCCAACAACTTTTGTATTGAGCTGCTTTTTCGTACAACGCTTCGTTTGAGCAAAAAATCAGGATTTGCCCAAAAAACACGGGTTTTGCGTTTTTCTCGAAAACGAAGAAAAATGAGAATATTCCCAAAAGGACTTTCTGACTTAGTTTTTCGATTCCCCATCGATATACGAAGTCTGTCTGTTTAAGATTGGGACACCCTGTATGAATTTGAACATCCGTTATTTTCGTTATCTATGGATTATGAAGCATGAAATATTACAGTCAGCACTTCCGGATAAGGTCAACCTCATAAGCAGGTTTCCTCCCTACATAGGTAGGGAAGAAACCCGCTAATATGGCACCATTTCGACTATATACGATATTATAACTGAGTAAAGTTTTTTTTAATTAATAGTTTCAATAATCTTCTTTTATGATTCTTGACAATTGTTCACCTTTCTACATTTTCCTCTAAAGAATTGGTATGATTTTTCCCTTCTTACTTAGAGGAATTTGTAACAAAAAGAGAAATAGAAAAGAATTCTGTCTGAATAAAAAGGAGCATTCGAAAAAAACCCTAACTCGCTCAAAGACTACAAAGAATTCTTCAGACTATGACGTCATAGAAACCTCTCAGAAGGAGTTTTTGTATTATCTTCAAAGTGATTGTGTAAACAATGGAAAACTTGTGAAGAACTTTGTTCTTCTTTTTATAAAAGGGAAATTTGTCATTTTATGAATAGGGTCTCCTATTGTATTATTTCATAAAATTTTACATTTATGCAATATAAGGTTGGCAGTTTTTTGTGTTGTTTATAAATTATAAAATAATGGAAAGCAGTTATTAGGGAATGTTTTCCAATTTTTTTTTTACAGTAATTATCACTGGTTTACATTTCAACCCAAATCCTGAATTCCTAAACTGATATTTTTGTTTTCCTTTTTTTTTTCGGCGCATCTACATCTTGGCCATTAGCGCCGGGCTATGTACAGGTTGCCACCCTTTTCTAATGCCAACGGCACGTGGTCGGTCACCCATTCAGGTACTGACCACGCCCGACGTTGCTTAACTTCGGTGATCTACGGGAACTGGTGCACTCAACGTGGCTATGGCCGTTGGCCCTAAACTGATATATTCACTTTTTTGTCCACATTACAACTGTTGATCTATTTTTTTTTTTATTTATTTATTAAATTTTAACGTCCATTTAAAAGGATCAACTTAGATTTTTATTAACAAATGATCCTCATTGGTGGAGCATTTTGTCTATCGAGTTTCTTTGAAAGAGAAATGACTTGACAACCGGTTAAGCACTTTTTTAAAACAATTTATCAATTAATTAAAATAAGTTTTGGAGATGTGCACTGAAGCCTCAATATGCTGGTGGACTCCACCCAGAAATCTATTTAATCTCAGAAACTATTCAATGTAGAATTATGAAACTTTCCTATTTTACTCACATCTATTAGTATAATACCTGTGTAAAATTTCATAAGTTTATCTTTAACTAGTTATGAGTTATGAATTCTGTTTTTTTTTTTTTTTTTTTTTTTTTTTTTTTAGCTAACGAAGGCTACCAAAGAGTAGCCGAAACTTCCTTAATACAAATTTTTTACAAAAATCGTATTGATGTTTTCTTAGCCGAATCCCAACTAATCCCTGATTGCTTAATAGATTTAATGTTATTATCAGTCTATTTACGGTGGTTCAATGTTGACGGCTCATGCATATACAAGGTAACAACCATAAATATCCTGCATGAATGGTAAAATCAATAGCAATTACGCGCGTGTACAAACAATTATAACACGCTTCATGAAAGCAAAATTAACCCGCAAAGTCATACTTTATAAGTACGAGGTTACTAGCAGGGAAGGAAGACCTTCGGTACAATCATATCTTGTGAAGAAATTGGATGTCCTAGGAATTATTATTAAGGTTGTTAGTCTCAATAATTTCTTTTTATTTACAATTTTTTTTTTTTTTGTTAATTTAGTTGTTTCGATGTTCTGTAATAGTTGTTTAATGTTTAGAACTTCAATTTATTAACAAAACAAAAAAAAAATCATTTTTATTTTTGACCAAAACAAATAGTTTTTTACACAAATTGAAGAGAACAAAGGAAAGAAAGAAAAAAATCAAATAAGATTGGTACAGCCTCGGCTTGAGGCGTCGGGCTGTAGGTTCTCCTAGATGGTAATTCGTAGCACCAGTAGAGAGATCCAGTTTTTCGAGGTATCTGCGGGTCAATTCTTCTATATGAAATGCGAGAGGATTAACCCCCAGTTCTCGATGGAGCAAGGTGTTTCGAACGAACCAAGGGGCGTTGCCTGCAATCCGCAGCACTTTGTTCTGTAAAGTCTGAAGTCGTCTGATGTTCGTCGTGTTTGTTCCATACCACACAGGGCAGGCGTAAGTCAGTATTGGAAGGATCATGGTCTTGTAAAGGAATTTATTAACAACATTATCGAAGGGGTCTCCCGTGGTCTAATGGCTAGCGCCTTGGATTCATAAGCGGGAGATGGTGGGTTCGATTCCCAACCTCCGGCAGGAATTTTATCATCCCACGGCTCGCTGGTAAAATTCCTCGCTGCACCCTGGATGTCGGCGCTAATGACCTAGATGTAGATGCGCCGTAAAAAAAAAAAAAAAAAAAAAAAAAAAAAAAAAAAAAAAAAAAAAAAAAAAAAAAAAAAAAAAACATTATCGAAATAATATATTTTAACAAAATATGACATAACTGTAGGCCCAGTGTCGAAGGTCCTATTTTTTGGCTCTAATTCTTAAAATAGCCAAAAATGAAGTTTATTGTATTTGGTTGTCTCTATTTTACATTTTAAAATGTAATTCCATTTTTAAAAAAGAAATTACATTTACAAGGATTTGCCCAAAATTATTTATATTTTGCTCGCTGGACTGAATTTTAATTTTCTCTAGATTTCAGAGGCCTTATTTTGCTTAAAAATCTCATCCCGGGAAAATGAATTCATATACACAATCCCGAGGTGATCATAACATTATAATTATTCAAAAACAGCTGATTCTCATTACAACTGTTTTGAATATTTCAGCGAAGAAAGGAGAATAAAAGGATGTTTCCTCTTTTCTTATTTAGAATTCACAAATAGAATTCTGAAAGGACTCCGGTATCTCCTCTAGTTCTCTAAATAAGAATTATTTTTCAGCCAGTTATTTTTCAACAGCTTATTTTATTTTATTTTTTTACGGCGCATTAACAGCTTATTATATAAATTCAACTTGGAAGCAATGCTACCATTATCGGAATAAAATGCTATTCATTTTTATCACCAAAATAGTTCTTATCATTTAAATTTCATGACATACTAACTATTAAAGGTTATTATAGAATATTTAATTAAAACATACGGTGGGTAGTGTACACTAGATTCCTGATTTGCTAAAAACATACGGTGGGTAGTGTACACTAGATTCCTGATTTGCTAAAAACATACGGTGGGTAGTGTACACTAGATTCCTGATTTGCTAAAAACATACGGTGGGTAGTGTACACTAGATTCCTGATTTGCTAAAAACATACGGTGGGTAGTGTACACTAGATTCCTGATTTGCTAAAAACATACGGTGGGTAGTGTACACTAGATTCCTGATTTGCTAAAAACATACGGTGGGTAGTGTACACTAGATTCCTGATTTGCTAAAAATAACTTATACGAAAAGAGTATATATTGCTCAAATTGGTTTATCATCTTAAATTTATTTATTTTCGTCTGAAAGTATTTATAGTATGAGTATGTGTGTATGAATGTACAGTGTAACAGTATTTATTATGTGCGTGTGCATGTGTCTGTGTGTGTGCGTGTGTATGTCTGTTGTGTGTGAAAGTGAATTTGTGGGTGCTGATGAATTTATGTTCAAATATAAATATGTAAATATCCTCTTTAGGCTTAGATTTAGGTTCAATGTTAGGGTAAAACTGAAGGAGAGCGTCCTCAGCTACGATTTCCTTCAAAGTTTGCACTATAACGTATGTTGATGCACTAAACACGAATCCGTTGAAAAAAAAAAACCCGCTCTCAACTAGGAAAGAAGTTATTAAGCACTAAAGTTCACTGTTATGGAGGTTATAAAAGACGGGGTAAACAGCTTATATGTAAACACGCGCATGCGCAATAGTCCTTAATGACGAAGTGTAATTGAAATTTAGACTCACCTGTGGTAGCTGACTTGGTCGTAAACTGTCGCTTTTGGGCATACGTGCTATGCGTTTCCGCTCGCTCAAGAAAACATCAAAACCCCTAGTCAATCCAACTCGCAGAAATGAAAAGAATTCTATGCCCAAAAGTCGTCCAAGGCATTCTTCCCTAACCTTCATAACAGTGAACTTTTTTTAAAAATAACTTCTTTCCTAGTTGAGAGCGGGGGGGTTTTTTTTTCAACGGATTCGTGTTTAGTGCATCAAAATACGTTATAGTGCAAACTTTGAAGAAAATCGTAGCTGAGGACGCTCTCCTTCAGATTTACCAATGTTAGTTCTGAAATATGTTAAAAGGAACTAACACAACTTGTATATAGTAATTTTAGCATTAGAGTTAGAAGTAAGTTGTATATAAATTAGGCCTATATAAATGTGTGTGTGTGTGTGTGTGTGTGTGTGTGTGTGTGTGTGTGTGTGTGTGTGTGTGTGTGTGTGTGTATATATATATAAATATATATATATATATATATATATAAACCTATTAAAAATTGTTTCATCATATGTTAAAAATAAAACAATATTCACGGTGCTAATGGCCCTAGGAGTCGATGCACCAAAAAAAAAAAAAAATAAATAATAATAATAATAACTTATATAAATGAATAGTTATAAGTAGAGCCCGGAAGTTAGGCAAAATGCCTTTTTTATCTGAATGGATATATTGAAGAATCAGATAGAAATAAATATGTTTCCGTGCATTTAGGAAGTGTAGAGTAAATTTTTATTTTGCCTTCTTTTACTTTCATTGCCTATTTTAAGATTTAAAGCCTTTTTTGGTCGTTTAGCAATTTTTTCCTGCGATTTAAACATTTTAAAAAGCACATAATGAATTTCCGTTCATCGAAGACAAAAAAGGTTGCCCAAATTAAATTACATATTGCCGTCACAAATATATATTCGAAAGCTTATTTTCCCAACCCATGGATTTAACCTTTGTAAATAACAGAACCTTCCTTAGAAGAAGGAATGCACAAGCATAATGAATAGGAGGAAAGAGAGAGGATGAGAGAACGTGGATGAAGTACGTCACATTCCTGACACCCCTTTTGCTGTGACAATGGTGTAATTACCTGGTATTCCAGATTTAGAAATGATAAATGCAGAGGAAGTTTTTCCATGATGAAAAACATTTTTTCTGAGAAGGTCTATGACATTTGATACTTTGAAAAAGCATCTTGTTGTTGCTTGTAAGAAGGGAAAGTAAGAGTAAGTACACTAATTCTGTGATAAATTGGTAATAAAGAAATGGGGTCTTTTTGCGAAGACCACATCCAGTTACTTTTGAAGTAGCAGTAGTGATTGTATCAGTGATAACTCCTTTGCCTTCCTATTGGAGGATTCCGATGACCAATTGCATTGGTTCTTGCTGGGAGTAAAGTAACCTTCAACAGTGAATTAGCTTTTGTTTATGAAAAAGCTCTGCTTATGTTAGTGAGAAAAAATGAGCCTTTACAATTAGTTCGCGATGTTCCTAACAAAGAAAAAGGGATTGGTTTCTTACTCGGAAAAATTAATGGAATCTTATTAATTTTAGCGAGTTGGGTGGACTAGAGTCGCTACAATTAATATAATTCTATTAATTGCGAGTTGGATTGACTAGAGTTTTGATATCTTCTTGAGCGAGCGGAACCGCATAGCATGTAATGCTTAATAATGGTAAAATATCCATAAACGAGAGAGAAAGAGAAAAGGAATAAAATATGTTTGTTTACAAATATCGTTGTTTGCTGTCCTTCATAACCTACAAAACAGTCAACTTTAATGCTTAATAACCTTTTTCATAGTTGAGAGAATTGTTTTGATCATATTAACCTTTTTATTAATAAATATTGCTTGCTATTATCTAATATAACCGCAGATAACGAGTCAAGTAGTAGTAGATAACCAGCAAGGAACCTATTAGCTAATCAGTAAGCTTATCAGCGAGTACGATTAACTGTTATAAATCACTACTGCTACTTCAAAAGTAACTAGATGTGGTCTTCGCAAATAGACCCAAGAAATGAATGAGTATTTAAAATACATATTTTCATTAATAATGAGTAAGGTTCCTCTTTGCCTTCACTCCTAATAAATGCCTATTTTAATTACAGTACTGCCTATTTTCACTATTTCAAGTGCCTTTTTGCCTGCCTATTTTAACCAAAAATAAATGCCTAACTTCCGCGCTCTAGTTATAATAATGCTTAAAATAACCCAAAAATTAATAGTTTTGCTCTTTTATATTTTTTTAATGAACAACTGACTTAATTACAAAGGCACGCAAAATAAAGTGGTATTTTCCAAAACAAGTGGTATGTATTCTTATGTATTTTGACACACTGAATCCAAATCCGGAGTCCGTTTCACCCCAGCACGTCTGGTTTAAGTGCATTTGAAGTTCAAATTTCGCATTCAATCGTTTAACAATAAATAACTAGAGCTTCCATGGTTTTGAGGGTCGCTGAATTCCAATCCGAGGTTTGTTTCAACCAATCAGCTCAAAATCAAGTTCATTTCAAGGAAAAATATGTCAATTTTGAAAAAAAAAAAAAAAATGTTTTTACTGCAGATTCATTTCTTGCAAAATAAACATATTTATCGTTGAAATGACCCTGATTTTGTGCCTTGTATTCGAATTAAGCTGCCCTCAAAACCAGGGAAGCTCTATATATGTATTTCTTCTTTAACGACTTACGAAATTCGACCTTCTGATGCTCTTAAACCTGACGTTCTGGGGGGAAAAGGACTCAGAATTCCGATTCAGTGTGTTGAAATACATGAGAACATATGTATGGCGTCTTCGGAAAATATAAGGTTTTTTTTTTTTTTTTTTTTTTTTGCGTGCCTGTGTTATTAATTTTTCCCCCGGAGTGTTGTGTATTTGGCCTCATACTCTAATTAATAAATACACACAAACGTCAAATTTCTATTTATTGATCTTGACGAATTATAAAAGTGTCCACGCGTAAATATCGAACATTTCACAATCTTAATAACGAAAAAACCATAGCGCCCCTAGTGGTAGCGCAACAAACTAAATCTGGTTTGGCGTCTAGTTTAACATAATACAGAGTAAACCCCAACTATTTTAGAACAAACATTTCTCTTCAGTGAAACTTAATGAGTGACAGGAAGGGACGAACCGTACTGTACGCACTAGCGCACTAACTTGTGAACGATTACTTGTCGCTTGTCAGTAAGCCAGCTTTGTGAGGAGTGTAGGATAAACTTGCCACCTTTCTGGAAAAATGTGCTTAGTTATGCTGCTTCAGCGTGACGGACTTTTCTATTCAACCGATCAAATAAAAACATTTTTTTTTTTTTTTTATTTTGTTAGAATCGTCTCATAAATAGGACATGTTTATGGAGCAGATATAATTCTGTTAGTATGTTGTAGTAAATGAAACATTATAAATAATGGTCGTCGATTTGATGGTTTTTCTTCAAATCACATTAATAATTTTCCTTAAAACTGTATCACTTTTCCGGGAGTAAGATGGGACTATGAGTAAGGAAAAGAAGATTAAATAGGAAATAGGAGATATCCCCCTAATCAGCCAGGATCCTGAGGAAATACCATTATCTATCATTTCCCGCCAAAACTCTTTCCAAACATTTCTTTCCTAAAAACTGAGTCTTCGAAACTCTTCTTTTTCAATATGTTATTTCTCTTATTATATATATATATATATATATATATATATATATATATATATAAATTAAATCAGTCAATTAATATATTAAAAGAAGCAGATGCTAATGGCCTTAGCAGTCGATGGAGGTAACAGCTGATTGATTGCCGCCATTGTTCTTAGCTTTAGTCATGACGTGGCCGTAATAGTGGAAAGTCTCCTTTTCTACCGTAGTTGTAATTAGCTTTAAGTTTAGCTCCTGATGAGGCACTATAGGTACAAAACTAGTAGAACTAAGAATAATAAATAGTATTTACTAATTCACGAATTTTATTTGTCGACTTTTCGCCTTATTTATAATAATTAGAATACTTGCAGGGTAATGGAATATTTTAAGGGGAAAATTATAAAGATCTCCAGCAAACAATTCACAGCTTCTACTATATATATCCAATCAAAGGCATTTAGAGGCCGTGAGTGCTAGGACGAGAGGCCGTTGGTTCGACCCCCGCTAGTGGTGGAAAAAGCAGCCCTGAACAGGCTAGAAAAGGATGGTAACCCATAGACAACCCGTCCTCACATACTGTGTCAATTATAAATGGGCGTTAAAATTTAAATAAATGAATAATATATTACCTATTTAGATGGTCATATTCTATTCCACGTATTTCTGACCAATTACTTGCATATATTCAGTTTTTTGGATAGATATTGCATAGATCAATTTTTAAGCTGATATTCATAATATTATTTTTTTTATTTACTTGGTCCTTAATTTTGCTGATTTTTTTTTTCTATTTTGTTATTATATTTCCAGGCTATTTTAAAAATCCCGTGACAAATCTGCTTCATCCTGTTTGCTATTGTCGGGTGAAGATCGATTGCATAAAATTTATTTCCTCGTGTACTTTCCTGGATTCGTGAATGTTTTTACTTGTATTTTGACTAATTATATGATTATTTATGATGCTTCCCTTACGAATTTTATTAGTTTCAGCATTATTAAAAAAATGTTTTATGTGTGTCTGGATAAATGTTTTTTTTTGTTTTTTTTTTTAGCGTATCTGGCCGTGCTTCATCATTTTCTATATTTTTAACCTTATATACATTATATTTAGAATTGATTTTATTTACTTGGTTCTTAATTTTGCTGTTTTTTTTCTATTTTGACGTATGCCATATATATATATATATATATATATATATATATATATATATATATATATATGCTTGATGTTTGTTTTTCGTCGCTGGGATGATATTTTTAGATGGAACGGCATTTTTCTCCAGCGGTGGTACTCCTCTTCACTTCTTCCTGGGATATTTCGATGGATTCATCTCCATCTTCGTCAGCCAGGTACTTATTGTTTCTTCCTTGGTGGTTGCCAAGGGAATTAAATTTATCTGCCAGTATCCGCCGATACTGGGGCTAGAGAGTAGAAAGGGCGCCCAGATCGAGAAAAATTTCAATCCCTTGGCAACCACCGAGGAAGAAACAACAAGTACCTGGCTGACGAAGATGGAGATGAATCCATCGAAATATCCCAGGAAGAAGTGAGGAGGAGTACCACCGCTGGAGAAAAATGCCGTTCCATCTAAAAATATATATATATATATATATATATATATATATATATATATATACCTCATGCCTCCTAGGATAAAAAAGAATGTATATATATACATATATATATAAATATATATATATATATATATATATATCCAAAGAAATGTACTTAGATGGGTCTTATGACCCTGGTAGTCGGAGCATCTGTAATTAAAAAAAAAAAAAAAAAACCTATTTAGATATGGATGGTACCCTTTGTTTATGTATCCATAACAATGAGATACCTTCCTTAAGTCACTTATGTTTTTCTAAACTCTTACAGGAATGCATGTGACATTAACAAACTCCTCAACCTAAGATTACGTTTAGGGATGGTAACGCCTATTTTCACAATGCTCTTATATTTGTATGACATTAAAGTGACTTTTATTTGTGTCACATAACATCCATGTGGGAATTTTTTGGATCTTATGTAAGATCCTGTTGTCTGCTATTCCCGGTGCAAATCATTCGTCATTTTTGCTTTCTCCCCCAAACTCAAAGGAAGAAACTAGGTTTGAGTTGACGTTTCGTAATATCGTCGATACTAATGCAAAGTATCGAATGTGAAAACAACGTATTTTTCCTTTTCAATTTTTCTGGTTGATTTTGGACTGATGTACCTTATGGCAAACTCTCAAAAATGAATGAAAAATAATTATAAATTACAGATAATCAAACTAACGAATGTGCATTAAGTCTAATTAAAATATATCATAGGATAAAATATATATAAAGTCAGTGTTGGGCATTATTCCAATAAATTATTATTCGAATGATCATTCGAATAAATTTTTAGTGAATGATGAATAATTCACTGAATGATCTTATTCACACAGTACATCATGAATTATTCACAGAATTATTCGTTATTCATTATTCTTTATTCATCATTCGTTATTATTTGTTTCTAGTTGGTCTACGGAATAATCCTACTCAAACACACATATATATATACGTATTTCTGGCAGGCAACATTATAATAAATCTATCGTTATTCACTAAAACATGTTTATTCTGAATGATCATTCGAATAATTTGTGAATAAAACATAAACTTCATTGACAGAATAACGAATAATGAATAAAAGTAATTATTCTTCATTCATGAATGAAATAATACATTTATTCATTAATCATTATTCATCATTCTGAATAATTTTTGCCCAACACTGTATAAAGTCATCTATAAAGTACCAAACCACTTCTCACATTCGATACTTTGCATTTGTATCGGCGATAAAGGTCACGAAAAAACGAAACCGGTCGTTAAAATTTACATTTGTATACCTACATATATATATATATATATATATATATATATATATATATATATATATATATATGTGTGTGTGATTTATTTGGATAGATGGAGTTTGTAAACCCATAGAGTACATTCTGATGCGTCAATATACGTGCCACATTTGTCACGTTTGATAATGTTTAATGTAGATTTAATTCACGAAAAAAATAGTTAAGAGTTTTTCTGTAATTCTTTTAGGCATAATTAAAACTACTGTTTATTTGGTGAAAAGTGTATTGTTACCTAATTTTCACATAAAAACAGTATCATAATTTATTTTCATCTTGTGATATATTGCTTATTGTTTGGGTTTTCTCGTCGATGATTTAGAATGCGTATTTGTAGCCCAAGAAGACTGCCGAAACCTCTAATAATCTTATTGTTTTGTTTTTGTTGTTTTTTTTTTCTCAACGTCTTCTGAAATGAAAAAGTCTCTGCTGCAGGCGAGACTCGAACCCACCATCTCCCGCATGAGAATCCAAGGCGTTAGCCACTAGACCACGGAAAGACCCTTGATTTGTATTTTGATTCCTTCGTCTTCTCTTCGCCTCCATTCCTATCTATTTGCATTTCATTACAAATTATCGATAGGCGAGTATTTGAAGAGGAGTATTCGATGCCGAATAGAAGGGGTAGATTCTTTTTTACTCCATTACTCAAGAAGGAAGAGAGTACTCCAAGACTTCCGGCGCATTGTCCACCAATGAGGTAGGGAAGATCTTACTATGCAGTCTTGTCTTCATCCAGATATTCTATCTTCGCATGGTTATTGCATCTCTTTGAGATAAGATTCTACGAATAAGTGAACATATCAGGAGGGAGATAGCGGGGGAGAGAGAGAGGGAGGGAGAGAGAGAGAGAGAGAGATGAGAGAGAGAGAGAGAGAGAGAGAGAGAGAGAGAGAGAGAGAGAGAGAGAGAGAGAGAGAGATTATTAAGGAAAAAATAATTTTAGTTGAAAGATAGGGAAAGAAATTAAACACAACAAAATATTTCCAGCATATTGTAAGAGAAGTACATATGATCGGTCTGTAAACTGAATTGTAAGGCGAATGGGGTAGAGGTAAAATATAGTCCATCTTTTATGAAATCATCAGGTCGTAAGCCCCCAAAAAAATTAATAATTGATTTTGTTCATAACAAATATAATATATATATATATATATATATATATATATATATATATAAAACTTAAATCCGTCAATTAATATATTAAAAGAAGCAGATGCTAATGGCCTTAGCAGTCGATGGAGGTAACAGCTGATTGATTGCCGCCATTGTTCTTAGCTTTAGTCATGACGTGGCCCTAATAGTGGAAAGTCTACTTTTCTACCGTAGTTGTAATTAGCTTTAAGTTTAGCTCCTGATGATCACGTGTCTGTCTGTTTGTTTGTTCCTTATGCAAATCCACATCGTTTGACCGATTTTGACCAAACATGGCACACAGGTAGGTCTTGATCCGGGAAGTCTCGTAGGCTAGGTCAAAAATGTCTACCAGCTGTCTGTCTGTATGTTTGTTCCTAGTACGATTCCACACCGTTCGACCAATTTTGACCAAACTTTGCACAAATATAGGTCTTGATCCGTGGAGTGTCTAGGTTAGGTTAAAATCGTATACGAATCACAGTTCGGAGGTCATGGGTTCAAAACTGTGAACCCCAAAAGGTAACTGATTTGTGCTATTAGATTTTAATATTACTTATTTGGTTTCTAATTTATTTTGGTTTTTCTAAATGCAGAAAGTAGGTGTATCATGGCACGCCGGGTAACAGGTATAATATATAATTTACAAGTGGTTTGTATCCCGGGTTTGGTATTTCATTATTCAAACCACAAAATCTGCATTAATACCATCCCTTCCTGAAGACAAGCTGTTATTCCTGAGAGTTATCGCGGGGATAAATAAAGCGAAGGCTTGGCAGAGAAGTCCTCCCAAGCCCCTGATGCTTAAGCCTCTAGTGAGGGGGACTTTCATGAGGAGATTAATGATTTAGTATTCGCCAAGCCTCGTCTTCTGAATCACAAACCCTAGTTTCATGTTCTAGCAATCCGCGTCGTGGCATTAATGTTTCAAGGGGCTTGAATCTTTACTCAGAGCTTATTAAACACATGAACACATGTACATAGTCAATTCTATGTTGACTATCTTCTTCGTCAATTCTCCATTGTCTATGTTCATCGTCAATTCTACATTGCCTTTGTTATTCAACGATTTCCCATTGCCTTTGTTATTCAACGATTTTGCATTGTTTATGTACTTAATCAATGCTTCATTGTCTATGTTCTTCAATAATTCTGCAATGTCTATCTTCTTCATCAATTCTACAATGCCTATGTTCTTCATCAGTTCTACATTGTCTAAGTTCATCGTCAATTTTACATTGCCTTTGTTATTCAACGATTTTGCATTGTTTATGTACTTAATCAATGTTTCATTGTCTATGTTCTTCAATAATTCTGCAATGTCTATCTTCTTCATCAATTCTACAATGCCTATGTTCTTCATCAGTTCTACATTGTCTAAGTTCGTCATCAATTTTACATTGCCTTTGTTATTCAACGATTTTGCATTGTCTATGTTCTTCATCAATTCTACATTTTCTATGTTCTTCAATAACTCTAGGTTGTCTATGTTCTTCAATAATTCTACTCTTTGTACATTCTTTATTAATTCTTCATTGTCTATGTTCTTCAATAATTCTACTCTTTGTACATTCTTTATTAATTCTACATTGTCTATGTTCTTCAATAATTCTACATTGTCTATGTTCTTCAATAACTCTAGGTTGTCTATGTTCTTCAATAATTCTACTCTTTGTACATTCTTTATTAATTCTACATTGTCTATGTTCTTCAATAATTCTACTCTTTGTACATTCTTTATTAATTCTACATTGTCTATGTTCTTCAATAATTCTACTCTTTGTACATTCTTTATTAATTCTACGTTGTCTATGTTCTTCAATAATTCTACACTGTCTACGTTCTTCAATAATTCTACATTTCTTGTAATAAAGGTGACAGTGGGTGTAAAGATATTTAAAAACGTTTGCGCCTCATAAACCTTCATGGATATCATGTTCGATTAGTTAAGGAAGGATTGATGCCTACAAAAGAAAATTGTAAAAAAAAAATTACAAGTTAGTATTACCCCTAAAGTCCCGAGTGATTTTGCAAATAACTTACTAAGTAAACTTAGTATTAAATTAGTTCGTCTGAATTTTTTTTTCACGGTCAATCTACAGGTCACCACCCTTCCCAAATATCCACTCGGAAAGCCGCATCTCCCTCCTTAGGAAAGAAACGCATCCATCCTACCACGGGGAGACCCACTCCTTTAATATGAAGATATTTCTAACTATTTGTCAGGATTGAGAGAAAGTTCCCACATATCTGGCTTATAAACGGAACTAGTTTCAAGGATTTGAGCTATGATCTTGTTAATATCCACGACAGAAGTAGATGGCGAGATATGGGACTGCTTTTGGAAGAAAGTTCTTGTCTGACAATAAATTGGAGCAACTTTCTTGAATAGCATGTACCGCTTTCTGTTCCTTGTAGCTTGTAAAGTAATTTCTAAACATTCAGTCTCAGGAGTCTTCTAACTGAGACATCCATGACCCATGTGGTTGACATATGTCTAAAAACATAAACTAAAAAAAAAGAAAAGAAAATATAATTTTTCTAATAACTACTAGAATTCTTATTCGTGTGCATTAATACATTTGCTTGCTACAATCAAAGAACAAACAAAAATTTCAGACTTCTTTCAAAAGCAATAGAGTTTTACTTTGACTTTGTTGGAAAATTATTTATGTACTAAATAATCAATTTGTGCAATTCTTGTTTTTCTTTAAATAAAATGTATGTATTTTTTTGTTTTACTTAAAAACTGTATGAAAATATGTAGTTCGATTTTATAGCCCTTTTTTTCAAAAAAACCTTTTTAATACGAATTTTGAATAATTCGAACTTTTTCATCAGACCTCAAATTATCCAAGTTTGACTGTGTATATATATATATATATATATATATGTGTGTGTGTGTGTGTTAATTCTTGTGAATGATGACCCGATATATATTTTCCACTTTTTCTTGTTTCTTTTTCTAGCAGGGGGTCAATAAAGTAGTACACACTTTTTTCACTTTAACTACTTTATTTTGTATGTTTCGCACAAGAACATACAAAATAAAGTAGTTAAAGTGAAAAAAGTGTGTACTACTTTATTGACCCCCTGCCAGAAAAAGAAACAAGAAAAAGTGGGGAATATATATATATATATATATATATATATATATATATATATATATATATATATATATATATATATATATATATATATGTTGTTCATTCGACATCTGTCTCCAGCGGTCTTCCTCCTCATATCATCGCAATATTTCGCCGGATTCTACTGCCAGAAGAAGCCGGAGAGGAATCCGGCGAAATATTTAATTCCCAGCGAAGTAGCTTAAAAAACAACACACATATATATATATATATATATATATATATATATATATATATATATATACATACAAAACACGGGCACGCATTAAAGTCTTTATCTTGCGGGGTCGTCGTTCAAGGTTCGGAATCAATGTCTCACACTATTCCTAGGCTCAGGCAGCCCGAGCATAGTACAGACCGCTCTCTCTACCTAGCGTGCCCTGTATTGAGGAATCAGATACTTTTTCAGTTACTGGCCCCTTTGGCTCATCCAGGAGGGCGATGGGCTTTATATATATATATATATATATATATATATATATATATATATATATATATATATATATATATAGTGACTTAGGGCAGCACTTTTCTTGATATATCTTTTGGTTTATTTTGTATTTGAGACAAATTCTGGTGTGTATCGTGTTAACGATAGTTGATCAAATGTTCGACGTGATTCTTTATATTGGCATAAGCTTTTTTATTTATGAACCGATTGACATGAAATAAACACTAAATGTTAAGTGAAGCTAACATCAATACATTAGCGAAAACCGCTTCTAAATCCGATAAGCCGTTTCTGAGATTAGCGTGCAATGACAAACGGACAAGAATTCTAGCAATCATTGTTTTGGGTACCATTGCGTTGATAAAGGCCCCTAATAATATTTTTTCCCATATATCTTCCATGTACAAACAGTGATCCGTTACAATTTTATCATATGTATAGATATATATATGAAGGGTTCAGAGCACAAGTAGACGAAGTCAATTTTTGACAGTTTATGTTGTAATGTGATTGAAGAGTATTACTAAAATAGTACTTTTCAGTGCTAAAGGAGACTAAGTCCTAACTTCATTATTTTGCTACTTGTAGCGGATCTTGCTACACATCTGGAAGACATTCTTATTAGTTTTCAGAGCACAAGTAAGCCAAGTCCAAGTTATAACTATTTTATGAACCAAACTATACATAAATAATGTCAGTGATATTTAAAATTAGGATCAGTGTTCAAATCGTTTAAGACTTATACTGGTCGATAGGATTTATACAACGTCTCTGCAATTAAAACGCATAATACTCACTTTTTGATATCCGTATAGAATGGAATTGTCTACGTGTGCTCTTAGCCCTCCATATGTAGTCGAGCCAAATGTTTGCAAGCTATGGCTTATGAAACCACGGGCGTATATAAGCGGGGGCTGAGGGGGCTGCAGCCCCCCCCCCCCCGAAATTTTGATTTGATGGTAAAAACTTGTCGTAAAACCCCTAAAAATAAATTAAATAAGCAGACAAGGTATAGTTGGGATTCGGCTAGTAGAAATAAACGTCAGACTTTCAGGAAGAAATCTGTATTTGGACGTTTCGGCTGCACATTGGCAGCCTTCTTCAGCAGTAGAAAATGCCTAGGGGGGAGGGAGGAAGATACATACATCCAACCATGGTTACTTAAGTGTCCTCGAGGTCTTCCTCCCTCCCCCCTAGGCATTTTCTAGTGCTGAAGAAGGCTTCCAATGTGCAGCCGAAACGTCCAAATACAGATTTCTTCCTGAAAGTCTGACGTTTTTTTCTCCTAGCCGAATCCCAACTATACCTTGTCTGCGTATCTCTGCAACGGCTAACTATCTCTATCTCCACAAAATTAAATAAGATCACTTAGTTCATAAAACATATTTTATTTTACGTGTAATAACGTTTTAGTTGCCTAAAACTATTCCAAGCTCTAAATTTTTAGTATTCCATATCCCGGAAATGGTCTCAGCCCCCCCCCCCCCCCCCCGAAATTATTTTCTATATACGCCCATGTATGAAACTTCGACTCTTCTTGTCGATACTTTCAGATTGTGAAGACATGTGGTTCTCCATCTATAGGAGAGAACTCACTAAAAGGGGTGAACATCAAGAAAATAAATTATTGCTCTTGAATTTAACATTAATAGCTAATGTTCCAATTATCCCGTCAGAATACGCCATGTTCGTCCTTGACGTTTCCAGATAGTGTTTACAAACAGAGTCCCGGTAGACCTCTAACGTGCCTGGATTGGGCGCGGTTCTGGAAGCCAGGGGTGGCAGACATCAGCTCAATAACCCAGCATCCCTCTTGCCTGGAACCCTCCCCACCAATCCCCTTCTCCCGTCTAGGTCACGTGTCCCATCCCCACCAATGGCCGGCTCTCACCGCCGTCACGTGACCTCCTCTCCAGCAGCCAGCTCCTCCAGGCTTTCCCGCGTCTCAGTCCTCCTCGGGCCGTCATCTCTGTAGCTTTCTTCATCCTCCGGGTGTCGGTTCGAGCTTCAACAGTCTCTTCATATCACCGCCAGAGGTCAGCACTAGTGTCGACATAGCTAATCAACACAACACCGACAGTCAGTCAACAACAACAAAAAAAAAAATTGAACACAACGATGTAGTGCATTACATTCAGGAAGGCGCAGCTTCTGACTCAAATTTGTATATTTATTCAAAAATACAATTATAAAATAACAAAATATTTTTATATAATAAAAATAAAACCATTTTACAATGCTTATTTCACTTAACAAAAATACATAACATCCCCAAATCAGAATCATAAAGCATGTGTAATTAGACCCCTTCTTAGAATTTTTTTTTACTTCTGTTATTCAAACCCTTAAACGTTTTTAACAAATAATAATAATTCAGTCCATAATATAATTATGAATTAATTACCCTAATTAAGTAAAATCATTTATTCCTTACAGCTGATCAACTACTTGTGATTATTTTTAATTTCTTTATTTGATTACGTTCAATACATTATGTTTTTCTTCCTATAAATTTCAATAAATTTTAAACATTTTTTTAATAAATATTACAGTTAAATAGCAATATTTATGAATAACAGTACAATTATCTTATCGTATTAATATCTGTAGAGTTTTATTAAATTACTCAAAAGTTGATCAGCTAAAAAAAACTAAATTTAATTTCTACGCATGATTTTTTTTTTTTTGCATTTTAATTTCTCTAATTAGATGCCCTTTGAGTTTTAAACTTTTTCATTAAACTATTTAAATTCATCAAACCTCAATTTTTATAAATTTCACTCAAAAATGTCATTATGTGTTGTTTCTCAGGGTTTCCTATAAGTCCTACATTATCTTATATATTTTTTTTTAAATGACTTTTAACCTTTAAAAATTTTTTGTTAATGTTATTGTTAAGTGTTTACGTTTTTGTGGGAAGCCCTGAGTCTTGCCTTAGAGGAGCGTAGTGTCTTCCTGAATGCCTTAGAAATCCTACCCCAATAAAGGTTTAACAAAAGTATTTGCTTCTTTACTTATTAATAATTCTATGGGTTCTATTATTTTCTTGGTTTATTTTATATTAATTTTAAACAGTACGGATTTTTGGACGGTTTATCTATAGGTTACCACCCTTTTATCTAACCAGGATAGGGCTGATGTCTAATTCCTCGAAAGAAAAGCCACCTCTCGTAGTGAGAATAGGACCCACAATCCGTTAAGGATTATAGATCATTTAATTAAAATTTAAAGTATTTCGTAGTTGTCTTAAAATGATTCTTACTGATTTCTAATTAATTTTTATAGTGCATAATCTTTGTATGGCTCTTGTCTAACCAATGAAAGACACTAACCAATTAAAAATCAAGAACTTATTAATAATACTAAAGGCCACGTATTTTTGGAGTTTTGTGCGCTATAAATACAATTATTTTACTAATGAATAATATATTATAACTATTATTTTGTAATTTATATAATAGGAATATTTCAGAGTGTTGTACTTTTTGAGGAATCTGTCAGGAGACGGTGTAATACCGTGATGTTGGTCAGGTATACAATTGTTACTTTATCTCGGGGCTGAAGATGGCTTCCGAGGAACTAAAACTCTATAAGTAAAACATAATTATAAAGCCATTTTTTAAGATTATCCTAACCAAAAAGTAATTATTATCATTAATTAAGCAGTTTTACCTGACCTTTTCACGGAATTACACCGTCTCCTGATTCCTCAAGGAATAAAACACTCAACAAACCGATATTCCTGTTATATATTGCAAAATATTAATAGTATGTAATTCTTATTAAACAATAGTATTTAACGCTGAAATATTCTTGCAATTCTTTGCTTATAACTTCAAAAAACCGCAGCTTTTAGTGTTCTTATAACTGGTGATTTTTAATTGGTTAGCGTCTTGCATTGGTTATAAAAGTATTAAACAAATATTTTATATTATCTAAATTAATTGGTTACCTGCAACGTCAGTTATTCTGGCTGCCAGAATCTGGCACTAAACATAAACGTCAGTTATTCTGGCTGCCAGAATCTGGCAGTAAACGTCAACGTCAAATGTATAGTCGTTGTTGCCCGAAGAATTGTTACATTTTACTGAAAAGTCGTTCAATGTTTTTCGGAGATTACTTATGAAAGTACAAAATTCATCACTAAATATGACAAGAGCACTAACAAGGTAACATCCGTTCCGCAGTGATCTGTAACAAATAATAGAAAATTTAAAAAATGTTCAAAATATATATAAAAATAAACATTAGAGGCTAATCAACTAATGCTACAACGTAAATTGATAAATATCCATGTTAAAACATGGATTATTATTATTATTATTATTAAGATTTACAAATTTTAATGAATGTTTTATTTGGTGGACATTTATTTGACTGACCATCTGCAGTAAAATTATTTATCACATCGCTTTGTGATAAGTAATACAAGCATTTTACCGGAAGTTATTGTACCTCAAATTTACAGTACCGGCAACATCCGGTCAAATCAATGACAATTTATCGAGTGATATTATTTGTAAATTTAGATTTTATTTGAACTTGATTTCTCAACTATTTACACTTTTTTTTTTTTAATTGTCTCTAATATTTATGTATACATATTTTGAGCAGTTTTTAATAATTATACGTATTTGTTATATCAGAAAGGACTGAGCATTGGCTGTTTGTAGGTTTGCCAACTCCTGGTGTTTTGATTTCAGGCAATAATAAAAATAAAACGAGTACTTAGAAGCTTATGAACACAAAAAGTCCGATTCGCAGGAACTGCGTCACCTTAGCGCGGTTCCGTTCTTATCTCTAGTGCTTATGAAGGCATAGAATAGAAACAGTTATTACTTTGTTTAGATCAATAGCGAAACACCTATCCAAATGAAATCTCAAACAAACCAGTCTTGAAGGGTCTTGATTTACAATCTTACCAGTATGGGTCAGCTATCCCATAAGTCGGGCAGAAAGGCCTCCGCTCAGAGGCATTTGGAAAGCCTTGGGATCTCTCTCTTTGAACGCTACATTTCTAAGAATAAATTGATCTTCTTATTTTACTTAATCTGTTTTATTGTCAAATACATTATCTGACTATAAGCAATTTAAAAATAACAAGGAATAAAACAGACAAAAAGAACAGTTCGAATAAGTGAAATCAATTACTTTAAAGTTTCAAGCACTTATTTCTCCGATTGACATCGCCTAATCAAAACTTTCATCAGAACCATTTTTGTAGAGCATTTAGTGAGCTTTCTAATGGTCATCTTCCGTTCCCCAAGATTCTCAACCTTTTTCGAGATATTAAGGAAAGTATACAAAGTTACCAAAACTTTTTATGTCTGTTAATAAAATATTTTTTTCTAACCCTTCCTAAACTCCAAACGTAACAAAAATTTCAACATATTAGTTTTAATGAAATTAGAACATGCAGAAAATGTTTCAACTGAATCCCTTGATTCTAAGTACCCAAACCAAAAACGGTATTCAAAAACTATTTTTCCAATTTTCTTGAAAACGGTTAAAGCTATCGCCTTGAAAATGGTTCCATTCGTTTTCCTAGCCCAAGAAGCCTGTAAAACGAGTATTTACAAGCTTATGAACTCAAAAACGTAAGCGTTACGAATTTTTTTGCGCGAATTTCGCCCCAAACGCCATCTTCCAGTGGGCGGATTCTGCTGGTTAACGAACTTGACCTTTCAAATTGGACGACGGATTTTTGTACCAAATTTCATCACAATCGGACCATTAGGAAAGCCAGAAATGAGCGAACAGACAAATATATATATATATATATATATATATATATATATATATATATATATATATATACAAATTTGAACCACCGTTATTTTCGGTCTCTAGGGGTTCTGAAACGCGAAATTTTCTAGTCGGCACTTCCGGATTGTTTCATTGTATCAACCGTATAAGCGGGGTTCCTCCCTATGGGGGAGGGAGGAACCGCGCTAAGAATAGAATATACATTATTTTTAAATCCGAATACCATTACAGAGTCCCTTTATTCTTGTGGGTCTTATTCCTATTAGGAATAAGATACTGGAAAAGTATCTCATACTTACTGGAGAGAAAGGAAAGACCAATGTGTAGACTATGCAACAGAACATTAACTGTCAAACATATCTTGACGGACTGTAGACAACGCAGCAACTTAACGATTCCTCATGACTTACTGACAAAAGGTAGTCCGTACATTCAAACACTTCTAACATGTTTAAAATATACACACATTCACTCGAAAGTATAACTATATGTCATTTTTAATGGAAACATTTTATTCTTTATTATTTTATTGTATATAATATTTTTATATGTTTTTTTTTTATAAATTTTATTTCTTTTTTTTTAATACTTTTTGTTACCTTCGTTTATTTTATAACCAACTGACTATCACTTGACTACCGACTGACTGACTTTGATTCGGCCGTTCTTATGAGGTCGTCGCCCTTGTTGCGAAACTCAACAACGATAAATAAATATTCCTATTTGGTTAATAACTTAAATTAATTAATTCAATTAAATTTTAATCATTAACAAATACTTCCTGGTGAAAGGTTGCTTTCATTTTGTGGACCACAGACTCTCCTGGGAATCTTGAAGAGGATGAATCATAAAGTTAGGCCTATTTAGAAATATGAATACAAATTTATTCCTACTTCACTTATAAGTAAATATAAATTGAAAAAAACTTCCTACTCTTAAGTGTGAATACAAATTCATTTTTATTCACTCGTATAAATACAAATGCATTGGAATTTAAAATGTTCCTCTAAATACACATTAATTCACAGAAAAAAAAACTTTAAATAATAATGTGATAATAATATTGACAGCAAAACAGAATATGCAAAAAAATTACATTAAAAACTATTAATATAAATTCATTACATTAAATAATGCATAATATAAATACACGAATTTCACAAAATAAATTTTGCGTATTAAAAATTAATTAATATAAAATTAAAGACAATTTTGTGTTCTTTGTACAATTTACAAAAAATCTAAGTCTTTATTGATTAAGAATTAACACTTTTCGTTTATTTTGTGTTTTATGCAAAAGAAATAAGAAGTGTTTGTTCAAAATATGTGTGAATTGGGCTCTTCTATAATCAACATGCGAACAAATCAAAAATAGTTTTCAGTTTCATTTTAATTTCTTGTTAATATGCAAACATTGACAACTTATTTTTTGAACGTCTTTTTCTGAATACATTTATATTAACTAATTACAATGTGAATATTCACATTTTTTGTGAATACCTACTTACAATTTTCAATGGGAATTAATTTTTATTTATTGGAATTTTTGTAAATACAATTGTAATTGAATTTAAATAAATATTTATATTAGTTTTTACAAATATGTGAAGTACGAATAAATTGGTATACATGTTTATAAATAGAATTATGAGTTTGTAGAACTTATTTAAATCGTGTATTGTCTAATGCGTAAGAGCAATAATTGTTTATTAGTGTCTCTGCATCTAGGACATTATCGCAGATAGAACATCTCTGAAAAACCTCTCTCCCACAAGCGGGACACGTACCCTCTTCTTGCAGGTTTTGAATCGACTTGCTAGCCACTCTTCCTCAGGGGATCCTACATAACAGCAACAATACTGTAACTAACAGTGTCAATTGTTGTGAAAAGTCGTTAATGTTTTTAAAGTATTCGAAAAATCACCGTAAAGAAGCAAAAAAAAAAAACAAACAAAAACGCTAATTGTGTTCAAATATTTAGAAAGAAAATGCAAATACTTTTGTTATACCATATAGTGAGAAAGATATAACTTGTCACTTGGCTGTGGACGGGTAGGGAAAGGCGGAGGCGCCTCTAGCCAATGTTGCCTCTCTTAGACCCGCGCCTAGGCAGAGCGGAGCCTTGGAGGGTTGTAGAACTGGCAACGTTGAGACCCCTCAACGCTTACCCCGAGTGACAAGTTATTTCTCTCACACTATAGTAGTTTATTTTGGTACATTATTTTCTTAAGCCCCATTTTAAGTATGGCGATAGCTGTGATGTGATAGTGAGTGAAGTGGTTTCTACAGAGGCGGGGAATCAAGCAGGATGGGTGAGGTGAAGGTGGCCACAGTGGAAGTGGATAACATGGCCACACTTCCCGTTGGACGGCCACACTCGTCGGATCTAACACCCGAGAGGAATAACGTCACCAACAAGGAAATGGAGCTGAAGAAGAAACCCAAGGATGCTGTCATGGAACCAAAGAGGTATTCAATCTACAACGGGATAATGGGCGGTAGCATTGAGATTTAACCCTGCATCGGGTGCAATGGTTCTATTGGGACGGGTTGGTAGTTTTTAAGGTACCTCCTTCCTGTCCATTAACACAAGGTACTCCTCCCAGTACCTTCCTAGGTCGGTCCTGTCTACACGGCATCCCACTTTAATTGCCTGTCAGCGGAAGTGGATACAACGTCGCCGTCCCAATAGGACCATTGCGCCTGATCTCGTCACAAATATTGAAGTTGTGAATTCACTTAAACATATTTTTCTCTCATTATTTTCACTGATATACTCGGAAAACGTCGTTTGGTGAATTATTTTATTATTAAAATGTGAAAAAGGTTCTTACGCAGATTTTTCCCAAAATGGCAAGAAAACATTTGACCTGAATGTTTGAAGACTTACAGAGCTTAAATGCAGAAAATATGTTTATTTATAATGATAATTGGCTCACAGTTACCAAATATTCAATGGCTTAGAAAAGTTCCCAAACCTTTTTTATTTTCTTGATTTTGACAGCGATTATTATACATCTATAGAGAGTAAATATGTACATGCTGGTTTGGGTGAAAGAGCTCTCTGAGAGCGATGGGGTCTGAAGATGAACATAATGTCCTTTGCGATACCGCAAAATTAGTCCTTTTACTATTTATTTTTCGGCATTGAGCAGATTCATTTACTTGCAACATTTTAATTTTTTAGTTGTCTACGAAGGTTCGCAATTTTTGTAGACCTTAAAAGGCACATTGGAATTTTTTAAGCACAAAAAATGAGGACTGTTGCGCACAATTACGTTACTACGTGGATTGCGCCTGATCCAGGTTTAATATGATACAATCTCTGGTTCGTACAAAAAATTTCTATATAGAAAGTGTCGTACGATTTCAAAATTAATTAATTAATAGAGCTATGAAGCTTTCGTTGTTGACAATTTCGGAAAATTCTTAATCTCTACTGATGTTTCGAAATCGGATGACGGTATGGGAGCTCCAGTATTTGGTTGATGACAAAATCATAAGCAAAAAAATTAGTATCAGTACAGTTCAATTACTCATGGCATCCTTATCGGTACACAAACATTGTAATATTTACCAACTCATCAAGGGAATTTTCAGAAAGATGAAGTTCTCATCCAGTAGGTACTAACACAAATTCACAAGAAGTCATAGCCATGTTTTGGATACCAGGCCACGAAAAGTTCGATCATCGATCATAGCCAAAAATGCAGTAAAACGAATAAATCGCGACATACAATAAACAGCTGATAAAAATATGACAAAAAATACAAAAAACAATTAACAACATCGGTACTACTATGAATACAGCTCACACGTCGAGGCTGCGGATTGGTAACCTCTATCATCAATGAATTCTTAATGACAAGACAACATAGAGTTATTTTTACATAAACTATGTGCTTTACAACACAATCAAAATGGCGGGAGGTATGTTATGGATGTACATACACGTATAGATTTCATAAGATCGTAACTGATCCGGAACTTATGCCTAAAATTATAATATTGATCACGCTATAAACCTTCGTGGAATTTAAGTCCATGAGCTATTAACATAACATAGCAATAAATAACATAAAGAAAACCACGTGAAAATAAACTAGCAATACTATTGTCTGTGGATAATAAATAAAACTCTTAATAAAGTGACACAATAAATAAACGAAGTATATTACAAAGATAAGATAAAGCACTTTGTTATCACGCTTTCATTTTATTTTTTATTAAGGGATTTTACGCTGAAACACTCAAGGAGACTTAATTAAAAAGATTTTAATTAAGGATTCATTTTAAATATACTTTTCTTAAGTAAGTTTTTGTAATGAAGCTGATTATAAATTATCATGAAGAGACTTCGAGGGTACCTATTATTGTCAAAATATTCAATTTCTAGGGAACTATAATAGAATTATTAGTAATTAATTATTGACTATCAGACATTAGCAATTCAGTCTTTCTTTCCTACAGTTTTAAGATCAAGAGTCAGGTACCTCTACAGAATCTGTCTTTCTGAGTCGTATTCTTTTATGGGATTCTATTATTCCAAAAGTTACACTTCACTTCCTAAACTGTGCTAGAATTGTACCGGTCTTGAGCAATCTTCAAATAAATGTCTCATAAGAATAATTATACATAAGGTTTTTTATATGTATATATATTTCGTAAATAATAGTTTTTACCAAAAATTATTTTTATTTCATACAAGCCGTTTTTGATTTTTTACACGGCGAATAATAAATTAGAAACCAAATAAGTAATATTAAAATCTAATAATGCAAATCTGTAACTGTTCGGTTTCACAGTTTCGAACCCGTGACCTCCGAACTGTGAGTCCTAGACGATTTTGACCTCGTCTATGTCACTCCACAGATACGTGGGCCTATGACACTAGACCTACGTGTGTTCCAAGTTTGGTCAATATCGGTCAAACAGTGTGGATTTGTATAAGGAACAAACAAACAGACAGACAAACAGGCGATTTTTATGTATACCTATTTTAAAGATGAATCCTGTTTACCTTAATTTGTAATACACACGTACTCTTGTCAAATTTTCAAAAAAACATAAGATTCTTTTATATATGTACTTCTATTCTATGACTATTTTTTTTTTCTTTTACGGCGCATCAACAAATCTTGGCTATTAGCGCCGACATCCAGGGAGCAGCCAGGAATTTTCTCAGCGAGCCCTGAGATGAGAAAATTTCTGGCGCCGGCGGGGATCGAACCCACCATCTCCCGCTTATGAATCTAGAGCGCTAGCCACTAGACCACGGGAGACCCCCTATGACTATTCTGAATGCTTATGCCCATATCGTCCCTACCATGTCAAACTATAGAATATGAAAAATCTCGTTTCGAGATCAGCTGCCTGAAATGTCAGATTCGAGACTTTGCTCTTGGATTGTGGACGATAGGGCTTCTAGCAAATTGTCGCAACTCTAATCTATTTAGAATATCCTTTAATACCTTAAATATAGTATCGAATAAGACTATGTTTCAATATATTACTTGGTCAATGGATAGAATATGTTGGTTCTCTAGCTTGCTCCGATTTGTATATTCGACAGTTTCACATGGCAGGGACGATATACACACACACCGGGGGAGGGGGAGGGGGGAAGGGTTAGTTGTTTTTGTGTTTGTGTGTGTGTAACAAATTGTCACATAATAACCGACCGGTGTATTGGTTTAGTCCTTGTAAACCGAATGCGTGTAACTTATCATCATATTTCATGGTAATTATTAAGGAATGCCGCGCAGTCTACAACGTTTCTGAGGGATGCGCTTAGTAATTCCACTCCCGCGTGACGGATTTTTCTCTTTTGTAGTGATATTTTAGTTTAAGGAAGATGATCTGTGAAGATAAATATACTATTGACCTTTAGAAGTGCTATTTCTAGTGTATTTTTAATCAGATTCACATGAATGGGTTGACCTTAAGGGATCTTTAGTGAGTCTGTCAAATCTTAAACTTCTTTAATTTTTTTTGAAAGAGTGGCCATTTTTTAAAGTTCCCAAAACATCTTAAAAAAAAAAAGATATGTAGCTACGGTTTAATATCGCGAGTGCTCGTTCATTTCGGTTATTTGTTGGTAAATTTCTCTAGCTTACAATAATGTTTTGTATTTATCTGTATTTTATGAACGCCTAGCAGTCCCGCTCCTCAAATTTATAATATTCTATTTTTAACTACAATTATTGATATCTTTATTTAACAGAGACAAAATAAGGAAATAAGTTGTTCTTAATATTTACTAACATAATGCAGACTTAGACAAAACTTTGACATACACGATAACTTGACTGACTTAGGAGTTGGGAAGCAATATATACAAAACACATTAGAATTTTTTAAACAAATCAGACTTCATGATAACTAATTACAAATTTAATATAATATAAATATCAGATTATTTAATATAGATAAATATCAATAATAACTAATAATTTTAATGGAATCAATATTTTATTTATTAAAAGTTTCGCAAAAATTGGCGGTTTTCTCTCTAACAATAAATCATGATATTACAAAAATACCTTTTAGACATTCCTTAAATAAATACATTGTACAAATGATTCAATATATTAATACATTGTAGTAATATTATACGTCAGTACATGTTATAAATATGTAAGCCAGTTAATAATAACAATAACATTTTATAAATCGTAAAATAATATACCAATTAATTTCACAAATCGTAATATAATAGATTAATACAAATACTGTAGGAAAAAAATACAAAAAAGAAGGAGGGAGAAAAAGTAAGTGAGGGGGTATATCGGAGCTATATTTTTGAATATAGGTTAATTAACATTAGGTTAATTAGTATGATATTAATTAATTTATGGACTATTTTCGGCTAGTAAGTCGTGTGGAATTGCTAGGTGGTTTTGTAATCTTCAGCCAGTGAGTATGTTTTTAACTGTAAATACATATTTTATTTTATTTATTTTTTTAACGGCACTTCGACAAATCTTGGCCATTAGCGCCGACATCCAGGGCGCAGCGAAGAATTCTCTCAACGAGCCCTGTGATGAGAAAATCCCTGCCGCCGATGGGGATCGAACCCACAATCTCCCGCTTATGAATCTAAGGCGCTAGCCACTAGACCACGGGAGACCCCTGTAAATACATAGGTGAATATAAAGGGAGGGGGGCTGAGGGGGCTGCAGCCCCCCTCCCGAAATTATGATTTCATGGGTAAAAATGTGTCATAAAACCCTTAAAAATAAATTAAATAAGATCACTTAGTTCAGAAAAAATATTCTTTTTGTTGGTGTAATAGTGTTTTAGTTGGCTAACTATTCCATGTTCTAGATTGTTAGTATTTTACATCCCGGATATAGTTCTGGTTATTTCGGGTCTTTTTGCGAAGACCACATCCAGTTACTTTTGAAGTAGCAGTAGTGATTGTATCAGTGATTCAGCGCACGCGCATAACTCCTTTGCCTTCCTATTGGAGGATTCCGATGAGCAATTGTATTGGTTCTTGCTGGGAGTAAAGTAACCTTCAACGGTGAATTGCGTTTGTTTATGAAAAAGCTCTGCTTTTGTTAGCGAGAAAAATGAGCCTTTACAATTAGTTCGGGATGTTCCTGACAAAGAAAAAGGGATTGGTTTCTTACTCGCAAAAATTAATAGAATTCTATTAATTTTAGCGAGTTGGATCGACTAGAGTTGCTAAAATTAATAGAATTTTATAAATTTTAGCGAGTTGGATTGACTAGAGTTTTGATATCTTCTTGAGCGAGCGAAGCGAGCGGATACGCATAGCACGTATGCCTGTAATGCTAAATAAATGTAAAATATCCAAAAAGAGAGAGAGAGAAAAAAAAAAGGAATAAAATATGTGTGTTTACAAATATCATTCTTTATGTTATCCTTCATAACCTTTCAAAACAGTTAACTTTAATGCTTAATTATTCTCTAGTTGAGAGAATTGATTTTGATCATATTAACCTTTTTATTAATAAATATTGCTTGCTATTATCTAATATGAATTATAACCGTAGATAACGATTCAAGTAGTAATAGATAACCAGCAAAGAACCTGTAAGTTAATTAGTAAGCTTATCAGCGAGTGGAGACCCGATGGCCGTCCCACTGGGAGTGTTGGCTTTTCTTTCGAAAAAAGAAAAGGCATCACCTCTATCCTGGCTAGAAAATGGTGGTAACCTATAGATAACCCGTCCTAAAACTCGTAGTTAATAATCAATGGACGTTAAAATTTAAATAAATTATCAGCGAGTACGAGTAACTGTTATAAATCACTACTGCTACTTCAAAAGTAACTGGATGTGTTCTTCGCAAAAAGACCCGTTATTTCTTCTTTATCGACTTCTTCAAACGGACTCCGGATTCGGTTTCAGTGGGTCGAAATACATAAGAATATATGAATGGTGTCTTTGGAAAATACCTCTTTTTTTGCTGTGCCCGTGTTATTGAACACATAGCGAAAGGTTATTTTATATTGGAGTAAGTTTCCATTGAAATCCCTCCACGATGGTGGTAGTCCATTGGAAATACTTGCATGGGCCGAGTTGGAGATGTTTCGCTTTCCCGGATTATCTGAACAGTGTAAAGCATCTCATCTCGGACTTCAGGAAACGATCTGAGGAATAGGAAAACCTCTTCGTCATGGCGGAAAGCAATTTGACTTCCGGGTCCGAGATTTTATTGTGTAATTGAAAGGAAAACCTCTACTATAATTCAATTTTCCAGAATTGATAGTGAAGTATGTACTTGTTTGCGGCACATTAGGGAGATAGTGTGGTCAGTATTATGCTCCGGCCGCCTGATCCCCTAGCAGGTACCCATTAGTAAATTAATTGGGTCTGTTTGCGAAGACCACATCCTGTTACTTTGAAGTATCTGTCCTGATATTAAAAGGTGATTTTGGTACTTAAAGATTAGCTTACAGGTTCTTTGCAGGTTATCTATTACTTCTTTACAAGTTGTGATTGCAGTGATTTTAAATACTTTTCATTACTATATTAACTTCTGATTACTCTATTTATATAGTATGGTTTCTAGCCTTAGATAACATGTAAAGAAGAAAATAGGGTAAAAATGCAGTTTCACGCACTCCATACCGATTTCTTTCAAATTTTGTACAATAACGTATTTTGATGCACTAAAGAGGAATCCGCTAAAAAAAAGTTCGCATTCAACTAGGAAAGAAGTTATTAAGCACTAAAGTTCGCTGTTATGCAGGTTATGAGAGGTTAATAGAATTCTATTAATTTTAGTGAGTTGGATTGACTGGGGTTTTGTTATCTTCTTGAGCGAGCGGAAACGCATAGCACGTATGCCCTTAAGCGACAGGTGACGACGGGTGAGGATGCCCCTAAAATTAACAATTTTGAATAAATGGTTTCTTAACATTTCAAATGAGAGTTCTCTGTTTCCCAATGTTACATATCTGCGCATGCGCGTGTTTACAAATACGCTGATGACGCCTAGTTTTATAACCTTCCTAACTTTAGTGCTTAATATTATATTCTATTAATTTTAGCGAGTTGGATTGACTGGGGTTTTGTTACCTTCTTGAGCGAGCGTAGCGAGCGGAAACGCATAGCATGTATGCCTTAAAGCCGTCATTTATGCCTTAAAGTCATGTATGCCTTAAAATCGTCTCAAATTTAGTTGTTTTAAATTTGATTCTGCAGTTGATCCCCTGCAGGCAGAAGAAGTGAATAAAGAAAACATAGCTATATACTCTAAGTGCATCCAATTCTACGAGGAAAAATTCCAGGATACTTTTGGAAGGAGAGAGTATGTAGTCCAAGGCCTATGGTTCGGGGCGAGAGTATGTAGTCCAAGGCCTATGGTTCGGGGCGAGAGTATGTAGTCCAAGGCCTATGGTTCGGGGCGAGAGTATGTAGTCCAAGGCCTATGGTTCGGGGCGAGAGTATGTAGTCCAAGGCCTATGGTTCGGGGTGAGAGTATGTAGTCCAAGGCCTATGGTTCGGGGCGAGAGTATGTAGTCCAAGGCCTATGGTTCGGGGCGAGAGTATGTAGTCCAAGGCCTATGGTTCGGGGCGAGAGTATGTAGTCCAAGGCCTATGGTTCGGGGCGAGAGTATGTAGTCCAAGGCCTATGGTTCGGGGCGAGAGTATGTAGTCCAAGGCCTATGGTTCGGGGCGAGAGTATGTAGTCCAAGGCCTATGGTTCGGGGCGAGAGTATGTAGTCCAAGGCCTATGGTTCGGGGCGAGAGTATGTAGTCCAAGGCCTATGGTTCGGGGCGAGAGTATGTAGTCCAAGGCCTACGGTTCGGGGCGAGAGGGACGATCCCAAAATCTACAAGCGATTTCCTTCAAGAACTAGGCGTGGATCCCAACAAACTCTGTATCCTTGCGGAATCAATCTTGATAGATTCTCTGGGGACACTCAGCTACCACATTTACGGGAGCTAACCAGCTACTTATCAATCTTTCGCAATTCATTTCACAAAATTTACGTCCAGACCTATAAAGTAATTGTATAAATTTAAAATTTCATTCAAATTGACTTCATATATTTTTTTATTTATTTATTTTTCTTGTATTATTTCGTCACCAAAATTTATGTTCTCGGCAAAACTCCTAATTAATTTTAAAATAAACCATATTTCAACCACTTGAAATGAATTTTCGAAAGATTGATAAGTACGCTGTGTTTTAGCAATACATTTGGGCAGCCCTCTTTATTTTGTTTTAAATAAAGAATTTCTTCGTCTAGCTCTCATAACTTGCATAACAGTGAACTTAAGTGCTTAATAACTTCTTTCCTTGTTAAATACGAAGGTTTCTTTTATCGTATTCGTGTTTAGTGCATCAAAATACGTTATTGTACAAAATTCGAAAGAAATCGGTTTGGAGGGCGTGAAACTGCATTTTTACCGAAAATAGATAACCTGCAAATACCTGTAAGCTAATCAGTAAGTAACAAAATCACTGTTTAAAATCACTACAGATACCTCAAAGCAACTGGATGTACTCTTCGCAAACAGACCAAAATCCTGTTGTAAGAAAGTGACATAATTACTAGCCACAATACCTAGCTAATATGCAATTAAATACTATGAAGCATTCAACATGCAACTTTTACTTGAGAGAAACTTTTACTGCTCCAAACAATACTTCCTTTACCGGTAATGGAAGGAAAGTGAGAAATCCTGAACTTGTTGACTTGTTCTTCTCCTCAGAAAAGTAACTTCCCACCTTCCTCCATTCCTGAACAAGGAGGGAGCGGACAGCTCTCCTTACTTCTGGAAAATACAGGCCTGCCTAATGGAATTATTCAAACAAGGGCTTTTCACGGATTGAAAAACTTTCTTAGGAAAGCTAAAATGAATTTCAATTTGCTCATTTACACGCTTTTACTACTCCGTGCTTTTAATGCAAAAACTTATTTTTTTTTTATCGGGGAACATTTTTTTTTTTTTATGAGGTAGTGACCATTGGGAATCTCAGATGGTCACAATTTTAATCTGGTGACGTATTCTGGTAACATTTAATATTTATTTTTATTTAAATTTTAACGTCGACTTATACATTCACACAGAATAAAGTGGTATTTTCCAAAGACACCGCATATATTCTTATGTATTTCGACACACTAAATCCACATCAGGAGTTCACCCCAGCACGTCAGATTTAAGAGCATTTCAAGGTCAAATTTCGTATGAAGTCGTTAAAGAAGAAATATCTAGAGCTTCCATGGTTTTGGAGGTCGTTGAATTCGAATCCGAGGTCTGTTTCACCTAGTGTTGTAAAAGAGCGCGCCTTTGAGGCTAGAAGGCGCGGCTCGTAAAAGCTCGAGCTCTCAGGGCTTGGACAGGGCTCGATAGAAGGCGCGAGCCTGGAAGGCTCGGCTTGGTAGAAGGCGCGAGCCTAGAAGGCTCGCCTCGGGAGAAGGCGCATGCTTTGAAGCCTTTTACTTTTCATTTACAAAATGGCGGACGGCGGGCAAACAGCTGTTTCATGAAATATACTTTAGTAGATTCGTCCTAAATTCTTTCCGCCACATTGAAATTATTCGCTGGCATTTAAATTTACCATTTCATTGATAAACTAATTATATGGATCACTAATTTGGTAAAAATAGTAACTTTTCCTAAAAAAATAAACTCTTCTGTGAGACAGTGATGGCAACACTGTCCTACTACTATTATACTACTATAACCGTGCTTGCCAAAGTTCTACCTTCCCAGGGCTCCAAGGCCGAGCCTTCAAGGCTCGATGGAGAACCTTGCCAAACCTTCAGGGCTTGATAAGGTTAGGCTGAAGCCTCACTCCGAGCCTTCATCGAGCCCTCAGAGCTCGGGCTGTAGAGGTTAGATTCAAGGCTCGAGGGAGAACCTTGCCAAACCTTCAGGGCTTGATAAGGTTAGGCTAAAGCCTCACTCCGAGCCTTCATCGAGCCCTCAGAGCTCGGGCTGTAGAGGTTAGATTCAAGGTTCAGGCCTGAAGCCTCTAGTCAGGGCTCGCTTTTAACAACACTAGTTTCACCCCATCGGAGCAAAATCAAGGTAATTTCAAGGACAAATATGTTTATTTTGCAAGAAATGAATGTGCAGTTAAAAGGTTTTTTTTTGCAAAATGAGACATGTTTTTCCTTGAAATTACCTTGATTTTGTGCCGATGGGGCGAAACAGACCTCGGATTCGAATTCAGCGCCCCCCAAAACCATGGAAGCTCTAATTATTTGTTCTATAACGACTTCATACGAAATTTGCCCTCCAAATGCTCACGTGCTAGGGTGAAACGGTCTCCGGATTCGGATTCAGCGAGTCGAAATACATAAGAATATATGTATGGCGTTTTTGGAAAATACCGCGTTTGTATTTTGTGTCCTGTGTTATTGCGACGAGTTATCTACAGGTTACCGCCATTTAAGCGGCGTTCCTCCCCCCCCCCCTCCATAGGGAGGAAACTCGCTTATAAGGTTGACCTCATGTCGAAATCCGGAAGTGCCGGATAGAATATTTCATAAGTACAGATGGAATGGTTGGGATTCGGCTAAATAAACCTCAATATGATTTTTGTTTTAAAAAATCTATATTTCGGACGTTTCGGCTACTCATTGGTAGCCTTCGTCAGCTAAAATGACAAAAAAAAGAAGAAATTAATACACAAAAAAATTATGATTGTGATAGGTAACAGAGCTATAGCTACAATTAACTTATAAAAGAACATATCGTCTTAAATTCTTAGAATGAAAGTCTTCATTCTAAGAATTTAAGACGATATGTTCTTTTATAAGTTAATTGTAGCTATAGCTCTGTTACCTATCACAATCATAATTTTTTTGTGTATTAATTTCTTCTTTTTTTTGTCATTTTAGCTGACGAAGGCTACCAATGAGTAGCCGAAACGTCCGAAATATAGATTTTTTAAAACAAAAATCATATTGAGGTTTATTTAGCCGAATCCCAACCATTCCATCTGTACTTATCACCTCGACGGCTAACTATCTAATCATCATGGAGAATATTTCATATTTCAGAACCAATAGATCACGAAAATAATGGTGGTTTAAATTTGTATAAATATACTTTAATTTTGTATAAATAATACGGAGTCATATCCGCTTAGGATACTGTAAGTTTCCTGTTGTGGCGCCTTCAATCTTCCTTCTCTTTTACATATTTTTTTAAGAAAGTTGAAGATGAGTGTGCGGAATGATCAATAGATTCTTGAAGTAATTAGCAGTTGATTCCCAAAATTATTTACTCAATTAAATTATAATTGTGACGCTTCGAACCTGTTTAGGTTTACCTTTAGGCATATTAAATTACGCTATGTATGTATTTATGAATAGGGTTTAAGGACGTAGAACGTCTAAGGTTACCATCGTCCTGTGAAGTGTTCTGAAATGAAAATTATTTATGTACTACTAGGTGTTACCCGGCGTGCCATGCTACACCTACATTCTGCATATAGAAAAGCCTAAATAAATTAGAAACCAAATAAGTATTATTATTAAAATCTAATAACACGAATCTGTAACTGTTATGAACCCGTGGCCTCCCAACTGTGAGTCCTAGACGACTTTGACCTAACCTATAACACCCCCCGAATCAAGACATACATGTATGGCAAGTTTGGTAAAAATCGGTCTAACGGTGTGGATTTAAAAAAAAAACAACTTACAGACAGCAGCTGGTAGACGTTTTTGACCAGGCCTATGGCAATCCCCTGATCAAGCCTGTGTGCCCAGTTGATCAAAATCTGTGAAACGGTGTAGGTTTGTATAAAGAACAAACACACAGACAGACAGATGGTAGCCGTTTTGACCTAGCCTATGGCAATCGCCGTATCAAGATCTACCTGTGTTCCAACTTAGGTCAAAATCGGTCAAACGGTGTGGATTTTTATAGGGAACAAACATACAGACAGACAGCTGGTAGAGGTTTTTTGACCTAGCCTACGTCACTCTCCAGATTAGGATCTACCTGTGTACCGAGTTTAGTGAAAATCGGACGAACGGTGTGGATTTGTATAAGGGACAAACATACAGACAGACAGCTATAAGACGTTTTTGACTTAGCCTACGACACTCCCCAGATTAAGATCTACATATGTACCGAGTTTAGTCAAAATCGGACGAACGGTGTGGATTTGTATAAGAGACAAACATACAGACAGACAGCTGGTAGATTTTTTTGACCTAGCCTAGGAGATTTCTCTTATCAAGACCTACCATTATTCCAAGTTTGGTCAAAATCGGTCAAACGGTGTGGATTTGTATAAGGAACAAACAAACAGAAAAACAGACAGACACGTGATTTTTATATATATAGATAGAGATATTATAGGAGTGAATTGCACTTCGTATATCGTCGGGGATGCTCTTAAATTGTAATTTTATATCATTTTCAAAAGTTTTTATATTCGTTCTGAAACTAATATGGCTCATATAATTGTTTTGCTTAGATAATGCTGTAATAATAATTATGGTGATATGAGCTTGGTTGGCATATATGTGCTTGGTACGGAATATTATTTGAATCTATATGTAATCAATGCATCTGAGTTCAAGGTATAGAATATATACAGAAATCATTTATTAATTTATTTTTCTTCTTTTATTTTATTTTTGTTATTATTTATTTATTTTTTTTTCGCAGGCTATATTTCTGTATATAATTTTGATTTTTTGAGAAACTTTAGAACTTTGTCCACCATAGAGGGGTTGTCTGCAAGATTTCTTTTGGAATTTCATTCCAAATTACGTTATGTTAGTCTCTACTATAAGCCTAATCATAAATTTGTCGGGTCCATAATTTGAAAGTTGAGAAAAAGGCGTAAAATCCCAGTGATAATCTCATTTCGTTGAGTGGACAAGTCATATTTGTTTATATTTTTAACAAAAGATCAAATCCCACCAATAACTGCTTCTATTCCTTTACTATTGGCATTAGGGATATGAACAGAACCGCGCTACGATGACGCAGTTCCTGCGAATCACAAGTTTTTAAGCAGAAGCGAAGTTTTTAACATTAAATGTTGCACAAGCGATTGTCAAAATACTTGTTGTTTTTGTTGGATTTTTGTACAAAAATTATAAAGTTATTTCTAACATTATAAAAAAATATGTCGTAATAAGCTTATTATCCATCTAAATTCTTTTTTTTTTTTAATAAATAATTTTCTCTCCGAGGTATAATATTGGACAAGAATTCATTTTCACCCCTCGCAAAAAAGGCAGGGGAATAAAAACAATGGAGATTGTCTTTTCTTCATTTTAATAATGGAACCTTCCAGAAGTGGTTAATTAAAACACCGAAATAGTCCTTAGCTTCATTCCATACCCGCCTGAACTCCCTGAATATCCAGGAAACTCTAAGCACATCCATAAGATAAGGTTACAGAGGTGGCATGTTTCTACGGAACCGTGTTCGGAGGGGTGTTGACGCCTACAGCCCCAATAGCTACATTACTTCCGAAAGAGATAACATGTGTGTGTATATATATATATATATATATATATATATATATATATATATATATATATATATATATATATAAAACATGTTTTAGCGCGGTTCCTCCCTCCCTTTATAGGGAGGAACCCCGCTTAGAAGGTGGTATATATAAGTCTGTTCGCGCTCTATCTCAGTCATACGATCCGATTTTGATGAAATTGTGTACAAAACTCTTTCGTCTAATGTGAAAGGTCAAGTTCGTTAAGAAGCAGAATCTGTCCACCGGAACATGGTTTTTGGAGCGAAATTCGCTCAAAAAAATCGTTATCCTTACTTCATATGCTTGCAAGTACTCGTTTTATAGGTTTCTAGGCCTAGAAAAACGAATGAAACCATTTTTAAGGCGATAGCTTTAATCGTCTTCGAGAAAAGTGGAAAAATATTTGTTGAATCGAGTTTTTCGTTTGGGTACTTGGAATCATGGGATTCATTTAAAATATTTTCTACATGTTTGAAATCCATATAAACAGATATGTTTTAATTTTGGTTACTTTTGGAGTTAAGGAAGAATTAGAATAAAATATTTTATTTATAGACATGATAGGTTATGGGAACTTCCTATATTTTCCTTAATATCTCGAAAACGGTTGGATATCTTGGTAAGCGGAAGGTTACCATTCGAAAGCATACTAAATGTTCTACAAAAAAAGATTCTGAAGCCATTTTCGATTAGGCGATGTCAATCGGAGAAATAAATGTTTTTTTTTTGTTCTTTTGAACGGGGTTTTGTGTTTGTTTAAATCATTTTTTTAATTGCATTTATCTAAAATTAGTATTATAGTAAAAGTAAATAAGAAACAGTAAGTACTGTGTCTAGAGCGAACCTTGACAAGGCCAGGGAGTCATTTTTCTATGTCAGGTAGTGAGGTATATTCCCTTACAACCGTGGCCTATTTGGGGTCATAAATTACCAAAACCAAAATTATAACTGTTTCTATTTCAACCTTTCCAAATGACATTATGGATGAGGGCGGAACCGCGCTAAGAAGATGCAGTTCCTGCGAGTCGGACTTTTTACTAAGCAGTCTTTGGGTTGATTTGGTGTAATCAACCCAACACAAGGGACAGCTGGGTTGTAGAATGGTGGTGGGAGAGCTAACTTGTCGCTTAGTAAGTAAAAACCATTCCTGTTGCCTTGTACTTGCTACGTTTACTTGTCACTTATCGCTAAAAAAGAACCTGTTTACTCGTACTAACTTGGCATTAAAGAGGTTCTACTTTGCCATCAAGGAAACCTGTCTTCAATATTAAGTAGCCATCCCTTGTAGAACCAGCCCTACAATACCCTTCCATCCAATAATTAGCTGTTCTTTGTTCATCCCAACTCCAACCTGTTGAATATCCTTCCTGACAATATCCGTCAGTCTTCCAAGTCCCCTCCCTCTTTCTCTTCCTCCTTTCTCTCTCCAGGCAGATAGTGTCTGCTTCATTGGCGCTGAAAACATTTCTCTAAAAAAGTTGACTTATTTCCGCCGTTATATTGATTTCTGCCGATATTTTCGCGTTTATTACCCGCATTAAGACGCTACCTTTAACTGCCCCTGGATCATTCCAAAACAAAATGTCCTATTGATGTAGCTATCGGGTTAAAATTACCTGGCGTTACTGATAACTAGGGAACGGATGTTCATGTAAAATAAAATTCAAAATATGTACACATACATTTAACTATTTATAATGAAATACGTATTAAAAAAATTGAATATATGTAGTAAAAAATGCCAAAAATACTACAAAATATTGAAAAGAAAAGCATAAATAACTAGTAAGAACTCTTTTATTATAAAAGGAAAGAACAAAAGTTGAAAATATATAGAACAAAATTACCAAAACTCTATAACATATTGAAAAAAAGCTAAATGAAGAGCTCATTTTAAAAGGGGGGAAAAGAAGTTGAAAATTTCTAAAGATGAACATTATAATGGAAAATTGTATGCAAAAAAATGCATTTTTATATTGTCTAACGTGAAATGACGCCGGTCTGATCTGATAAGGGGACTATACAGAGGTTGGGTCACCGATCAGGCCTAGTTTTGTCGGGTGATTTTTTTTGCATCGAAAAATAGTCGACACGTGTCCGAGCGTTTCGTCCAATGCGCCTTAGGAGCTAAGAAATAAAATAAAATAGGTTGAAAATTTATTATTTTATATCTCGAGTTTGAAAAATGATATCTGCATGATTCTTTCGCTTATTCACTTGTTTTAGAGAGTAGTTTAAAGGAATAGTACAATTGTTAAACATTAATTTGTTATATATTTTTTTAAAACGGATCTGCTCCTAGACTATTAGTGCCGGGGAAGCATGGCTGCCGGCCACCTTTGCTTCTTGCAATTAGAAAAGACACAGTGATCTAGATTCAATGAGTAAAGCATGCTTTCTCGGTTTCCCCTTTATTTTTTCAATTAAAAAAAAAATACCAAACTATGTAGCAAAAATATGTATTTGTGGCAAAATTGGAAAAATATGGATTTTTGAAAAAAAACGTAAAATAAAAACCTGTTTAAATGCTATAAAAGAACTTAAAAAGTGCAGAATTCCGTCAAAAATTTCGATTTGAGAATCAAAAAAAAATATGTAAATACATGAACATCCATTCCCTACTGATAACAATTGAACTTGATCATCCCCCATTTTCCCGCCGGACAAATTAAATTCAGCCAAAGTCTTTGGCGAATTTAGAAGAAAGGTTTGCTAACTTTGTCATAACGAAGTTTACCAGTTCCCACTGAAGGTCAATGCTGGACGCTAAACAATTCTTCTCATACATATTTTTCAAGGTTTCAAGTATGTTGGCAGCAGTGACTCTAGATGCTCACTGTTACCAACATACTTCACAGACATTTTCCTCGTGTCTGTCAAACACTTTATACACACCATGGGTTAAGACTAATTTTGGGAACAGGGGAAGAACACGATAAACACCCATCCAGGCTAGAATTCCAGATTCAACATTATTTAAACATGGTCCGCCAAAATATAGAAGGCACTTGATTGCAACACAAAATTATATGTCAACAAATCTCACAGCCTAAAGCAGGGCTGTCAATAATAATTAATAATTTTCAAATATTTTCACTCATTATCACATTCCTCTCAGAGTTTGGCATTATTCAATAAATTTCGTATTCTATAATCTATAATAAAAATGTAATTAATAAGATTTTATTCATTGAGTAAGTTATTCATCCACTGATTTTTGTATTATTCTAAGAATAACAGGGTTGCCACATTATTAAATAAATTTCTTAATCAATAATAAGTAAATACCGCCAACGGCCATAGCCACGTTGAATGCACCGGTTCCCATAGATCACCGAAGTTAAGCAGCGTCGGGCGTGGTCGGTACCTGAATGGGTGACCGACCACGTGCTGTTGGCATTAGAAAAGGGTGGCAACCTGTAGATAGCCCGGCGCTAATGACCAAGATGTAGATGCGCCGTTAAAAAAAAATAAAAAAATAAATAAATAAAAAAAAAATAATAAGTAAAGATGGAATGGTTGGGATTCGGCTAAATAAACCTCAATATGATTTTGTTTTAAAAAAATCTATATTTCGGACGTTTCGGCTACTCATTGGTAGCCTTCGTCAGCTAAAATGACAAAAAAAAGAAATTAATACAGAAACAAAAAAATTTATAATTGTGATAGGTAAGGACTTACCTATCACAATTATGAATTTTTTTGTTTCTGTATTAATTTCTTTTTTTTTGTCATTTTAGCGGACGAAGGCAACCAATGAGTAGCCGAAACGTCCGAAATATAGATTTTTTTAAAACAAAATCATATTGAGGTTTATTTAGCCGAATCCCAACCATTCCATCTTTACTTATCACTTTGACGGCTAACTATCTAATCATCATGCTTAATCAATAATCATACAAATAAATTTTTATTGAATAAGAATTTCTTTATTGGTTTGTTTTTTATTCTACGAATAATTCATTATTTATCATTCTTCATTCATTATTAATATTCATTCAAAATAGGGCATACAATATAGCGACAAATGTGCTCAGAATAAAAAAAAAAACACAAATTGATTAGTTACCAACCTTTCGATATATTTGATAAATTTACCTACAAATACCCATAATTAATTCTAGAAATACATATTAACACGTAGAAAATTTGTATTACTTAATTTGTTATTTATTAATTAATCAGATTAAAAAATGTTCATTCGTATAAATAATTTTCTTTCAAATAAACTCTTCTTATTAGATAATGAATAAAAAAAAAAAAAGTTCCGTTAGTTATTGAATGACTGAATAATGAATGAAATATTATTCATTATTCGGAATGAACTAAGAATTTTATTCATTAGTCATTATTCATTATTCTGAATGATTTTTGCCCAACACTGATTCCTGTGATTCTATAAGATTTTGAATCAAAAAATTGTTTGTTGCGTCTAATTGGATATTTTAATAGACTTCATATAGCTTGTGAAAAATATGATATGAAAATCTGTCTACCTGTTCTAGCAGAATCTCTCTAAGAGAAAGTTCTCTTTAGAACATTTTGGAAAGTTAAATTCCAATTTTTTTTTTTTTTTGTTTAAAAAGTGTTATTCACAGAGTAAACAGTAATTGAGTTGATTGCTCACTAGATTGCGCTGTATATAATTTACAGTTAGAAGCCCCCATGATGATGGAGGTATGAAGTAACCGTTTCCTCGGAGCGAATTTCCACCATGATGACGTATAATGAAGATCGTGCCGCTAGCCTATCTAGTTAGTGGGGGGGGGGCGTCCCTTTCTCCTGACATTGAACTAGCAACATCCTAGGAGGTTTCCATGAATCTTGCAGCATTGGTGCTATGCTGAGGGTTGATCAGCAGAAAGCTTGTTTTTTTTTTTAACGGCGCATCGACAAATCTGGGCCATTAGCGCCGAAAGCCAGGGTGCAGCGAGGAATTTTCTCAACGAGCCCTGAGATGAGAAAATTTCAGCCGCCGGTGGGGATCGAACCCACCATCTCTCGCTTATGAATCTAAGGGCTAGCCACTAGACCACGGGAGACCCCAGAAAGCTTGTTGTCCGAGAAAATTAGTGTGCGCAAAGACTGGCAGTCCAACATTCAAAAGGTTGATATTTCAAAAGGAAAAAAAAAATCCATTTCTGTCTTTTAACCCTAGATAACAACCTTGCAATTTGGTACCAATTTTGAAACCTTTCTGTCGTTTCGACTTACATTATTAAACACAACAATTTAATTTACATGCAGCGTTTTCGGAATTTCTTTTATTTTTTTATTATTTTTTATGGATTAAAATTCTTCCTGAACTAATCAAAAATGATATCCAAACGTGTTTATACGAAGAATTTTTTTTTCAAAAGGACAAAAAATACGATTTTCCAAGTGAAGTTACGATGCTGATTTGAAGATAATTTGTTGAACGAGCTTCAATTGGTCCCTTTTCAATTGTTAAGTTTCTTTTGGTCCTCCTTCAATACATTTCAAAATTAAAAGCCATATTTTTTCTCTTTATTACAAGAGAGTAATAAAAAAATTAAATAGGACAAAAATAAACATTTCAGAATCCTTTAAAGTCGTTTTCTCAAAACCATGTTTTTCAAATCGGGCGATACTCTGGCGTCTTCAATTTGCCCGATCGACTTCAAATTTTAACTGCAGCTTTCTAATTTGCTAGTAAATTACGTAGTATTTTTTTGATACATTGAATTATAACGATTTTTTGAGCGATTTTCGACGGATTTTTTAATTGAAAATGAATAATGTTCACCATTTTCAGAAAAATTAATATTTCCTAGAGCTAATCACCTCCTACGAGCTAATATCTCGAAAAATCGTGGTAAATGGGTGGTATTCGAAAGCTTACCAAATTCTCCGAAGAGCAATTTTCGATGGGGCAATGTCAATTGGAGAAATTGAGTTTTTAAAGCTTCGAAACTGTTTGTTTTTGTTTTTTGTTTAAGTTACTTTTTAATTGGTCGCTTTTTTTTAAATTTCATTTGTCAGTAAAATTAGTGTTTTAGTAAAATAAGGCAAGAAAATGAGAAACTTATTGGTAATAATGTTTTCCTAGAGCGAACGTTGAGGTGGCGGTGAGTCATTTCCGCTAAGGAACTGACAGTATCCTGATTTGGCGCGTTAAACTTCTTTCTCTTTGTGATTTTATTTTATATATTTTAACGAAAGATCAAACCTCACCAATGACTGTTCCTTTACTATTGACACTAGCAAGGTCTCTACTGCACGAAAATGTCACGAAAATCATGAAATTGAAAATAGGGCATGAAATTCACACTGAAAAAGTCATGATTTTGAAACTATGCCACAAAATTTCAGTGTTGTCGGAGTCTTACATTATTCCAGGACTTCTGCGCACCCGTAATTGTCCCTGTTTTTGTAAGGCGATGCAATTCTATCATAGTCCGAGAGCCAGCAACGCACTTTTCATGAAGTGTTTAGGGTAGATAAGAAGGTATATGTGTTTCCTGGACATACCTTGGAACACCAGGTCCTGCGCATAGGGGAAAGGTGCAAAACAATATTGCCCGAAAATAGAGTTTTATTTAGAAGGCAACTATCTTTAATGTAAAATTAAGACAATTTTACAATGAATAATAAATATGGCAGACAGTTTTAAGGGGTATAACACGTAAAAAAAAAAAAAAAAAAAAAAAAAAAAAATTGTTTTTATTCTAATATAAAATGAGAGTTTTATTTTCGCTGCCATTAAAACCGGAAGAGCTGTACAAGATCATGTGAGCAAGAACCAATGAGTGCACAGAAAACAACCAACACTGCGCAGTCGTGTCATACACACTTACGGTTACGCGCAGTGTATTCCAGTCTATCATAAGCAACATTTATTTTCATGTTTTCTGATAATTAAACCCCACAAAAGTGTCTGCCCTTTTGCAATTATTTTAAAATATGTTTATTGAAGACGCTGTTTAAATCGCAGCGTGAATAAAGCACTTCATTAATTATTAAAAATAAAAACTAGGTACTTAGTTTTTTTTAATTATTATCATTTTAACCCCCTTAAAAGTTCCTGCCTTATTTATTATAAATTTGAAAATTGCCTTAATTTGCCATTTATTTCATTAATAATAGTTGGCTTCTGAATAAAACTCTACTTTTGGGCAATATTATTTTGCACCTACCCCTTATGCGCAGTATCTGGTGCACCAAGGTATGTCCAGGAAACACATATATACCTTCTTGTCTACCCAAGAGGTATATTATAGCAAAATTTCAGGGTGCATAACACACTTGATGAAAAGTGCGTTGCTGGCTCTCGGACTATCAGTTCCCTAATACTCTCTTAGATTGCTTTATTGTCGTATTAAAACACAACAATTATCCATTTTTTACATATATTTTTATTTGTCTCTATTTATGTTCAGATTTTTTCATGAAGATCTAAATATTGAAATTGTGCACACTTTTATTTACTAAATTACATATTTACACTAAGAATAAATATTTAGTTAGTAATATTTTTAGAAATATTGAATTTTTCTACCTTTGTTTAATATTTTTGAGGCTGCTAATTCCATAGTCATTCTAAAATGTTTATCATGATGATGAGATAGTTAGCCGTCGAGGTGATAAGTAAAGATGGAATGGTTGGGATTCGGCTAAATAAACCTCAATTGATTTTGTTTTAAAAAAAAATCTATATTTTGGACGTTTCGGCTACTCATTGGAAGCCTTCGTCAGCCAAAATGACAAAAAAAAGAAATTAATACAAAAAACAAAAAAAAATTATAATTGTGATAGGTAACAGAACTATAGATACAATTAACTTATAAAAGAACATATCGTCTTAAATTCTTAGAATGAGTAGAATGAAAAAGTAAATAGGTACAATAATTGATTTTAATAGTAATTAGTAACATTAATTGATTTTACAAAGAAATAAGAAACTACATACCAATGACAAATATAGTAGCTAATAGTAACATTAATAAATTTTACAAAGAAAATAAGATACTACATACCAATGGAAATGCCGAGCGGCAGAGGAAGACCAAGGTTGGCAATTAAGTAACCATTGTGAAAGTGTCTAAGGAGAAAGGAATCTACTGGGGTATATGTAGTTGAAAACAGCAGGTGGTGGGAGAAATGTCGGTAAGGATCAAAAGGCATGTTTATGACAGGAAAGGAGAAAGAGGTGTTTATGGAAGGATTTTTTTTTTGTTTTTTGTATTAATTTCTTTTTTTTTTTTGTCATTTTAGCTGACAAAGGCTACCAATGAGTAGCCGAAACGTCCGAAATATAGATTTTTTAAAAACAAAATCATATTGAGGTTTATTTAGCCGAATCCCAACCATTCCATCTTTACTTAAAATGTTTAGTATCATCGTTTCTTCACTTTTATTTATTTATTTAAATTTGAACGTCCATTTATTATTAACTACGAATTTTAGGGACGGGTTATCTATAGGTTACCACCCTTTTCTAGCCAGGATAGGGGTGATGCCTTATCTTTTTTCGAAAGAAAAGCCACCACCCCTAGTGTGAATCGAACCCACGACCTTTGGCACGGAGTGTTAAGTGCTCACGCCTTAACCCTCACGGCCACCGGGTCTCCGATTCTTCACTTTTAAAAATTAATGTAACCATCCTCTTTAACATATTATGCACATTCTATACAGTTTTATTAATTGTTTTAAATTTATTTAAAATAGTAAGTTTATAGATATGACGGTTCCCCGTGGAACGTTAGAATAAATTTTAATATAAAACTTAAATCCTTTAAATGCGAAATTATTTTCTTTGTAATAGGCATGAAATTTGCATATATTTATTTATTCATGGAGCTTCACAACGGCAAGGTGATTTGCTCACATAAAAATAATCAATAAACTATATAACGGGTAAAGAATATAAAAATTTGCATTTAAAGTAACGAAAATGTTTTGAAAAAGTCCTGAATTTGGCTTTCACAAAGGTAGTAGACATGCACCAGGGATTAGAACTCAACCGGGCTAAGATGAAGGAGTTCCTGAGAGACGGACTTTTTTCTCCTTTAATGTACTAGCTAGTATAACACATTGCATTAGTTTTAGCTTTTTTTTTTTAACTTTTGATTGGATTTAAGGCGTGTCGAACTTTGAGATCATTAACGCTAGGTCATTAGCTCAGTATTTTCACAAATAATCTGTGCGTTATTACTTCGATATCTAGTAGGTATTTAATAATTCCGATTTTCTTGAATGAAAATTGTAACCGACAATCATGGTAATTTCCCTCTTTGGGGAAAGCTAGGAATTTTCTTGAGATAATTTCAGTCAACAACTCCATCCAGCTTCGACACAGTGAAAGTTCGGAGAGTGTGTCTCATGGAGTTTCTTACAAAGTAGGCATCGTGTTTATCTTAACTCCAGGCTGGTTCGAAAGAAGGTATTGAAGCGGTTTCAAATTTTTTGGCATAAATATGCTTTAGCGGTGACTAAACTGGGGGAAAAAAACGTAACAAAAAAGAGTCCGCTGGCGTTCGCGCATTCGAATAGCCGTTCACGCATGCGCAGTGGCGTTCGCGAATGCGCAGCGGTCATGTACGAAAAAGAAGACTATACATTTTACAGTACATTACATAGGTTTGTCGGGTGGACCTAAAGCATATTTATGTTCCTGAATTTGAGCAGAAGGCTCTTAAGGAAATCATAAGGTATTTATTAATATTATTTATTTATAAGCATCCGCAACCTACGCAAATTCAGTGGGTGGTGTGATTAAAACGGAGTTGAAGCTATATAGTGGGTGGTGTGATTAAAACGGAGTTGAAGCTATATAGTGGGTGGTGTGATTAAAACGGAGATGAAGCTAATATAGTGGGTGGTGTGATTAAAACGGAGTTGAAGCTAATATAGTGGGTGGTGTGATTAAAACGGAGTTGAAGCTATATAGTGGGTGGTGTGATTAAAACGGAGTTGAAGCTAATATAGTGGGTGGTGTGATTAAAACGGAGTTGAAGCTATATAGTGGGTGGTGTGATTAAAACGGAGTTGAAGCTATATAGTGGGTGGTGTGATTAAAACGGAGTTGAAGCTATATAGTGGGTGGTGTGATTAAATCGGAGTTGAAGCTATATAGTGGGTGGTGTGATTAAAACGGAGTTGAAGCTATATAGTGGGTGGTGTGATTAAATCGGAGTTGAAGCTATATAGTGGGTGGTGTGATTAAAACGGAGTTGAAGCTATATAGTGGGTGGTGTGATTAAAACGGAGTTGAAGCTACCACTTCACTATTTCGAAGTTGCAACTACCTTTGGTGTGATTAAACCGGTCCTACAACTACCCCCTGTATATATATCTCGGTTTTCCCGGAGAGGTAGTTACAACTTCATTCTTGGTGTGATTAAAGAGAAGCTACAACTACCTAGGTGTAGTTATATCTTCATTTTCTTGAAGTCTCAGGAGGAGCAGACTTCACTTTTGTCAGCTATTCTTTAAGATCAGGATTATTACTATTTGAATTATTACTTTGGTGCCGGCACGTATATAGGAAATAATTTTTGGCTACCGCGGAGTTTGGGGCTATTTTACACCCAAACAAATTTATTCTTTCTGGAATAAGTGATATTATTAAATTCATTTTTGACGCATTATTACCGATTAAAAAAAATTAAATTTCGGGGGGGGGGGTTGAGGATATAGAACGTGTTTTAGGCTACTGAAACAAAGGTTCTCAATTCTTGGCAATTGTGTAAATTTATCAGTTGAAAGAATACCAAAACTAGTAATGAGCTATTCTGTACTGCATATAATATAGCTAAAAATCTTGAAGACACTTTAAATTTTGAGGAACTTGACCTGTAGCAACAAAAGTTCGCGGAGTAGAAAAGCGAAATAAAATGTTAGCCTTTTTATCTTAAAATTATCAGAATGCCTAACGCCTAATTTATTAGTAACTTTGATTCAATATAATATGTATAATAAATCAAGTTGTACATTACTCATTTTGTTTATTTAATCAACATAATTTTTTATACAACAAATCTCTATCTAGAGGTTTCTTATCAGCTAATATTTCATCTTCAGATGAAGATTACATTTTGGACAACTTAACTACTGCCTGTGCCAGAAATGAGGTTCATCATCATAGCATATTCCATCCGGCCAGAGTAACATTAATGAATTTGTGAACAACTGTGTCACTGTGGAACCATTTAAAACAAATAAACGTTTTACAACAAGATTCTAGATAGATATTTGTGACGGAAATATGTAATTTAATTTGTGCAACCTTTTTTGTCTTCGATGTATGAAAATTCATTAGGTGCTTTTTAAAATTTGTAAATCGCAGAAATAAATTGCATAATGATCAAAAAAGGCATTAAATCTTAAAATAGGCAAAAAAATGCAACAAAAAATGGGTCTTTTTGCGAAGACCACATCCAGTTACTTTTGAAGTAGCAGTAGTGATTTATAACAGTTACTCGTACTCGCTGATAAGCTTACTGATTAGCTTATAGGTTCTTTGCTAGTTATCTACTACTTCTTGACTCGTTATCAACGGTTATAATTCATATTAGATAATGGCAAGCAATATTTATTACTAAAAAGGTTAATATGATCAAAATCAATTCTCTCAACTATGAAATAAGTTATTAAGCATTAAAATTGACTGTTTTGCAGGTTATGAAGGATAACAAACAACGTTATTTGTAAACAAACATATTTTATTCCTTTTCTCTCTCTTTTTTGGATATTTTACGTTTATTAGGCATTACATGCTATGCGTTTCCGCTCGCTCAAGAAGATATCAAAACCCTAGTCATTCCAACTCGCAATTAATAGAATTATATTAATTGTAGCTACTCTAGTCTATCCAACTCGCTAAAATTAATAGGATTCCATTAATTTTTCTGAGTAAGAAACCAATCCCTTTTACTTTGTCAGGAACATCGCGAACTAATTGTAAAAGACTCATTTTTCTCACTAACATAAGCAGAGCTTTTTCATAAACAAAAGCTAATTCACTGTTGAAGGTTACTTTACTCCCAGCAAGAAAGAATGCAATTGGTCATCGGAATCCTCCAATAGGAAGGCAAAGGAGTTATGCGCGTGCGCTAAATCACTGATACAATCACTACTGCTACTTCAAAAGTAACTGGATGTGGTCTTCGCAAAATGACCCCAAAAAATTGTCGCTGCACTTCCTAAATGCACGAAAACATATTTATCTCTACCTGATGCGTCATTATATCCAGTCAGATAAAAAAAAGGCATTTTGCCTAACTTCCGGGCTCTAGATATTAGTAAGAGTCAAATGCAGGGGTTGTTTGAACGATTTCGAGCGGGGAACCGCAAGCTTGAAGACCGAGCCTCGTACAGGTCTAGGAACAGAGCTTGAAGACCAACTCCTGTAGGCTACTGTAGAAGAAAATCCTGTTGTAACAGTCGAAGAGCTAGCAGAAAAACTTAAATTCAACTCCAAGTTCTTGCCAAAACTTGATTGAGCGTGTTTTAGAGCAAGAATGAGCGAGCATTATGTCACCTCAAGCAGATCAGTTTGTTGGCTTTTGCAGTTCTGTAAGTATCACTGATAGAAGAACGAAAATACTGAAACAGAAATGTATGTATATATATGGTAGATTTTCTGTTGATGAAGTATTGTCCTAATGTCTTCTTGTATCCAGGAAGCAACTATCAAACACTCTCACTTCTCTAGCAAGGTTGCTGTCTGGAAAACAAATATAAGGATATTTGTTTTCCACACAGCAAAAATTCTTATTTATGCTGCCATCAATTGCTGATATGATATTTTTGTAGAGATTTTTTTAATATTTGTTGTCAATTTATTTAGATTTTTTCAATCTAAATTCAGAAACAATAAATTATCAACATTAATATGATAAATTGGTTAATCCACTCGCCTTTTTGATTTCAAAGTCTAACCCATAGCAGAAAATTGAGAAAAAACATCAATTTCACTGAAATCTAAGAAAAAGAATGAATAAAAACTCCAAATTTTTAAAAACCAACTCAATCCAAATTATTTTTATTCATAAATAAATACCCAGTAATGCTAATTTATTTAAGAATAACGATTTGGAATCATAGACCAAAGGCAGTCAAAACAAAAAATATTTTTTTCTCCAGAAAAATTGAATTTGCCGAGTGTGAATTGTTTTTTTTTTTTTTTTTTTTTTTTTTTTTTTTTTTTTGTCTCTCCTGTAAAATTTTAAAAATACGCATTGATCTAGTTGTGATTGATTTCAGCACGTTTCCTCCCTTCCTCCAAGTTTTGTTATTCAGAAACGATTGATTCAGTTGAAAATTGTTTCAGACGTTTGATATTTATCTAAACAAAGATATTTAAATTTTGGTTGCGTTTGAAGAAAGTACTGAAAAAAAATGAATTACCTGGGATTACTTTATTACCAGGGATAATTAGATATTTTCTTACATATCTCGAGAACAGTTAGGAATTCGCGATAAGTGGAAACTGCCTATTCAAAAGCTTACTAAATTCTCTACAAAAAAGCTTCTGAAGAAATTTTATATGGGTCGATGTCAATCCGAGAAATAAGTTCCTAAATATGTCGGGTTCATTCTTTTGAACTTTGTGTTGTTTCTGTTGTCCTTAGTATTAAATTGCTTTTATTTATTTTAATTGCATATAACAGTAAAATGAGTATTTACCTAGGTAAGAAAATGAGAAACGTATTTGTAGCACTGTTTTACTGGAACGAAGGCAGAAGAAGTAATTTCTGCTTAGGTTACTGTTAGTTTCCTGTTGTGGCGCTTAGAACCTCTCTTTAAGATTTCATTTTACGTTTTTCATGAAAAATCAAAACTTTTTCTAATCTAATCTTTCAAAATGACTTTAGGGATAAGAAGGAAAACGCTTTAACCCATTAGCACCGGAGTTTATTTTTTTCAAAAATTCCTAATACAAATTAGTCAATTTTACGAGCATAGTATATAATATAATTGGGTCTTTTTGAGAAGACCACATCCAGTTACTTTTGAAGTAGCAGTAGTGATTGTATCAGTGATTTAGCGCATGCGCATAACTCCTTTGCCTTCCTATTGGAGGATTGGATGACCAATTGCATTCGTTCTTGCTGGGAGTAAAGTAACCTTCAACAGTGAATTAGCTTTTGTTTATGAAAAAGCTCTGCTTATGTTTGTGAGAAAAATGAGTCTTTTACAATTAGTTCGCGATGTTCCTGACAAAGTAAAAGGGATTGGTTTCTTACTGGGAAAAATTAATGGAATCCTATTAATTTTAGCGAGTTGGATAGACTAGAGTCGCTACAATTAATATAATTCTATTAATTGGGAGTTGGATTGACTAGGGTTTTGATATTTTCTTGAGCGAGCGGAGCGTAGCGTAGCGAGCGGAAACGCATAGCATGTAATGCCTAATAAATGTAAAATATCCAAAAAAGAGAGAGCGAAAAGGAATAAAATATGTTTGTTTACAAATAACGTTGTTTGTTATCCTTCATAACCTGCAAAACAGTCAACTTTAAAGCTTAATAACTTATTTCATAGTTGAGAGAATTGATTTTGATCATATTAACCTTTTTATTAATAAATATTGCTTGCCATTATCTAATATGAATTATAACCGTAGATAACGAGTCAAGAAGTAGTAGATAACCAGCAAAGAACCTATAAGGTAATCAGTAAGCTTATCAGCGAGTACGAGTAACTGTTATAAATCACTACTGCTACTTCAAAAGTAACTGGATGTGGTCTTCGCAAAAAGACCCATATAATTTTTCTATCATCGCTTAGATATTGGCGTTACCATATGGTAACGCACTGCACCAATGTGTTAAGAGACGCAGCTCCTGTGAGTCAGACTTTTTATAAAATTTAAATTCTAGTCTCCCTAATGCAAAGATGTATGCAATTTAACTAGATTAAATTGCTTGAAATTATTATTATTATTACATAAAATGTATATATATATATTTTTTTTTTCAGGACATCTCTCTTCATTATTATGAGCTTTATATATGCTAAATTATTGGTGGTAATCTGCATAGCATATGTTGTCTCGGAAGTAGTAACACATAGCATTCCTTTACCATACTACGAAGTAAGTATCAATTCAAGGATAATTATGCTTTTTATATATTCTATTATTTGGCGTAAGAACATGATAAAATGTTAATCGCCACTAAATCCTGATCCTAATCCTACATTCTATTAGGCAACCATTGTACAAAAATATATCATTTATATTATCAAAATTAAAGGGCTCAGTACCAAAGGTGAATAACCCACAATTAGAACAAACAGAAAATTGGAGCTAAAGTTAAAAAGAATTTGAAAAAAAAATTAGTGTGTTTAATTGGACCACTCAAAATCATTTCTGTCACCAAAACTAATTTTTTTCATATTCTTCTTAACTTTAACTCCAATTATCTATTTGTTCTAATTGTGGTTTAGTCACCTTTGGTACTGAGCCCTTTAATTGTGATAATAGAAATGGGATATTATGGTCTCTAAGTATCTAGTATCTCAACAATTTAGTTATATTGTTCAAATTTTTCAGAAATAAATTTTTAAGGATTATTTTCCTTACATTTTGTGCTTATTTATTATTATAAGACGTAAGGTAAAATAAGAAGATATAGATCGTAAACTCTTTCGTAAATAGCTCGTTTATTTTCAAGACATTATTTTTTTATATTTTGTTTTAGCACACCTGTAAATTTTACATACTCCAGGATTCCCGACATAAACATCAGCTATTCCAATTTAGTCTTGGTTATAGATTTATAAACAATTCAGATCTTGGTCTCTTACAATATATTTAATAGACGTATAAATAAACTTAACATTTTACCAAAATCATGCTTAGATGAAAAAAAAAACAACAACCTAATAATTTTTTAATTGATTTTTTTTTTATTTATTTATTATTTGTTCGTTTTTCCTCTATCCTTTGGCAGTTGTAGATCAAAGGTAAAATAAGAAATATTTGATAAAAATGAATGAAAATTAAATAAAATGATGCTAGAATAAGTAATAATAGCAATTATAATAGTATTAACAGAATTGATAATTTATAACAATAATTATAAGGATTAACCAAATATAATACAAAAATTGGATAATAAATAATAAATGGTGAACGTGAAATAATAATTTTAATGAATTTTAGTTTGAAAACTAATAATAAAAATAAATAAAAGTTATAATTTTGAAAATAGGTTGGTTCTTCTAATTAATTTTTAGTTCAATAAATTCTGTCAAATTTGTAAATTGACTGTATTTTTTAACATTTTTTCTCTTTGTTACTAAATATTTTAGAAAATAGTTTGTAGACAAATATCTCGGTATGCTGGATAGTTATTGATTGTTCAATAATATTAAAAGCTATTTTGTTTTAAAACTCTTCAATGTGTAAGGTTGTAAAATTTTAGAATGTTCAATATACAAATTGCATACATTGTAAATAATTAGCCGGTATTGTCAGTGTTTTTAGTTAAACTTATTATTGATTTATAAGATTATTGAGACAGAAGCATTGTAATCACTTTTTATGATTATTTTAAAGTTTATTATTATTGCTGTAATTAATTGTACATTATATTCAACTATCTGTTTAACTCCATCTGTACAGGTTTAATCCTGTAAACAGATTAATTTAAATAAAAAATAAATAAATACTCCAGGATTCTTAACCTAAGTGTTAAATTAATTTTGTTTGTGTTTTTATTATTTCAATCTTTTGATTTATTTAATTTCACTGCTTTTTATTTATATTTATTTTTTGTTATACGTACTAAAATTCAAATTTGTTATATTTTTGGTTTGTTTAAATTATAACTAATTGCCTTAGTTACGGAGCTTTTAAATAAATAAATTTATTATTGAGAATCTCCCACCGATGTAGTTTTACTTGAGTTATATTTATTTATTTTAATATTTTCCCCTGGTATCTGAGGAAGATGTTCTTTATATGATCAAAAGTTGTATTTATAAACCTGACTAATCCTTCCCCCCCCCCCTAGACCCTAAAATCTTGTATTCATGCCCTTTATGTTTTTCCGGGGTTGTTCCCCCTGGTTTCCCAGCCATCCTTTCACATCCATTTCTCCCTAACTCCTTCCCTCAACTAACACCTGCTCCTGTCTGTCTGTTACTCAGAAATGTTGCCTCAAAAAAAAAAAAAAAACACTTTACAAAATTCCCCCACTTGAAAAAATCGGGTAACTTTTTTTTTGGGCTGAGCACAATTTGGCAAATCTAGCTCACACTTGACATTATCCACAATTTATCAGGTCATCCCATAAGTAACGACAGGTTTTAATATTCTTTCTGTTTATGTTCCTTCCTTTTTAATTTTTTTTTTTGTTTATTATAGCATTAAATAGAATTCTATTTATCATGTTTTGGTTGGTGAAACTAATTTATTCCATAGGAAGTTGGTAACAGCTTAATTCAGTCCTCAAGTATATTTTTATTTTTAAATTACATAGGTTGCGGCTTGCACTGATTAGGATATCAAGTATCAGATTAAACAATAATGTCAAACCCCATGGCAGAACTACGGGCGACAGTGCGACATTATCACAGAAAGACAACAAGAGCTGCAGAAAGATCAGCCTGACCAACCAGTTGCTTTTTAAATAGTGGCTGCAGAAAAAGTCAATAAAATTATTGTTAATTATATTACAACCACTTATTTATTTCTGATTATTCTTCAAGGTTATCTCGGTCGCGGCTCATATTACACGCAACTTGCACCGCATGAGGCTGCAGAAAATTGTTGGGTTTTTCAAACTCCGTTGCAGAAAGATTAAAAAGGTTCTGCTTTGAGGTTTTCAAATTCAGCCAATCGTTTCCAAGAAGTTTTGTTTAACATTTTATATGGTGCATTCATTGTGAATTTCATCCAGCATATCGATGGCCTAGAATGAAAACCTCGTATCTAAAAAAAAAACGTTAATAACTTTTATACGTTATTAGATGGATAAGATTCTATTTGACAATCCTTGAGAGTCAAAGAAATTCTTTCTTACGCGTCCTGGACTATATCGACGAAGAAGCAAACCTTGCGGGCTTCTCAATAACCATAATATCCATCTAATTAGGTATAAAAGTTGATTATTTTTATTTTTGAGATACGAGGTTTTCATTCTAGGCCATCGATATGCTTAACCAATTGTCTGTTTCTCTATTGGTATGTTTCTTTCTTTTTAATACCGCTTCTTCCAAACGCCAGGTAAAAAAGATGTTTGTGTTTCATTTAAAAAATGTAAGGTTATTGTATCACTTTATCATAATATTGGGGATAAAGGAGAAATGTTTTTCTCCAGATTATCATTTCTACCAATTCGCAACCCAGATTATTTGGTAAGAATTAATGTTCTAGCAATAAAAATTTGCGATCAATGATACTTTTTGCACTTGGCTGAAAAATTGTCATCCATATTAAGGTCAAGATTATGTTTCCATCCCATAAGTAATGTCAGTTTTTAATGGTATGCTATAAGGTATAGGATAAAATCAATGAAACATTAGCTCTTCGACTGTTACAACAGGATTTTCTTCTACAGCAGCCTGCAGGAGTTCATCATCAAGCACTGTTGGTTGACCTGTAAAAGGCTCATCTTCAAGCTTGCGCTTTCCTACTCAAAATCGTTCAAAGCACCGTTGCACTTGTCGCTCACTAGAGAGAGAAAACTTTATTACAAACAAGTAAAATGGGCTGCCCAATTACATTGGGTTGCTAGGTACACAGCGTGCTTATCATCCATTCGGAAATGGGGTAAATTTATAATCTGAAGATGTAAGAAGTTCAAAATAAGGAATAGTGATTAAACCAAATGAAGGCGAAAGAAGGAGATAGTGATTGAAGAGAAAGAATTGTTGGAATTGAAAATATAGTCTAAATTATATAAAGAAACAGTGTGAATGGATGATAAGCACTGCTTTGCTCAGTGGAGCCATCACAATATTTACAGCATTACTCTGTGGCGTCATAGAAATCATTTACTGCTTTGCTCAGTGGAGCTATAGCAATATTTATAGCATTACTCTGTGGCGTCATAGCAATCACTTACTGCATTGCTCAGTGGAGCCACAGAAACATTTACTGCTTTGCTTAGGGGAGCCATCACAATATTTACAGCATTACTCTGTGGCGTCATAGCAAACACTTACTGCATTGCTCAGTGGAGCCGCAGAAACATTTACTGCTTTGCTCAGTGGAGCCACAGCAATATTTACTGCTTTGCTCAATGGAGCTATTGCAATATTTACTGTTTTGTGTTGTAAAGCCATAACAATATTTACAGCATTACGCTGTGGCGTCATAGCAATCATTTACTGCATTGCTCAGTGGAGCTGCAGAAACATTTACTGCTTTGCTCAGTGGAGCCACAGCAACATTTACTGCTTTGCTCAGTGGAGCTATAGCAATATTTACTGTTTTATGTTGTAAAGCCATAACAATATTTACAGCATTTACGCTGTGGAGCCTTATCGATATTTACTGTTTTGCTCAGTGGAGCCATAGCAATATTTGCCTATTTGCACTGTGGAGCATATCAATATTTACTGATTTTAGATGAACAGCTGTATTATGGGAGCAGAGTATTTCTGGTGTTTATAAAATAACTTAATTCCTTATATCCTCTGCTATTTTCAACATTCTTATTACTCTCTTTGCAATATTATAATGTAAACAATTTTCTTACTTTTACATAAGTTTAATGTTAACAGACTCCTTTCTATTGCAGGGATTTTTTACTTATCTATATGGAACGAGCATTCTCTTCTTGCTATATGTCTTCTGCTTCTTATTACAAGAGAGTTCATGCTGTCAAGGAGGGGAAACGAAGCCTCCGAAACCAAAGAAAGAAAAAAAAGAGAAAGAAAATCAAAAGAACCAAAAGAAGGAAAAGAAAGAAAAAGAGAAGGAGAAAAAGGAAAAAGAAAAAGAAAAGAAAAAGGAGCAGAAAGATAAAGGTGATAAAGAGAAGGAATCGAGCCAAACCACTGCACCGCCACCACCTCCTCCTCCGCAGGGCCAACGCAACTCCCGTTCGAATATATTCCAGGTATTTATCTTCTAGCAGAGCACACTCACATTTATTATCAAAGTATTTCAAGAATGATTGGTTAATTATTGTAATTGTAAATTCTAACAATTCAATATTTTAACTCTGATTATTGCTGCAATATTAAATAAAAATTATTGATGTTAAATTGAAAGGTGTTTCCTACATGCAACGTTTTTGAAGGAAGATAATATCTCATTCTCTTTTTACAGAAGCACCATTATCAGTTGTTCATTTTTTAAAATTAAAATGGTAAATATGACATAGCATACTTAATAATTAAATTTAGGAATTATTGAAATAAGCGAAATAACTTCACTTGACACGTTAATAAACTTTTTCCTCATTTCTTACTTGTTTCACAGCTTGTCTGTGTTTTTGTGGGAGATAATGTTATAAAAACACAGGATTACAGTCTCAACTTGAGGGGGAAAACTGAGTCAGCTCTTCATTACAAGTATAAAAGAGCAGAACTATTTGTGTTTTTTTATTTATTTCTCTTTTAGTCAAATTATTCAGAAATGCAGTTTAAAGTACCTACCTTCTAAGGAATGTGCTTAGTTATGCAGCTCCTGTGTTCCGGACAATTTATTTACAACTTTCTTTCTATTTTTAATGATATGGATGTTTTCTATAATATAATATTAATGAGGCAACAAAAATAATATGTCATGAAGATTAGATAGTTAGCTGTTGACGTGATAAGTAAAGATGGAATGGTTGGGATTCAGCTAAAGAAACCCAATACGATTTTTGTTAAAAAAATCTATATTTAGGACGTTTCGGCTACTCATTGGTAGCCTTCGTCAGCAATGAAAATGCCGGGAGGCAGAGGAAGACCAAAGTTGACAGTTAAGTAACCATTGTGGAAGTGTCCTACCTTGACACTTCCACAATGGTTACTTAACTGTCAACTTTGGTCTTCCTCTGCCTCCCGGCATTTTCATTGCTGACAAAGGCTACCAATGAGTAGCCGAAACGTCCTAAATATAGATTTTTTTAACAAAAATCGTATTGAGGTTTCTTTAGCCAAATCCCAACCATTCCATCCTTACTAAAAAATAATATAGGTTATATAATAACTAAGATATAAAGATTTTTCTTTAAAAATGTTTTGTCTATATTTCTTCTGGAAATAAATTTCAAACATATGACACATTTATTTTAGTCATAATAATTACTGATTAGGTGACTTATCTTTACCATATTCGATCAATTCAGTCATATTGGATTCATCCAGTCTTGACTTGGCCCTGCTAGTGGTGGAGGTGCTTGCTCCTCCTCAACTTAAGGCTATAAGTCTGTGTATTTATAATATAATCCCCTGAAGATGCACTTCAAAGATGTGGAACTTGTAGGGAAGAGAATAAAGTAAGCACATTGAATTACTAATTCCTATAATACAACAGTTGTAATATATATAAATATATTCTTTAATAGGGCAAATTTTCATTAAAAATACGGAAAAAAAACTTTATTTAGTTTTAAAATGTTTTAACACATAAGTGAGCTGAATAACAAAACACTCCCCTTTCTGAGACGAATTTAATAGAACATTTATTTCCCATTTTTCTGCTGAATACTTGAGTAAATCCTTTATCCACCATTATCCCCTTGTTTTTCCTTGAGAGAAGGAATGGTGGAATTATTTTGTTAAAACATATTTCCTACAATTTTTGTTGTTATTGTAAGATGGCCACCCTATTTATAACTTCGGAATTTCATTGCGGCAGAATTTCAAAACACTTTTCGAACACACTTTTCCTTAATAATTATTTATTAACCCATTCGAGGTGATAGCAACTTTTGTGCCTACGGGTCGGCATGCCCTGTGGACTGATAGCCACTTTTTTTTCGCTTCAGGACTGAAAGACACCATTTTGACAGCTTTTTGGGGTTTCCCTCTACTACCCCATGCCTGTAGTTCTGGTCCCTCTGAAGGGCCCTATTTGTGTTTTACTAGTTGTTGTGTATACAGAGATCATGTTCCGTAGATATTATACCAATGCCGAAATATTTGACTTAATATTATTTTAAAGAAAAACTGGCGGGAAACTTTTTAAATAAATAAATAATGAAAGCGTATTAAGATTGAATTTTAATGACGTCCTGTGGAATCAGGAGGGTGAAACGGGCTCCGTTTAACGGGCATCTAAGGTCGTACGGGTTGTCGTCTCATAAGGGTTAATTATATTCTACATGTTTCATTTTTTTTTTTTTTTCGCATCGTTTGATGCTCCTTCAGGAGCTAATAACTAGATACAGCCTAATGGAGCAAAGGTAAACCTTCCTCTAAAATGGCCACGTCATTACTGAAGATTATCTACATACAGTCAGCTGTATTTGTTGGCCATCTTAGAGGAAGGTTCACCTTTGCTCCATCAGGCTGTATCTAGTTTTTTGGTCTCCTGAAGTGGCTTCCAAGGATGAGAAACATGTAGAGCCATTTTTAATAAATTTACGTTTATGTTAATTTGATTTTATTCATTGCCCTTCTACCTATACAAGATTTTGGTCACTATCTTCTTAATAAACATGTTTCATGTCAATATGATGCCTCTTCAGGAGCAATTTACAGCCTCGACGAGCAATTTACAGTCTTAATCTAAAAATGCCTTCTGTATATAAACAGCTGATCTACAGTAGCCATGATTAATCTTAGTAGTCCTGAAGATACTCTTAGGTTAAGGCAGTAATTTCCTAGTTTAAGTGCTCCTGAAGAGGCGCCATACAGACTTGAAACAGGTAGAGCTCACTTAATAAATGTTACTAACGAATAGTGTATTCTAAATGTATTTTGACCTCCTGCCACAATAAAATTACAACTATTGTTATTAACAACTTTTCCTGTCTCCATAAATTATAAGCTTTCAATCCATAAATCCTCATCAAGTAGTTGAAATAAAGAATAATTGATTAATAATTAATTATTAATAAGAATGGTTTGCACTGAATATATTTGCTGTTTGGATTCACTTGTACTCGTCACTGATAAATAAACATTTTAACAATAAAAAGCAACTTCTCTCAAACAGTTATGTGTCAAACTACTAGATCCCCGCTAACCTTTTTTTAGAACATTTTTCTAAAAAAATTAAAAAGTTGCCTCTTGTATGTCAACAGAAGATGCTAAACCTACACAAAACATGAAAATTTGTCATCATATATTATTTTCTATCCTGCAGTATTTCTGACTTTTTTTGTGTGTATGTGTAACGGTGTATCAACACTTTAGCTATCCATAAGTTGCCACCCGTTTATAATGCCAACAGCACATGGCTGGTCACCCATTCAGTTACTGGCCATGCCCGATGTTGCTTAACTTCGGTGATCTACAGGAACCAGTGTATTCAACGTGGTTATGGCCATTGGTACTGACTGTTAGCGTATTTACTTTTAACGTGTATCCTCCCTCCCTCCATAGGGAGGAAACTCGCTTTTGAGGTTGACCTCATGATGCAATCCAGAATTGAGTGCCAATTCACTCAGAGGGGCAGATACTGTAGAGGTATCTGAGTCTTGACCATAGAGAACACCAGAGAGACAGTGTGGTCAGTACTATTCTCCGACTGCCTGATTTTCCCCTTTGAAGGTACCCATTAACACTCTCGGTGCTGACGTCATTTTCTGGGAATACCCCGCGTACTGATGAATTTTTTTGTTGAATTTTTCGTGGATACATTTTTTTTTAGTCATGTCTGATGTGTTTAATAGTAATGCAACAAAGAAAACTAACCGGAATTGCATTTTCGGAAGTGTCCTTCAGGAGGGACATCAATACGCGAGGAATTCCAGCTGCTTTGCGGGCTAGTATCAATAGACGCCCATTAGTCAGACCCGCTACACTTACACCAAATGTTTATTTATTTTAAAAGAAAACTCAATAATTGTTGACAATTTGTATTAGAATAACAAATAGCAATAACCAATCATGTATAATTATTGGTTTAAATATTATTTTGTTGGACATTTTCAATTATTTTAACATTAACGTTGAACACCATTTGCAAACATAATTATTTTAATTGTTATTTTAAATTTGTGGGAATCAGCTGAATTATATTGGTATGAGATCAGGGAAAAGTGTGGATTTTCTTCAGTCGCTTCTGGCCCAAAAATTTCAGTTCTCACGTCTTCGTTGTCGAAGTCCGAGTCTGAGTCAAGTTCATCGGCCGATACTTCTTCCAGCAATTTGTAGACATCCTCAGATGTCAAATTGGAAATAAAATATTTCTCTACGTTTTCCTTGTTACCCGCAGACGTATCTGTGATATAAAAAAATAATTATAAGGGAAATGTAAAAAAAAAAAAAAAATCATTTTTCATCATCAATCAAAAAGAATCTTTACCAATTTTCCTTTTCTTCCCACCAGCAGATAACGACAAAATGGGTGATGCCATTTAGTTTTTGTTTTTTAATCCTAAAAAATAAAGTAAAACATATATTTTTTTAAAATTAATTAATTATTAATTATTTAACATAAATAAATATTAAATGGAGGTGATATAATTAAAGATAAATAATTTAACATAATAAAACAGCGATGGCTTTTCTTTAGAAAAAAGAAAAGGCATCAGCCCTATCCTGGCTAGAAAAAGGTGGTAACCTATAGATATCCCGTCCTAAAATTCATATTAATAATAAATGAACGTAATTTAATGTATTTTAAAATTTTAAATTTAATAATAATAATAATTTACAACAATAAATGTAATAAATAAAAAGCAATAATTACCCTGTAACTACCAAATTTCGATGCCAAACGATAATATTTTTAAAAATATCCTTTGTTGCCAATCAATATCTGCAACAAAAATTCAACAATTTAGTGAATTGTATTTAAATATATTAAATCAGGAAGTAAATATCCATTATATAATAAATTGTACTTACTTATAAACAATTTATCGAAGAAAAAGTTTAAAAATTCATAAAAACTCTTCCAGTCAGCCAATTTGAAAACGGATAATACTGCTAGAAATCCCAAACAATACTGAAGACAACTGCGTTTACCTGGAGTCGTAACGGTGAACCCCCTCCATTTGCGAGCCTTTTGAATCTCAAGTGAAAAGTATCGAAGGAGTGTCCTTCCGAAAGGACACCCGGCCGCGGGGACAGTTGCTACTGTCCTTCCCAAAGGACGTCAGTACCGAGAGTGTTAATAAATTAATTAAAGGCTAGGTGGGCCTAGGGATGATCTGTGGTCCCAAATCCAACCCACGAACGAAGACACCACTAGATAAAATCTTTAGTGCAGTCAAGTTTTGAACGCAGGTCCTCCAGTATATTGGTGCTCTACCACTGAGCTAACCCCACCCCTATATATATATGTCTGTTATATGGCTCTCTCTAGCTGGCTCAAAAAGGGACCGATTTTATTGCAATGTGCTACAAAAATACTTTGTCTGATTTAGAAGGTCGAATTCGTTAACCAGCAGATTCCTCCCAAACATCGTGTTTTGGGAGAAACTCTAACAAAAAAAATTGTAACGCTTAGGTTTTTGTGTTACTAGGCTACCAGGAAACGTTTCATAAGTGATTGGACGTGAGGAATCTAATACAAGTATTTCCATGGTCATATCTGCAACCGCTGTCCAGGAAAATGGCGATATTTCTTTGTATTTCAGGATATATTGTTATATATCTCAAAACTGGTGAAATTGTAGTAAATGTTAAGCTACTATTCGCAAGCTAAATAAATTTCCTACAGATACGGTTCCTATGTGATTTTTGTTAGAGCTATCTCATTCGGAGAAACCGGTGCTTGATTACATGTGTTCACATATTTTAGTGCTACAGGAAAAAGATAAATAAGTGCTATTTTTTTAATGATCAAGGCAAACACAAGCAAAAAAGTGAATGTATTAAATTGAGCCAAAAATACTGGAGATTAGAAAATCTTTTATAATGATAAATATTCCTGTTCTATATTGGATAGTTCAACATATCTTCATTTTTTTTTTAATTCAAAATATTATTTTTATGCAGAAGACTTGAAAACATAACAATTTTGGTTAATTTTTATTAAAAATTATTTTATATTGTCTCATTTTAGTGATCTGTAATTATATTTGAAGATTAAAAAAATTCTCAATTTTCCAGACGATAAAACCAACCCCAATCTTTTAACTGTCCTCGTTTCCTCTAAAAAATGATAATTAATTCCTTTACTATTTAATCCATGTTCATTTTGAGTAAGTATGTCTTCCTAAACTTACAGTTTAAATGCAAAATTTACTGAATCGCCTACAGCTATTACGGAGCGTTGGCTGCTATTGTGGATTCCTTTCCTTGTTTTATAATTGAATTATTGTTGCTACTGTGGAACTGAAGCAATAGTTTAAATATTTACTAAATAAATTTATCATTTTTCTTGCTTGGCTTTGAACTAAACACAAAAAACACTAAGACGTGTGTGAAATTTTTCCTCACCAAAGGCCATGAATTTTTTTATTTGTTATTAAATTGAGTTTTGATGTATTTATTTAGGTCTCTTTCCTTAAGTTTTATTTTGAACGTTTGAAATTATTTCCTTATTTTTTTTCCTTAATTTTGTGTTCTTAGTAATATGGAAGTGCTCTATTCGTTTGTATGTGTGTTGTTGTTTTTTTTTAATTTATTCAACTAAGAAATTGAATTTTTGTTGATATACTGTAATTTGATGTATAATTTTAGCCTCTATTATAGAAAAAATTGCAGTGAAAGCTAGAGGGCAAGCACTCTGTACCTATTTGTGGGTTCAATTCCCACTAGGGATGGTGGCTTTCCTTCAAAAAAAAAAAAAAAAAAAAAGGATTGGCCCCATTATCCTTATCCCGGCTAGAAAAATCCTAAAACTCCGTATTATTTATCAATGTTCGTATGCACTTTCAATGTTCAAAAACACTTTTCAACACTGAAAGTGCATTAACTTTAAAGTTAATGTAATGCTGATTTAAAAAAAGTAATGTACGGTTGAAAAATAATGTGTTCAAGAAGTGAAAATTGGGTATAAAAAACACGGTTTCTTCTAAAAGACTGTTAGAATGGCATATGTCAATATTCAAGAGCTTGAAACTAGACCAAAAATGAAGTTCAATGCTGCCAACCCTAAGCTTCTATTTACTTTTGCTCCAGAGATATGCTGTCCTAAAGATTATTTAGAGAAAAAAAACATGTTTTTTATAGAAAAACCTCAATTTTCCCTGCTTTTACACATTATATTTTTAAAATAAATATAGTAAAAATTTGTGAGCACTTCCATATTATTATTTATTTCTGTTTATCACCTTTTTGTTGACCTTTGTGCTTTATTATGATCAGAATGACGTTTACCCACGCAAAATGCGTGACGTCGTACGACAGAAGTCTATCTCCGATGTGGATGGAACCGTAGTAACGGTGAGTGTTTCCGAAAGAACCCTCTACCTCAGAGCTTGCTGTCTATTAGCCTACTGGGGCATTGTAATCTATCTCCTCTTCCTATTATTATTCTTCTATTTTCAAGTGGTAGAAAAACATTTCCTTAAGAAGTTTTAATGTGCCTGTGTTATTTCTTCCTTTCGCCTCTATTGTGAATTAATAAACTTTCAGGAATATAATACTCAACGTCTTAGTTTGTGTGCTTTGCTGGGTATCCTTCTTGTACACATTTCCTAAAAAGCACAACAGAATGTGAATCTCCTTGAGCTGATCATATGTTCGTCCCGTTCCCTTGTTTGCGTATCGTTGAATAAATCCTTATTGTGCAGTTCCTTCACACAAAAAGGAGTTCTTACCTGACCCCCCCCCCCTTTCTCCTATCCTTAATAAGTAGACTTTATTCAACAGTCAATTGTGTATGTCTCTATCCACCAAATAAGTTCTATTAAATTCAAGAATTGAGTTCAAAAACATCCACACTTTTAATTTTTGGTTAAAAAAAATCAAACAAGTTTTTCTTGCAAATCAATATTCAGCATTGTCCTTATAAATGTAATGTTATGAATTAATTGATTAGAATACATAAAGCAAGAGAAACACATCTCAAAATTAGCAACTGATTTAATTTTTTAGCATCAGTTAATAGCACAAAATCTGAATGTACACTGTACTCTTATTTAATTACAAAAGTAATTAAATAATTTCTGGCTCTCTCTCTCTCTCTATCTCTCTCTCTCTCTCTCTCTCTATATATATATATATATATATATATATATATATATATAGAGAGAGAGAGAGAGAGAGAGAGAGAGAGAGAGAGAGAGAGTGACTCTCTATACTCCCGCCGAATTGTTAGATTTGCTAACTTGGTAATAAAGATTTGTGAGAGTGTTATTTCATTCATCCCTTTTATGGTCAAATTTTTCTCATTTTAAAAATCAGTGTTTTAAAACAAAATTTTGGGTTGTTTTTAATATTTATCTCTATATTATCTTTTAAATAATACAATTAAAAAATAGTGATATTCAGAGCCAACGGCCATGGCCACGTTGAATACACCAGCTCCCGTTGATCTCCGAAGTTAAGCAACATCGGACTTGGCCAGTACCTGAATGGGTGACCGACCACGTGCTGTTGGCATTATAAAAGGGCGGCAACCTGTAAATAGCCCGACTTTAATAGGCCAATTGTTCATAAGCCTTAAAAAAAATAAAATAAAATAAAAAAAAATAAATAAATAAAAATGAATGAATGGAGAGATGAATTAACACTCTCACAAATCTTTATTCCCAATTTTGCAAATCTAACAATTTGTCTGAAGGTTTCCACAAAAGACCATGGAAAATTGTTCATAAATGTTTGATAATAAAACATTCTTCTGAGAAATATGTCCATCAACTTTTAAACAATCATTAACTTTTCTAAGACTTTCTCTGAGTGAATTATTCCATACAAGAAAGCGTTTACCAAATTTTTGTATGGATGTTCAGAAAAATGTTATGGAGTCCACAGACTATGTTCATGTTACAAAGAAAAGTATGGTGTTTAATTCATTAACACATCCTCTGTCCTCAAACAGGACATCCTGGCTGTCTCATACTGGACATCCTGGCTGTCTCATACAGGACATTCTGGCTGTCTCATACAGGACAGACTATACCTATAATGATTACATTTTTAAAAGTTTAACTTTAGACAAATACAGTTGGCAAGCTGAACCATTTACTTCATAGTCCAAGTGTTGGTAACAAACGTTTCATGAAGTGATTTCTGCACCTTGAAATTTTTCTATCGTGCACCTGTTGTGTAGATACAAAGGTAAGTCTGTGCAGGCTAGACTTACCTTGGGACACCAGGCACTGCGCTTAGAGGACAGGTACAAAAAAAAAAATGTGTCCTAAAAAAGTGATTTATTCAAAAGCCAACAATCTTTAATGTAAAATTAAGGCAATTTTACAATGAATAATAAATAAGTCAGACACTTTCAAGGGGATTAACATGTAAACAAAAAAACTCAAAGTGTTTTATTCTGTGAAAATGTACAGCTGTACCAAGATTACATGACCAAGAGCCAAGAGACTGCAGAGAACAACCACACTCTGATAATTGGTGCTCTCACTCTTACGGTTTACAAGCAGCACATTGCAGGCTACCAGAAGCAACATTTCTTTTCATGTTTGCTGATAATTAAAGGCTGCCCTTATAAGAAGGGTCTGACCTTTTGTAATTATTTTTACTGAAGACGCTGTCTCATTGCAGCGCAAATAAAACACTTTGCGTTTTTTTTTTTTTACAAGTTAGCCCATTTGAAAGTGTCTGCATTATATATTATTCATTATTATATATTATTCATTGTGAAATTGCCTTAATTTTACATTAAAGATGGGTGGCTTCTGAATAAAACACTTTTTTGAGGTCATATTTTTTTCACCTGTCCTCTATGCGCAGTACCTGGTGTCTCAAGTTAAATTTAGCCAACACATACTTACTTGCATATCTACCCAAGAGATGCACTATAGCAAACTTTCAAGGTGCATAAAACATTTCATGAAATGTTCGTTACCAGCTCTCCGACTATCACTAAATGTGACAGCACCTACCCAAAATATTTTAACAAGCTTCATATGACAGCTTAGATAGTTTAGTTATCTAACGGAGACAGTCTTCAGAAGATATAATTCTTCCTGTTTTCAGAAATGGGACTTCAACCCCACTGGATGTTAAGTGATGTGGTATTCATTGGTACAGATGGAGTTATGTATCGAGAGTACGCAATGTTTTGGTTTTCTCCCGTAATAAAACCAGTAAATGATCAATAGATGAGAAGACGTCATTTTAGACTGTCTCAGGGTTGTAAATTCCTTTCCAATGGCTGCCAGTACTTTGATGAGTTTATGCAATACCTTATACACACACATTTATACAAGAATTTAGTGAAATTGATTTGTCGTACATTGATCTAACGAAAAGATAATCTCTTTTTGTTGATTTAGTAAAATAGAATATAGAGAAACATTTGCCACTAAAGGAGTGCATTAATGGATAAGATAGTTTTGAAAGTAACATAGTGGATGAAGAAGGAAAAATAAGTTGTTTTATCACCAAATGGTGAAAAGCTAAAATAAAAAAGAGGTTAGTTAAGGTGCTTTTATGCTTCAGATTAGACCAAGATTCCTTATCTTTAAGTGGTATTTTGCTTGTTCAAAATGGAAGAGAGAAAAAAAATCATTTTCTTCATTTAATGATTTTTTATTTCCGAAAAGAAAAATCCGCTGCACAGACGGTTAACAAAATTTGCAGTATGTATGGAAATGATACCTTAGGAGAAAGCACTGTCCATAAGTGGTTTGCTCGGTTCAGAACCAGAAATTTTGACTTGGAAGATGCAAAGCGCTCGGGTTGTCCTTCAACTGTTAATGGTGACTAAATTCAAGCATTGGTCACAGACAACCCTCAATCTACCACACAGGATATCACAGAAATGCTTAACATAAAAATATTTACAATAATCTGAATTTTTTATTGAAATCGTCAGTAAAAAACACTATGGACTCATTTTACAATGCAATATTTCTTTTCATTTGCCTCCTCCTAAAACCCAAACATCCTCTAATTCCTCATTGTCATGTTCTGTGAAATGATGGTTTTAACTTAAGGAAGTGGGGTTTTTTTTTTCTGATTTGTTTTCTAGTGGTTTGATGAACATTAGATTTGATGATTGTTACTTAATTTTATGTTGTTTTTGTTTCTATAAATCAAATGGTGCTGGTGACCTAGAAACGTGTCGGCTGATTTCTCATTGGCATGTTACATTGTTGTCAGGATGTGAAGTGTATAAGATAGTTAAGAGGCAATTATGAAGTATTTTTTACTCTTTGCTTCCCTACAACAGGCACACTATTCTCTTAAGCATGTCAATTGTGAAAATAGCTTTTGCTTCATATAATTAAATAATTGGTTTCTTTCAAATTATAATTTCTGGTATGGTTTACTTAATTATCTAACATGTGCTATAGAATTTAATAATTTGGGGTCCCTCAGCAGGAAAATGTGGATGAACTGCCACAGCCTCAGCAGATGTGGGTAGAATTTCTACTTGAACTGGGGTAATTGAAGGACTCATTAACAAAGGTTAATGAGAAAATTGGAGTTAAACTTAGGAAGAATATGAAAAAAAAAAAAAAGAAAAAAATTAGTGTCGATAACAGAAATGATCTTAATTTGTCAAATTAAAATCATGTCTGTCACGAACTCTAATTTTATTCAGATTCTTCTTAACTTTAATTTTCTCAGTTTGTTCTAATTGTGGGTTAGTCACCTTTGTTAATAAGCCCTTTAATTGTTTTAATTGATCTGGTTAGAAAGGATGAAAACCATAACTTAGCCCGGTACCAAAACCTCCGAGTTAATAAGCTTTAAAAAAAGTTAAAAAATAGAATAACAGTTATTAATATTTATTAGTGACACTCTACACGTTTTATGAATACCTGTTCTTCTGTTGTCAGCTGATGTAGATACAGCATTAATAACATTTTATGTGTGTAAAGTGTGGAAATGTTCATTCTTTTGTAACAAGTCTATCATGTCTGTCAGCGGTCATATATAATATTTATGTGTAACATGGCAGTCGTGTATAATATCTATGTGTAAAATGGCAGTCTTACATAATATATATGCGTAAAACGGCAGTCGTATACAGTATCTATGCGAAAAACGGCTGCTGGGCCAACTCTGTTTTCATTCTTTGAACTATCTTTGAATATTGTAGCTCACAGAAAGATACTTAGCATAGTTGATTTACCTTTAATGAGGGGGTTCGAGTCCTGCCTGCAGCAGGAATTTTTGTCATTTCAGGGCCCACTGAGAAAATTCCCTACTGCACCATGGATGTTGGAGCTAATCGCCTAAATGTTGGTGTCCGTTAAAAAAAATCTTTAATTAGAAATGACTTTAGAATCTTAAATATATGAAATTACACACTTTACGTTATACTTGCCTTTATGAGACAAATGATATGTTGATTTTCTAGGGTTCAAAAGTTCTCTAAATTGATTCAGTCCTCAGACGAGGCTGCTGAAGATGATACAGAAGCCTCAAAAGATCTTTAGTCTCAATAATGAATTATGGACCTCTTTTTGAAATTTTTTGTTTATTATTTTTGAACATTATAGATTCTTTTTTATGCCCAAATTTTAGTAACAAACATTTTTATCCACCTGTCTTTAGAATATTTTGTGCCAAGACATGATACAGTGTAAATTCACCAGATACACAAATCGCTATTGAGGCAACCAACGGCCAATGCTACATTGAATACACGGCTCCTCCCACTTATGGCCGAAGTTATGCAACTTCGAGATTGTTGTTTCATTTTCTGTTGTGAATAACTACTTCATTTGCATGAGAAACCTTTTTTGCCATGATTTCATATGTGTGTGCTCTGTCCTAACTAATTTTTCTAGAATTAGAGCATTAAAAATGTTGGTGGCTTTTATCTGTACTTAGTTTAAGACATTAAATGTCAATTTTTTTTTTCTTTTTTTTTTTCTTTAGAAAATGTTATTATATTATCTCCAATGAATACAAGTTCTGGTCATTTTATTGCTAGCAAGAAATAAAAAATAAAATAACATTTTTAAAAAGGATTATTATGGTCTTTAGCTTTAATACATAAGAATTTAGCAACCAAAGAGCATTTTAATCGGGATTCAATGCTTCGGAGCTGTTTGCATTTAATACTAACCTCAAACTATTATTAATCCTCATGCTTTATAATTGAAACTCATGCTTATCTAATTTATTTGCTTTTTACTAACCCATGTATATGGATATATACATACATATGTGCCCGTTTGTGTAAGGGGAAAAAATAAAACTGGGTTGTAAATCTGAAAAATTGAGTTTTAGATATAATTTTGAAATTATATTAATATCAATTTAAATAAAATCTTGGTTTGTCCACTCAAACAGATTAGTGAAAGGATTTGAAGAGGTATATTTTATTGTATTTTGGGACACCATTTGTCCTGTAACGAGCCCCTTTATCCTTTTTCGATCAGACCTTGCCATTTGGAGAAAGTAGTTAGCATTTTCTTTCCACAAACTACGATGGAGCTTTGCCTGCCCCAAATCAGGCCTGCCATTCCACTGCTTAGCTTTCTAAGGCCCCGGGCATTGATTTCCTTCCTGGGAAAGTTTTTTGATGTTCCAAAAACGTGATAAAAATTGCTCAGGACCCTGAAAAAATTCTCTGATCCCTTCTTGGGATGAAAAACTGGAGACTTTGTCGCCACTTTTTCATTGCTTGCAATTGCCTCTTGTCACAGTATCTATATAAATGTAACCCTGTTGTTGCCTAGGTTATTTATATCATTGTCCCAGGGTTTGACTAACTTAAAAAAAACACCAACCTGATTCTAGTGCCTTTAGTACGCATTCACTGGCTATGTATTTTTTTTTGGCTCAAAACTTAATATTCTCTGTTTAATAAACTGTGGAATTAAAAATCAAATGACTTAATTCAAGAAAATTATGATTTATATTATTCTAAATTATTTGTTCCTAAAAATGGCTTATACAGTTTTTGTTTATATATACCTTATTTTAGTAACGTAAACGATTTTGAAAATTACACAGACACACAAAATAAAAAAGTGGTATTTTCCAAAGACACCATACATATATTCTTATGTATTTCGACATGCTGAATCAGAATCAGGAGTCCGTTTCACTCATTAGACGCATATCAGGTTTAAGGGCATTAGAAGGTTCAAGAAGAAATAACTTGCGCTTCCATGGTTCTTAGGGTCGCTAAATTCGAATTCAAGGTCTGTTTCAGCGCAAAATCAAGGTCATTTCAAGGACAAATATGTTTATTTTGCAAAAAATGAATCTGCAGTCAAAAATTTTTTTTGTGCAAAATAGACATATTTGTCCTTGAAATGACCTTGATTTTGCGCTGATGGGGTAAAACAGACCTTGGATTCGAATTCAGTGACCCTCAAAACCATAGAAGCGCTAGTTATTTCTTCTTAAACGACTTCATTAGAAATTAAACCTGACGTGATGGTGTGAAACGGACTCCGGATTTGGATTCAGTGTGTAGAAATACATAAGAATATATGTATGGTGTCTTTGGAAAATAACACTTTTTTTATATTGTGTGCCTGTGTTCCAGGAATTATATTCAACAAGAATAAACAATCTTATTCTCTTTACATGAAGATTTTGTTGTTTTTGTTATATCAAGTAAATTTTTTTCTCACCTTAAATAAGCAGTAATAATTAAGATATATTTTCATTTAGGGTTTAGGGACTTTGAAGAAAAGTAAATCTGGATGTGAAAGTCAGTCACAAGAGAAGTTAACCCAAGAAGGAGATCTCGAAGCAGGAATTGTACAATTATCTTCGCCCGGAAGGAAACGAAAAACATCCCAAAATACATGCAGTCATGGTAGTTTTTTCTTGAGAGTTGGCGCTATTGGTATGCATAAATTTGAAATTATTATAAATACAATATTATTAATGAAGTAATATTCATTTTTTGCTGGTAGTGAAATTTTTTATTGACAATGAAGAAACAGTTATGTTACTTCACACAATTATTTGCTACCCAGTAAGGGAATAGTTGGGATTCGGCTAGGAAAGCATCAATACAATTTTTGTAAAAATCTGTTTAAGGACGTTTTGGCTATTCTTTGGTAGCCTTCGCCAAGGCTATTAGAGCAGGTATGGGGGTTAGAGTAAACCCCCATACCTTCTCTTTAGATGAGCACCATGAATACTGAGCTTTCTTACAACATAATAACAATTTTGAGCATTAGGGGAATATTAACAATTTTGGTCCGGAGTAAACCTCCCTCCAGGTGGACTGATTTTATTGCCTAACGTTGTTTTGCCATATAAATTATTTGTAGTGAATATTTTGGTAGTCAAATAACAAATATCTTATTGTAAGTGAGTGGTGACGTGGTCTATAACTGAAAGAGGAATAGTGTTGTGGCCGATGACTGCCTATAAATATAATAAAACACCATACATCCATTATTGAAATAAGTTTACTTTATTATTGTAACTAATTTTTTTTTTTTTTTTTTTTTTTTTTTTTACGGGGCATCTACAACTTGGCCATTAGCGCCGTATTGTAACTAATGTATTTAAAATTATCACTAATTATGACAATAAAAAAACAGAAGAAGAAAAACAAAAAAAAAAAAAAAAAAATATATCAATCCCTTAGTGCAAATGAGTGTGGGCCCTCAGGACCAAAGGGTCCATGAGCTTGGAGGGTCTGGTCGGCCTGGTCCCACCGAACAGACCCTCGGCCACAAGCTCATGTCATGTAATATCTGCAATATACTGTAAACCCTCATCTAGTGAGGGGCCTGCGATATCGGTGGGCGTGCTCTCGCCTGGTCGGGTCCTGTCGGTGGTGGTGGCGCTATCTGTCACCCCAATCAAGGCATAAATCGCCCGTGTGGCTGACATGCCTTAAAACAAGAACAAAAAAAAAATGAGTGTGGTATCTCTTAGTGCAATATTTTTGGTTTATCCATAGTTAGCCACTACAAACTGAATGGTTTACCCTCGCGAGAACATGCCACATATAATTATCTGCGTGAAAAACAGAGTGTGCCAAGTCTAAGCCACAAACAGGCATTGTTTGGCCTTGCAATTTATTGGTTGTCATTGTGAATACCAATCTAATTGGAAATTAGAGTTTGAATTCAATTGACACATCTGTGGGAATAATAATGGCTGAAAACTGTGTAGGGAGTGAGAGAAAACTTATTGTGTGAGAAAGACAGGAGAACGTTTTCGTTCTCATCCTTACTCTGTGCTGTTTACTGGGTGTCACCCAGTGGGTGAGAAGTGACACCGATAGACGCCTAGTGGGAATAACTGATAGAATGATAATTGATCAGTTATCAACCACCAAGGGTTGAAAATGATTGAAGTACTAATATCGCTATTAAAGAATGGGGATTGGTGGTATTAGGGTGAAAATTTAGGGTTGTATGTATTTTTTAATGCCAAATCATAAAAAAATATAAGTAAAAAATGTTGTTCATAAGATAAAAATAAAAAATTTGGAGGTGAACCACCCCTATTACTTAGGGTTATGAAAAATAGTGTAAATCCTATTCTCAGACCTACCGACAAAAAATGTCATAAAAATCGGTCGAGCCGTTTTGGAGGAGTTTTGTTACAAACACTGTGGACACGAGAAATTTATAAATTAGATGTCATGATGATTAGATAGTTAGCCGTCGAGGTGATAAGTAAAGATGGAATGGTTGGGATTCGGCTAAATAAACCTCAATATGATTTTGTTTTAAAAAATCTATATTTCGGACGTTTCGGCTACTCATTGGTAGCCTTCGTCAGCTAAAATGACAAAAAAATAAATTAATACAGAAACCAAAAAAAGTTTATAATTGTGATAGGTAATAGAACTAAAAATACAATTAACTTATAAAAGAACATATCGTCTTAAATTCTTAGAATGAGTAGAATGAAAAAGTAAATAGGTACTGATTTTAATAGTAATTAGTAACATTAATTGATTTTACAAAGAAATAAGAAACTACATACCAATGACAAATATAGTAGCTAATAGTAACATTAATTAATTTTACAAAGAAATAAGATACTACATACCAATGGAAATGCCGAGCGGCAGAGGAAGACCAAGGTTGGCAATTAAGTAACCATTGTGAAAGTGTCTAAGGAAAAAGGAATCTACTGGGGTATATGTATCTGAAAAACAGCAGGTGGTGGGAGAAAGGTCGGTAAGGATCAAAAGGCATGTTTATGACATTTTATGACAGGAAAGGAGAAAAAGGTGTTAATGGAAGGATACCCAAGGGGCATGGGAGAAATCTAGGTGGGAGGTCGGGAGAGTATTTGGAAAATATTAGCGTACATAGGAGAAACCATTCTATCTTTACTTAAATTAGATGTGTTTGTGTGTATATAGATATAAATTTTATGGTGTCTATTTAGTAAGATCATTGAAGCAATTTCAATATGTCCGTTCAGAAAGTGCTAAAAGGGCATCTATTTAGTAAAGTTCATGAAAAAATATTTAATTTTTGATTTGATTATGAAATGTTTATATTTATTAATTTTTCATCATGTTCCTGAAATATATTTTTGTTTCCTTAGCTTTTGGGCTTGCAACTATGATCTACAACGGACTGGAATTCGGAGCTTTCTTTGAAATTCCATTTACATCGTCTTGTTACCAGATTCTCCGAGGTGTGAATCCTGTTCTTCAGATGGTTTTCACATTTATGCAGATGTACTTTATCTTCATGAATTCAAGGGTAAGTTAGCTTTGGAAATGCAAGTTCTTTTTCTCTTTCCATTATAATTGAAATATTTTCATCGCCATATAAAATTGAAATTTAAAATGGTAGTGGTGTAAGTGAAGATCCCTTTTACTTAGCCACATAACTTGAAAAGTCCGACTCGCAGGAGCTGTGTCATCTTAGTACGGTTCCGTTCATATCTCTAGTGCCATTAGTAAAAGAATTTGTCGGGTTTGATATTTCATTAAAATATAAAATAAAATCTCGAAGAGAAGGATTTTTAAGGCGCCATAACTGGAAACTGAGAGTATTCCAAGCAGAAATGACTCCCCCACCTTCTCAACATTCGCTCAAGGAAATCACTATTACCAATAAGTTTCTAATTTTCTTGCCTTCTTTTACTAAAATACTAATTTTACTGGTAATTTGATTTAAAATCATCAACAATCAACTAAAAAGTGAGTTAAACAAAGACAAAAACCCGTTCAAAAGAACAAAACTAACACTTTCAAAGTTTTAAGCAGTTATTTCTCTGATTGACATTGCCCCATCAAAAATTGCTTCAGAACATGTTTAGTATAGAATTTAGTAAGCTTTGTAATGGTAATGTTTCACTTACCACAATTTTCCAGCTGTTTTCGAGATATTTACAAAAATATATAATTATTCCAAAACATTTTGTCTATTAATAATTTTTTTTTAATACTTAACTCCATATTTGACTAAAATTTAAACATTTTAGTACATATCAACAAGTCGAATGTGTAGAAAATATTTCAATTGAATACCACGATTCTAAGTACCCAAAACGAAAATGAGTTACAAAAACATGTTTTCCATTTTTCTGAAGAACGGTTACAGATATCGCCTTAGAAATGGTTATTCCTTTCCCGATGTTACGGAACCCTTAAAAAGAGTTCCTGTAAGCATATGAACTTGAAAACGTGAACGTTACGATTTTTTTGTGTGCGAATTTCGCTCCAAAAACCATGTTCCAGAAAACGGATTCAGCTGGTAACGAATTTGACTTTTTAAAACAGACAAAAAAATTTTCGTACCAAATTTCATAAAAATGGGACCATTTTTGAGTCTAACCCGCTTCTCCACTTTTCATTCCAAGCTATCCTTCCATCCCAATCCCCTTGCCCAATCCCTTTCCACAGATGTGATCCCTTCCAATCCCCCGAGACGCCTGAAAAGAAAGTGGCCTAGAGACCAATTGTAATACTTAAATAAAGTATTATTCATTCCTTAGGGAGTGTCAGCAATGGCTGCCTTCTCCCCTCTGTTCTTCCTTGTGTAATAGTTTATGAGATATGTATTTACTGATTGTATTATATGTATACAGACTGTAAAAATTAAAAAAAAAAAAAAAAAAAAAAAAATGTTGAGTCTGTGAGAGAGTGAACAGACAAATATATACATATACATATATATAGTGTAACGATAATTTTTATATAAAAAGATTTAAACAAAATTTAATATAATGTGAAATTAATCTCAGGGGTAAAAAGTTCCGAGTGAATGAATATTAAAAAAAATACTTATTTCTAAACAATCCTGAAATACAATTACAAATAACAATGCACTATCAAACAATAATAAAAAAATTCATCATAATTACAAAAAAATAATTATTACCTTTGAATTAATGGACTTCAAATAAAACGCCAATATACTGCACTTCAATAATTTCTTCTTCTTAGTGACACGCTTTCCCTGTAAGTTCTCATGCAGAGGATAGATATCTATAGCTTGAGATTCTGGACTCGGCTGGTCTTAGACATAGACTCTTACTCCGTACTACATGATGGACGCATCTAGACTCTGACTCTGTACTACATGGTGGCTAGCGATAGACTGACTGCTGTTAGCGGGAGAAAATAGCGTCTTCTCCCATCAACTTCCGCATTTTGTTGGTTTATAATTCAAATAATAATTTATAATTTTGTAAAACCAAATGATTAATTTATTAATACTTGAATATACATTTAATCTATATCTATTGTACATCAGCATTGTTCAGAAATATTATAAATTTAGATCGTATATAATACGATGTTATTAGTATATCAGGATTTGTGGTTTGCGCGGGCTTTTCAGGCTTTCAGCGGCTACTTGAATTCAAAAATGTTTTTGTGAATGTAATATATCATTACAATATATATATATATATATATATATATATATATATATATATATATATATATATTGTAATGATAAATTATTATAAAAAGATTGCGCCACGTTGGGTCGCCAATAAATGTAATGATTAATTTTTACAATAAGAAATAAAGAAATTTTAATTAGTTTTATTATGTTAATTTAACTTAATCTCAAGGATGAAGGTTCCGAGTGAATGAACGGTATTTTATTTATCTCCAGACAATTCCGAATATACACACAATATTAAAACTACACGCAAACAACAATAAAATAATCAGCAATCACAAAAAAAAACAATTCCTACCTCTAAATCAATCCGCTTCCAACAAACTTCAATACGCTCCGTATTCCTTGGAGGAGAGCTCTGTCTTCGTCCAACGCTGAGAATAGAGTGACCCATTCGAGAGAGAAACTTTGGCTTCCCTCTTTCCAACTTCCGCAGTTTGCCGGATTATATATATAAAGATAATAATTATGTTTTTTGTATCAAATAATTAATTTATTGTTATCTGGATGTACATTTAATATGGATATATTGTATACCAGTATTGTCCAAAAACATTATTAATTTTGATCGTATATAATACGATGTTATTTGTATATATGGTTTGTGAATTGCGCGGGCTTTTCAAAATATCGATGGTTATTTGAATTTAAAAATATTTTCGTGAATTTAATATATCATTACAATATATATATATGTCTGTTCACTTTCTCATAGACTCAAATTTTTTTTTTTTTTTTTTTTTTTTTTTTTTTTTTTTTTTTTTTTTTTTTTTTTTTTTTTTTTACATACATACATACATGCATACATACATACATACATATACATACTGAGTTAGTAACATTAACAATGACACCTACTGGGCTTAAGACTATGCAACTAACTTACTGAAAGAACCAAAACGTTATTCTTCATTGAAAGGGAAATACTCCGTCGCCTAAGCTGCAAATACATTATTAAATAATTTAATAACAATAGCAATGAATTATAGTATTCCTTATTTTTATCTTTTATGCTGTATGTATGTGTTTCAGTTGAACATTCATAGATTCAAAGTTATCGCACGCTTTGGACTCATGCATATTGTGGCAACTAATTTGTGTGTCTGGATTCGAACGTTAGTTCTTGAAAGCTTGAAGGAAATATCCGGTTATCTCGACAAAAACATGACTACTGCTGCACCAGGGTTTGCTCTCGGAGGGAATGAATTGATCAGAATAAGTGCAAAGCCTGCAGGTAATTTATCCTACAAAAATAAATATTCTCTTTACTTATTATAGAAATATTTTAAACATTTAGCTTTTAAATTTTTATTTTTTGGTGTAGCAGGAATTTCTGTGCCTCTGATTTCTTTAGAAATAATGTTTTGTTTTATATCTAACTCAAAAGCAGGGATTTTTCAGTAGTATATGATACTTGAGCTATAGAATTATTTAATATTCATCAATTTGAAATAAGTAAGAAATTAATCAAGGTGGAGATTGTCTGGGTTATGTATTAATAACTACATTTTTAAATAAAAATGGATTTTTTATGGCTTTATTTTTAAGCCTTCATCAGGGATATAAAACAAAAATGGGCAGAATAATGACTATAGCCTGTTCAGATAGACAGAAAAGTTTGGCATCTGCGAAATTTTGAGGGAAATATTCCCGATGATTCCGCCATTTGCCAAGTTCAATTTCAATGAACAACCCGTTAAAAACTAATCATGTCTCGTTCCAGACTAGGGAGGGCTGTGTGGGGTCAGACGAGAGATTATAGTCCTTAATATTTATCAATACTTAGCCAAAGCTAAGAATAAAAACTTTTTAAACTTCCTAGTGTTTAGGTTATAACAGAGACAATTTTTACTCCTAATTTTCTGCAATGGGAATATAGACGAAGCCCTTTTCCCACCAACTAAACCATGAACAGGCAACTTTATAGTTTAAATTGTTTTCAGCCTTAGCATTGGCTAAGTATTAATAAACATTGAACACTATCTCCCTTGCCTGACCTCTCAAAGTCTTCTCATGGTCCCAAATGAGACATAATCAGTTGTTATGTTACTATTATTTATTTTTATATTGTAATAACTATTTTTTCCATTTTGGTTTTGTATCCCTGATGAAGGATTGAAAATCAATCAAAGTTGTTGGCAATAAAAACTCAATTTAATTTAAAAATGTATTATTATTTACTATTTTGGTTAATCTCCTAGTCAACAATCCATTCTGGAAGAATGAAAGAAATTAATAAGATTCTACTGTATTTACTTCCTGTTGAATTTACTTTAATTCCCTTCAGACAAATATTTATTTGTTTATTCATTTGTGTATATATATATATATATATATATATATATATATATATATATATATATATAGAGAGAGAGAGAGAGAGAGAGAGAGAGAGAGAGAGAGATGAGGTTCAAACATTCACATAACAATGCAAAAGGTCAGAATTCGTTTAATCTTGTCCATCCAAAGGCCCTGTAGCAGTGTTGGGTAATTACTCGAGTAAATGAATAAGAGTGAAGAGTGAATTATTCATGGACTATGATTGATGAGTAATGATTAAATTACTCATTACTCTCATGGCCATGAGAGATGAGTGATCACTCTTTAATTTTCAGCCATGAGTAATTCACGCATCACTCATTTAATCATGAAACATGATTTAAAAAAGTGTATTGATATTTATTTATTTAGGGTAGGTAAAAAAATATTTTATTTCCGTAAAAACAATTTGTTTTCTTCCCACAAATGAAGAAAAAAATCAGTACATCTGGGTTACTTCCATTCACTTCAAATTCACATCCAGTCCCTTGCTATCACTTCTGGGACACCCAGGTCAAACTGGGTCACTTTCGATGCCTAATAATAACATTTGGGTCCCAGTATTAACCCAGAAAGGGAGGCAACTTCCGGACTCTAATAATCACTTCTGAGGAACTAAATTCATTCCTAGGACACTTCTGGATAGGTCTAGGGGACGTTGGAGTACTATCGGTTTACTTCCGGTCTGTCCTAATTATTTTTGGGTCGCTATGTTCCTCCCTGAGTCATTTCTGGGTGGAGCTGAGGCACGTCAAGGTACTTCTGGTTCACTCCCCAGACCACTTTCGGGTCAACCTAGTAACACCCGGTTCATTTCCGCGTCCCTAGTGGCTCACTTCCTGTACCGCACTCAGCAGGAATAGGACCGGAAGTGAGAAGTGTTTTAGTGCTATTTTTTTATATATGAGCATTATTTAAATAGTTTTAACATTATTGTCCCTTGGCGATATAATTGAGGCGGCCAGATTTTTTAAATTTTTTTCTTCTTGGAATGACTAATGGAATAAAGAAGAAATTGATGCTACCAAAATTAAATTCTGAATTTAAAAATTTAATGTCAAAATTATTAATTTTATAGACCCAAAATCATTACCGTCCGCTGTCCCTGGACACATTTATTACACTTTACTATTTTTTTTAGGGGGGTAGGATATTATATTTTTTGCTCATGTGATGTTTCATTTTAAAATAATAATATTTAGGGTGAATTCATATAAATTTAAATAAATAAAAAAAAATCCAACTTCGCAATAGCGCCTTTAAAGTTCTCCCTCAGTTTTGACATCATTACCGTCCGCCTTTTTGAATTAACAGGAAAACCTATCAGGATAGAGCAAGTTGTTCCCAAATAGATGTTGGAGCAGCTCTCTCAAACTGATTTTTGTTGTCCAAAAGGTTCAGAAGAGAAATGTTGTACGAATCAGTTTTTTCGATGTGTTTTATCTGGTAAATCACAATTGGAGTATTTTGCTGCTCATTACCGTCTCCCATTTTATTACTCAAAACTAAAACATATTATGCTAATAAAATGTAGAATAGAAAAACAGACATTTAGTTCCAGTTTTATTAAATACAAGAGTCAAAAGACACAAAAATTATTTGAAGAGCATTACCATCCAATAACATATTACTACCGTCCGGGACGCCATTTTGTAAATGGCCATATTTCGAAAAATAAAGTTGTGGGTGCATGAACAACTATCGACAAAAATTAACCATCACATATTTGTTCAATTGGTACAAAAAAAATTGATTAATTTTCAAGTTGATTTCTGTAAAATTTGAGAACCAAAAAGTAAAATCTATCTGAATAATGCTCAAATCTACCCAGATGTTAATTTAAAAATTAATTGTAAAAATTATTAACAATTGACCGCGGGGAATTAAATTTTTGCGGGTTAGTGAGATTAAATTTTTAATTGCCTCTGCAATTAATTTTTTCCCAACTCTAGGTTAAATAGTTAAGAGGAAAGTTCAAATTTTGTAGATAAATGTTTAAAGTGTAAACAAAAAGCAAAGGAATTATAATTTACTCATGACAAATGATTGATGAGTAATGAGTAAGAGTAATCACTCATTCTTTAGAGTGATGAGTAATGATTAAAATTTTGATGTATGAGTAATGAGTGATGAGTAACGATTAAATTTTCACTCATTACTTTTACTCGAGTAATTATTCACTCGAGTGAATGCCCAACACTGCCCTGTAGATAAATTTTTCTTATCTTATTAGGGGATTATCTTATATTAGGGGGCCCGGCACCTAGAGACTAAAAAATACGCCATACTACCTTCGGATGGCATAGCCTCAGCCAGCCAGTTTTAATAACCACTTTTCATTCATATTTTTTAATTAAAATATTGCAATTTTACATTCTGTTGTTATTTACTTATGGATTTTTTTTTTTTTTTAATTGCGAATTAAACTTGTTGATCCGCTTGCACAAACAAGAATGTGCATATTAACTAAGGCATTAACGTCTTCTGTAACTAAGGCAAAAAATGTACATGTCGAGTCTCCAACATCATCCATAACTCAGGCAAGGGAAGTACCTGATGAGTCTGAGTCATCAAATTTACCCAAGGAGTAAATGTAATTGAGTTTTCAAATTAAAAACTAGACTTCTACCAGACTTTAATGTAAGAATTTATTGTCCAATATCTTCTTCTTTTGACCTTTTGCCTGATGTGACTGTTTGATTAGATAATTTTTAAACTTTTTGTTACTTATAAATGGTTCATTTTTTGTGTGTGATATATTGGTGTGATATATCGCTGATTTTATTTCTAACATAATAGATTGTTTGTGTTGATGTGTAATTCATCTGTCAGCACTTTTACTGTTTCTCGTCCATAAGAGAACTCCTCTAAATGTTAGCATGCTTTTCCGTTAGCTCCTTCTCTCTGTTTGCAGAGAGCTTCCGGCCTGTCCCGACAGTAGTGTCGACTACTCCCATAACCAGTACTACTGCTAAATATATCCGACATACTGTGCAGACACTCGCTACGACCACAGCCCGAGCAATAAGTTCCACCGTGCTTCCCACCGTTATGACTACCACGACCCCCACCACTACCTTGAGAACCAGTCCTACCACTACGTTCACTACCACTACCACTACCACTACCATGCCTACCACTATCATGACCTCTACTACGCCTTTCCTTAATGCCTTTTTTCAAAATATCCGCAAGAATTTAACTGAAGGTAATTATATGGCTTATATCTGTGCAGCTGTGCATGTATTGTGTATTTCGCCTTCGTTTATGGCTGCATAGCAATTCCTCCATACTTGGTTGTACTGTTCTGTTATGAAATTGCATGAAAAATGAGTTTAATGCCACAAGGATGATGCATGTATTTAAATATGTTGTTTGGAATCATTTAATCATAACCTAAATTATAAGGATTCAAAGAATTAAACAACTACTTGATTATTTTTTGTTTCTAAGTATTTTTATGGAGTTGTCTCTCTCATTAAATGAAAAATGGAAGATGTTTGGTACTGTGTAAATCGATGGTGCGACCTCTATGGCGGAAGTGGAGCCCGACCGGATGTGATCCAGTGGGCAGTGCATTCTGAGACTCCAAGAAGAGTAGTGTAAAATTCCCTAAGCTCAGTGCGAGCAGTGTTTTGTGTGATCCGTAAGACTCGGCCAAGCATGGTGTCTGTCGTGCGAGCAGGATAAATTTATTATTTATAGAGAACTGTCGCTCTAAGTGATGAATGGACTCATAGTGACGAAGCGGATTAGTGACTCAAAATTTGTGAGTACAAAATATTTGATGTGAGTACAAAATATTAGTACCAGATTACCGTGACTACCATTCAACGAATATAGCAAAAAATACAGTCCACTTTGCTAGAGAAACAAACATATGGTCATCCGGCTCGGAAGACCATTGAGGTACGATTTACACAGTACCAAACTGAAGATCATGCCACTGCTCGCTCTAAAATACTTGGGATGGTAATTCTTTGTAGTACAGTGACTATCATGGTTCAAGTCTTCCTTGTGGCTGGTTGAATGTTTTCAGCGATGGGCTTCCTGAGAATGTTCTCTATTCCTCCATGGGTGTAAACCTGTTGAGAGCCCTACCATAAAAATCTAGACAGTCTAAATGTGGCCCTACCTGTGGAAGCTTCTCGGAGTTGTAGGCTGTAATGATATTTTATTTTATATTACTTTAAGAGCTTCTGAAGAGGCGTCATAGAGTCAATTTTTTTTTTTTTTTATTATTTTTGATTTGTGAAACATAGGAAACGATAGTACCTTCTTTTCTGTAACCAAAAATAAGAGTTTCTATTTCAAATGAAGAATGTTCTAATGAAATACAAGAATTAGAATGAAATTGAGAAACATTTAATGAAACAAAAATACAGGGTGTCTGGTAGCAGATTTACATTTTCAAATCTAAATAAAAAACGTAATAATTGACACAAAGTTTTATTAAGAGCATTGAACGATAGAATGGAAATGCGGATTCTATTTCTTAAAGAGTATGCCATCCAGATGCCTTCCGTCGGGTTGAACACACTGTTCAAAATGGAGCCTTGTGTTCTGCGCCACACGCTGCAGTAAACTTGGTTCAATTGAGCTGATTCCTCGACGAATATTTTCCTTTAAAGCCATAAGAGATTGGAGATTGTCATTATAAACCCTCTCTTTGAGGTAGCCCCATAAAAAAAAATCTATTGGAGTTAGATCGGGTGACCTCGGTGACCATGGGATGTCCCCAAAGTGACTGATCAATTTGGGTGGAAATTTTCCCGAAGCAAATTCATCGAAGTTCTGGCTATGCGTGCAGTCACCCCATCCTGTTGAAACCACGTGTGTGAAGAGTACGATGGATGAGCTCGCAGGTTTGGCAAAAATAATTCCGTAATCATGCGTTGATAATTTTCACTGTTGACATTCGTCGCCTGGCCTCAAGAATTTTCAAAAAAAAAAAAAAAAAAAAAAAAAATGGTCCAATTATTTCATGCGTGGATAAGGAATACCGAACTTTGAACAAAATTGTCGACGAGCAATTACGTAAGAATCATTACTCTTAAAAAATGTCTCCACAGCGAACACGCGATGCTCACTCGACCACTGCGACATCATGACTGACAAATCCGCACAATCGATAATTCCAACGGCGCCACCCTCCCTCCGCACCGTTTATTACTTTTTGAAATAATCGTATTTAAAAATATAAATCTGCCACCAGACACCCTGTATTTACGGATGCTGACATGGTATCTGAGAGATCAGATGCACCTCTCTAGAAAATATGTTGCACAAGCAAAGATCAGCACACTATTGTCTGCTGTGAATCCCTAAGTCAGGAAGATAGAGGAAAGGGAAGAACTGTCGTCACTGGGGCTTTCATGTAGGGAGTGAAAAACTGTTTATTGGATCTGTGAGATCCAGCGCTAGCAGAGGAGTGTTGAATAAAATCTAACTTCAACCAATGCTGCGGTTTCTTTATTTAGTCAGGATTTGCAAGGCAAATATATTGAATTATAATCATTATGTTTAAATGGAGTCATCGGACTCTAAGTTTATTTTGTTACATCCATATTGATACTTTTGGTAAAGCTTCTGAATTCTTTTCTATATTCATTGAAAGGATTGCGTAGTTAGTGAAGTTATTTCCATATGCATTGCATGAGTCTGTCAATTATTTTTAATCAGTAAAGCCCTGGAAGGCAATCTGATCTTGCCATTGTAAACGTAACTCTTTATTTTCTTTTATTGGAATGCAAATATTTAAAAAAAATAAAAAAAATGCACTTATGTTTTATAAATACGCAATGAATCAGCACTGAAATGTACACCTAAATCACCATAACAATTTTTTTTTCTTATCGATTTATTTATTTTTATTATACTGCATGTTACACTTAAAAAGCATCAGACTAGTCATAAGTGAGTAATATCTAGTAATAAATATGCTGTAAATTGTGGTAATGGTGATTCGTTTGTAATGAAATGTATTTATAATTGTTTCTGCATCTGGAGATGTAGTTTATAGTAACGTTAATTGAGATTAACTCCATTAATTGCCATTTGCAATTAATTTAATTGAAATAAGTGCCTCAGTTGATAATCTCTACCAAGTTAATTGTTTCATTATAACAATTACGCATTACATTTATTCAGTGAGAGCAAGCAATTTATTGTCCAATTTATAATTAGAAGGGATAAAAAAAAAACTGTGCTCTTCTATTTTGAAAAAGTTCTTGTTCTAAATTAATTTTTTTAAGGACTTTTTTTGAAAACTTTTTTGATACACCTTTCATCAATTTTACAAGTCAAGATTTGATCTAAAAAGAAACACACGCGAGTGTTATGATCCTTATAGGGTATTGAGGTAGCTGATTATGATGAGCGGATTGGTTAAACTTCATCACATCAGATTCAAGTTCATTTGAAGGTCAAATAGAGAAAAATCTGAAGAAATTCATGCATACTTTTTTGAGGTCCCTGTGTCCGAATCCATAGTTTGTTTGACCTTACACCTTCTCCTAGAGGTCATTTAAAGGTCAAATAGGGGGGAAAAAACGTAGAAAAAATTCATTTTCTGGGAGGCATAGCGAGTCAAACAAACTATGGGTTCGGAGTCAGGTACCTGAAAAACATACGCATAAATTTCTTCACATTTGTCTTGCTGTTTTTTCTCTATTTGACCTTCAAATGACCTTGAATATGATTTGATGAAGGTTAACCAACCCGTTCACCCTAATCAGCGGCCTCAAAAATCCCATAAGAACCATACCGCTCTGAGTTTTAGTTTTTTTTTTAGATCAAATGTTGACCTGTGTTATCTTAGAGAACAAATTACAAAGGTATTTTGTCAGATTTTATATAAGAGCACTTACCAAGAATGTTTTCTATATAGGGTTCAGTTGAAATTAGTACCTAGCTGTGAGATTTTATTTTATATATTTTGTTTTTTCTTTTGATTTGTTTTTGTTTTGTGAGTATTGTTCTATATTTATTATTTGTAAATTTTTGTATGACTACAATTTGATTGGCCAAGGCTGTAATTGTTGTAAATGATAAATAAATAAATAAATTTGGGCCACTTCATGAATTTGTCTTGTAAGTTTGCCCAATGTTTATGCTTCAGAGGTCATGAACAGTTAATTGCTGAGTTTTTTTTTTTAACAGAAAGGAAATATTTTTTATTAAATGAGAAAATATTTTATCTGTGGAACTTTTATAAAAAAAAAAAAAAAAAAAAAAAAAAAAAAAAAAAAAAAAAAAAAAACGTATTCTTTAAATCAATTTTAAATAAGTTTTCCTCCTGGCAATGGAGTTTGCACGCAAGCAAAGGAAGGATTGTATGCACTGAGGATGAGCCTCAAATGCCCTAAGCTCTAACAAATTTTCTGAAATGTGACTATTCTGTTGAACATCATTTTAAAGTTATTCATATTGTGTTAGTTAGCATTCACTTACAAGACAATTAAAATGCCTAATTTGTTTTATCATACCTTACAGCTCTACAACCTGCACCGACCATTAATCCTGTTATAAACTGGGACCAATTTGGCGATTCTCCTTTAGCACCAGCAGCACTAGTCGATCACCGTTCGCTTTCTTCTGAAAACTGTGAAAGGACCAATATCATGGGAACAATCGTTCAGGACTCTGCTCCTTACCTCTTCCCATTTATTATTGAATACAGTCTCATCGGTGCTGCAGTGATTTACGTGATGTGGTGCCACATAGGAAGGAATCCTAGGTAAGTAGCACTTAAGGATAATATTGTCGAATAACTGAAGCATCTACCCAAATAAGGGTATTTGTCACATATAGTTAATTTTACAAGAAAACAGTTTTAAGCAGGGACTGAAACAGTTATCACACTTTTGCAAAAAAATCTGTTTTAACAGTTAAATCAGAATATTATATATAAAAATTGTTGTCAAATAATTTAATATAATATTATTCGAATTTCTACAGGCTAGAATTTTTTAATAATTTTTTTTTTACAGCGTCCAGAATTCTAGGCCATTAGCGCCGACATCAATGGTCAAATTTTCTCAACGGGCCCTGAAATGAGAAACATACCTGTTGCAGGTGGGACTCGAACCCGCCATCTCCCTCATGAGAATCCAATGCGTTAACCACTAAATAAATTATATTAAAAAAATATACTTTGGCAGTAACTGCTAATGGCCTAGAAATCTGTGCGGCATCAAAAAAGAAAAGAAAAAAAAAGAGACCTTCTCAATCTCAATGGTCGGCTATCTCTTTACAATGAAAAACTATTTATTAGTAACAATTTAAAAAATAAAATAAAAATTTGTTAATACTTTCTTTTATTAATTAAATTGTACAAGTTAATTAATACAGATTGATCAATATTTTCGGTCCCTGGTTTTAAGTGTGATATTACCGGATAATGCTGACAACCGTTGAGCTAAATTCTAAATGAATAAAAGTAGGTTGAAAAAAATGCATTTTTCTTCAATTAAAAATTGTATTGAACAAAACTCTTATAATTAAACACATATAAAGAGGTTTTTACCATTTTATGCTTTCTAAGAAGGTAATACTGTAGAATATTTATCACATAAATAAAATTCACTTACTTTCGAAGGAAGAGCCCTTAATGGTAAAAGTCCGACTTGCAGGAACTGCAGTATCTTAGCGCGGTTCCGTTCTTATCCCTAGACTCATTTAGAATGATTAAAATAGAAGCTGTTATTATTTTGGGTCCACATTTCTAGAAAGGTCTTGATTTACGATCTTACCTGGATGGGTCGGCCAACCCTCCCTAGGAAGGACCCCGCTAGGCAGTTGAAAAGCTATATCTTGGAAATCCATGTCTCTAACATTTTATATATATATATATATATATATATATATATATATATATATATATATATATATATATATATATATATATATCTTTATTCGAAAATTACACAATACATCCAGTATTTTTTATAATTATTTTGTTCTTGATTACATGTCTTGAAAGACCGATAGGGAAAAAGGCCCATTCGCCAAAACCTATTGTCTTGAACTTTTAAAACAAGTTACATTTACTCTTAAAGTAGCTATTTACAATCTCTCTAACATTAAATTGTTTTTCTTATTTTTCTTAACCTGGTTCATTATCAAATACATTATCCAACTCTAAGCAATTAAAAAATAACAAGGAATAAACCTCCGGCAGGAATTTTATCATCCCACGGCTCGCTGGTAAAATTACTCGCTGCACCCTGGATGTCGGCGCTAATGACCTAGATGTAGATGCGCCGTAAAAAAAAAGAAAAAAAAAAAAAAAAAAAAAAAAAAAAACAAGGAATAAAAACAGACAAAAAGAACAGTTCCAATAAGCAAAATCAATTACTTTAAAAACTCTTAAACTTATTTATTAAAAACTCCATCCTAATCCCCTATACCGCCTGCAATATAGCCCTTTATACCTGCCTCCCTTTCCATTAACACAACATTTTATGACTTTATGACCCCTTACTGCCGCCCTGTACTTTGCCGCTCTCTTTCATCTTCTATGTTCTCTGTCCATTGGGTGGTCCAGAACCCCCCCCCCCCTCACCAACTCCTTTCTTCCTATATTTCCCTGTATTAACTGTCAGAAATGATCCCGCATTTGTGAGGAATAGATCTCTATCTTCCCATCGGTAAGCCCATATTGTTATTCTTATATCTAATCTAATATGTAATCTGTTATTCTTATATCTGTTTTCCTAATAATCCAAACATTTCTAGAGCACATTGTTCTTCTATATATTATGTTCTAGTTTTTATGTTTTTGTCTTTTTCCACATATGTATGTATTATATATGTATGTGTATTTGTGTTTGTAGGCATATTTATATATATATATATATATATATATATATATATATATATATATATATATATATATATATATATATGTGTATATTTCAGTACTACATCCGTCCTACTTGTTTTTTACAGCCCTGATGAAGGCTTGAAGTTCAAGCCGAAACGTCGGCACAATAAAACCATTTTTATGAAAAAATGTAGTTTTATTAAGCAACAGTGACCGAACCCCGACAATCCCTACCTTGCAATTACTTTAAAGTTTTAAGCACTTATTTCTCCGATTGACATCGCCTAATCAAAACTTTCATCAGAACCTTTTTTGTAGAGCATTTAGTAAGCTTTTTAATGGTATTCTTCCGTTTACCAAGATTCTCAACCTTTTTCGAGATATTAAGGAAAGTATACAGTTACCAAAACTTCCTATGTCTGTTTATAAAATATTTTATTCTAACCCTTCCTTAACGCCAAATGTAACCAAAATTTCAACATATTAGTTTTAATGAAAGTAGAATATGCAGAAAATGTTTCAACTGAATCCCATGATTCTAAGTACCTAAACCAAAAACGGTATTCAAAAACTATTTTCCCAATTTTCTCGAAAACGGTTAAAGCTATCGCCTTGAAAATGGTTTGATTCGTTTTCCTTTGCCAAGAAGCCTATAAAATGAGTACTTACAAGCATATGAACTCAAAAACGTAAGCGTTACGATTTTTTTTGCGCGAATTTCGCCCCAAACGCCATCTTCCAGTGGGCGGATTTTGCTGGTTAACGAACTTGACCTTTCAAATTGGGCGACGAATTTTTGTACCAAATTTCATCAAAATCGGACCATTAGGGAAGCCAGAAATGAGCGAACAGACAAATATATATATATATATATATATATACAAATTTGAGCCACCGTCATTTTCGGTCTCTAGGGGTTCTGAAACTCAAAATTTTCTAGTCGGCACTTCCGGATTGTTTCATGAGATCAACCTTATAAACGGGGTTCCTCCCTATGAAGGGAGGGAGGAACCACGCTAAAACTATCTTTCCTTTTCTTGAAACATATGGACCCCTGGTGTGTATAAAGTGTCTGGCAGGCATGAGGAAAATTTCAGTTAAGTATGTTGGAAGCAATGAGCAACTAAAATCTAGATGCTCAAGTATGTTGGCAGCAGTCAGCATCTAGATTCTAGTTGCTCACTGCTGCCAACATACTTCACTGGTATTTCCCTCGTGTCTTTCAGAAACTTTATACACACCAGGGGGTTAACCTGTTTGTTTGTTAATATCATTCATGTATATTTTAATTTGACTTCAGATACCATGGAGAAGAAGAATTAGAGCAAAGATTGGAAGTGATATTATCAAGAAGAGCTGTAGCGATGGCGCAAGCTCAACAAGGTGGACGCATGGATTGTGTTGGTGCGAGCAAAGGTCTATTCCTTGGTCTCCTTCTTCTCGTTGGTTCGCTGATTTGCCTCATCCTCTTCTTCGTTCTTATTCACAATCCGACACTCAATCTCCTGGCAATATACCTAGCAGATGTTTCCCACTGTACGCTCATGGTTCTATCAATATTTGCCATCATAATCGGATTCATAAGGTAAGTAATTGTTCCTGTTCTTTCAGATTTTTATAGATTTTATTTCTGGAATGAAGGATTTATTTCCAAACTTCTTTAACTCTTAGCTTACAGTGGGTAGTGCTGGCTGGCCGACCCTGTAATACGGCGATGTCTCTACCTGGTCAGGCCCTAGTTACGAAGCTATTCTTGCCTTCCTCTCTACATGTGTAAAAACGCTCATATAATTTCCTCCCTTAAAATTTCTAATGGTAGGAAAACTTTATTTTAGCATAAATATGCTTTAGCGATGACTAAACTGGAAAAATCATTACAAAAAAGTGTCCGCTGGCGTTGGCGCATGAGCGGTGGCCATGTACGAAAAAGAAGAGTGTATGTTATACAGTACATTACGTAAGTTTTTCGGGTGGAGCTAAAGCATATTTATGTTCCTGAATTTGAGCAGAAGGCTCTAAAAGAAATTATTTTTATTATTTATTTACGTTTTCTTTTTATCTCTAAATATTTAGGTTGAATTATATAATTAGATGCTCCAATACATATTTTTTATAGTCTATATTTTTTGTACGAAAATTTTTTTTTTTTTATGATATAGGTACTATTCAATGAAGCTAAATAAATAAATAGCCTCTTTTTTATTAAAACTAAGAAAAATCCATCTCCTTTTTGATTTGGATTGAGTTGAATCTAATACTGGCGGTAAGTCCAAATGAATTTTTATTAAGAAAGTTCATTGACAGAAGATTGTTGATGAGAAAGTAGAATTTGTCAGTGTTCGGCCGTAGTATCTTAATAAAACTACATTTTTTATAAGAAAATGAGTTTTATTATTTGCCGACGTTTTTCAAGCCATCATCAGGGCTGTAAAACAAGCAGGACAGAGTTAATACTAATATATACATAAGAAATGTCAAAAACAGAAAAACAGTTTCTATGTTACCCCTTAAGTTTTAAATCTGTATTAATCTACCTCTAATTTAAGCTCTAGTTATAACAGTCACATGGAGGCCTTGTGGTCGTGAGTGTTAAGGTCATTGGACTTATGCCAAAGGTCATGGGTTCGATTCTCACTAGTGGCGGTAGCTTTTCTTTGGGAAAAAGAAAAGGCATCAGCCCCATCCCGGTTAGAAAAGGGTGGTGACCTATAGATAACCCATCATAAAATTCTGAGTTAATTACAATTGACGTTAAAATTTAAATAAATAATAACACACACTTACCTTATGCATCACTCACCCTCTTACATGTATATGTTTTTTGTTTTTCTTTTATTTCTTCTGTACATAAATTAGTATTAACTCTGTCCTCCTTGTTTAACAGCCCTGATGAAGGCTTGAATTTCAATCCGAAACGTCGACAAACAATAAAATTCATTTTCTCATAAAAAATGTAGTTTTATTAAGATACCACGTCCAAACTCTGACAAATTCTACCTTTTTATGAAGAAAGGGTTCTCTAAATCATATTAACCCGCATATGTCCCGCTGTTTTTCTAAACATTACACGGCTACGTGTAAAGGAAACCTAGTTTTAATTTATTAGTTGATGGATCTTAAAACATAGTGATTCTATTGTGATTTTATTGTTCCAGAGTTCAAGGCTTAAAGTTTAAGGGCGAAGAACAGAGCTATCTTAACGATATCTTACTGCGTGTTTCTGCTTTTGGTCTCTTTGTCTACGCTGTCTTCAGTATAATTGCGGGTTCATTGACAGCTTTTACTAGTGAGCCTAATATGCTCGTCATGATTACTGGAATTCTATCAATTGTTCAGGTAATTCTGGCTCCTGATTAAATTTTGTAGAGAAGTAGTAGAAGAAAAAAAAATATCTTTAACATACCCAAAACAAAACAGTGTTCTGGTTGGCAGATTCTACTCGTTAACTTGCTAATAGATCATTATTATTATTAGACTATCTACATTTAATATTTAAAATTTAATAAATCTGGTTAGTTATTTGATCTATTGATTTTCCCTGAATTTTTTTTAGGTTGTCTTACAGCTGTTGTTTATTGCCGATGTTTCAAGGAGACGTGTCCACCTGCCAGAACATGACCGAAGCAAGCCTGGACGCCAAATTGTCACATTTCTTCTTATTGCCAATGTCACAATGTGGATTATATATACATTTGAAACACAAAAAGTTGTTGCAAATCCGGTTCAGGTAAACGTAACTTTTTTCTTACCATAATTATCATTGTAGATATGCTTGATTATATTGTTACTTAATTGCTGCTTTTATAAAACAACCCAACATGCTTCACACAATTTAAATATTAAAATACAATTAAATCCATTCATAATTAAAAAATAATTTTAATATTTAATTTTTATTATAGTATTAGGATTACAAATTTGAGAGACGACCCACCAGCAGTTGCTCTCCATATTAGTGAGCTATCTAGGCTTAATATCAAATCAGATTTACAGCCATTGAGTGCTTATCATCCATTTCCACTGTTTCCTTATATTCTTTAGACTATAATTTCCATTGAATTCTATAAATTCCTTTTCTTCCATTCCTATAGTCTTCTTTATCCTCTATTCCATCCAAACTCCTTCCTTCTCCACCCTGTAAATAAATTCAATTTGCAAATGGATGAAAGCATACTATGTGCCCAGCAACCCTATTTATTCGGGCAGCTCATTGGACTTTTTATATATATTTTTTAAATAAAGTTTTCTTTCTCTAGAATATTAAACTTCCCTTTTCATTCTCAGGCTTATATGCGAGGGTTTCTTGAAAAATGGAAGAGTTGATCGCCCTTATTGCGGTGCTCAAATAAATATTTAACACATTCTTACTTTAAACGATCTTCAACTCAAACTTTTCATTTATTATTTTTCACATTTAATGTTTAGGCCTTAAGGCCATTTTCATAAAACTAGAAGAAAAACAAATACAATAATTATCCATTTACAATAAAATAACCCTCCATAACATTTCTTAAAAATACAATTTAAAACTAATTTTACCTTCAAATAAGCAGTCTATTTTCTTCACCCTGGTTTAAAAAGTTTTTGTCATCTTAGTAGTCTTTATAAAATCTGTATGTAATGAAAAGATTGCTAAGATGACAAACCCTTTTAAAAAACAGGGTGTAAAAAATAGACTGCTTATTTGAAGGTAAAATTAGTTTTAAATTGTATTTTTAAGAAATGATATGGAGGGTTATTGTATTGTAAATTGATAACTGTATTTTTTTTCTTCTAGTTTTATGGAAATGGCCCTAAGGCCTAAACATTAAATGTGAAAAATAATAAATAGTAAATGAAAAGTTTGAGGTGAAGATCGTTTAAAGTAAGAACGTTTGAAGTAAGAGTTTAGAAAATAGACTGATTATTTGAAGGTAAAATTAGCTTTAAATTGTATTAAAAAATAAATGTATGGAGGGTTATTACAGTAATTATAGAACAAAAATAAAGGGGTATTTGATTGTCAATTGATGATAATTTTATTTGTTTTACTTCTAGTTTTATGAAAATGGCCCTAAGGCCGAAAGGTTATTATTATTAAACTTTACCGTCCATTTATTATTAACTACAAATTTTAGGACGGGTTATCTACAGGTTACCACCCTTTTCTAGCCAGGATATGGGTGATGCCTTTTCTTTTTTCTAAAGAAAAGCCACCACCATAGTGGGAATCGAACCCACGACCCTTGGCACGGAGTGTTAAGTGCTCACGCCTTAACGCTCACTGGGCCTCCGCCAAATCTTTAAAATTTGAAAAATAATAAATGAAAAGTTTTGAAATGAAGGTCCTTTAAAGTAAGAATGTATTAAATAAATCAACCTCAGAATTTTTCCTTGGAAAAAAGTCTATAATTAGACAATAAATCAATATTGTTACTTATGTAATATTGAATAAGGAACTTACATATACTTTTCTATTTTATTTTCAGTTGGACTTCTATGGGTTTCTTGCATGGTCAATGGTACAAAGGGTTACACTACCTCTTTGCATATTCCATCGATTTCATTCCGCTGTTACTCTTGCCGAAATATGGAAAACAAGCTATAAGCCAAGAATCGACTAATCCATCCCAAGACGAATGAAATTTTGTTTTTTTATAAGTTTGGTTGAACTTTATCCAATTTCTGCTACAATCAAAACTTCGTAGGTAGTTTGAAGGAAAAAAGAAATGCTTTAGGTGTATTCTTTTTGCTTAATAAATTCCCTGCAACTCCATCTTATTCTCATTTAACAGAAGCCAATTTACAATTTTCTCAATTGGGTGTAAACATTTTTTGCTCAATTTGATATGCACAAAGTAAATGCGAAAAGCAAAGGAGTACATTGGCTTCATAATTTAATGTAAAACCTACTTATAAAATTAATGTGCTTAAAATAATGTTTTTTAATATGATAAATATGACATTTTATCAAAATGAGTGATACAATTCAAAACAGCATTTGTTTCCTGCCCAAGAAAAATGTTTATCGGAAAGCTGCCTATCAATTTTTGAATTTATACATATATATATTTTTTAAACAGAACTGTTTTAAATATTATAAAAGTATACATACAAATTATGAAGAGTTGTACGTTGTAGTCAGGTGCTTATTGTGTATTGCCAACTCCAACCGTACATTGATGTCTGTACATGTATTTACTATGTAGCTCTAGGAGTAGAAACTATGGAAATTGTATATTTCACATAACATATTGTAATTTCAAATTATTGTAAAAATGTGTTAAATTTTAATGTTTTTCCCTAAATCATGTTTGTGCCATACATTCGTTATTTTGATATTAACTGAGCCGTGAAAAAATTATTAACATTTGATCGCAGCCTGTACTTAATTTTAGTTAATCAAAGCTTTTGTTCCGTTCACATGTACTGTCTCTCTCTCTCTCTCTTTTTTTTTTTTTTTTTTTTTTTTTTTTTTAATTTAGATAAATGGAAAATGCATTGTTTTTATTTTTAATGTATTTATATCTTGAGCATATAAAATGAAATAGAAATAACTAAACTTATAAATGTCCTTTCGTCTCAATGTATTTATTAACTATACACCATTCAAAATTTCATAGAAAGTTTTAATTGTTCCATTAAATGAATCTTTTTTTAAACCAATACAAAAAAGGTATATTTCTCAAAAATTGATGATATTTCCTTAAACAATTATTAGCCAAAACTAGGACATATAGTGCATGCTACGAGATTATAGGAATGATATTGTCCAACGTGTGATACACAGGCATTTAAAATTATTAGCTTTTTGTATGTTGCCAAATAAAATTCTGATATTGTTCATCGGTCTCATTGTAAATAAGGGTCCATTAGCTTTCACTGTCTATGTCTATTATACGCATTTCATCCGAAGCTCCATTACCGCAGGGGCAAACATTCAAAATTGTTTAAAATAAAAAAATTATTAAAACTGTCCAGGAAACCTGTAAATTTCTAGAAAAGTCACTTATTTTCCAATGTTTTTTATTATTTATTTATACTAGGAATAGAATTTGTTGAAAAATCATGACAAAATGATTGGCTTCATTATTCAAAACATCTTACACGTGCCATTTTATTACCTATAAAAAACTGCCGATTTTGTTTACTGAAAATCGTTTTTGACTGTTTATGTTTTTGGATATCGGTTATAAATGGCACAAATAACTATATATGTGGCTCTACATCTTTTCTTGTATATAGGATTGTCTTCTAGATGTGATAAATAGAGTTTATTGTGTTTATTTTACCAAAGTAACTAGAGTATTTATTGATCTTTATTGTAAATAGTTTTAATAATGTATGTACGTTATTTTTTACCTTTTTCTAATGTGTTTTTGTGTTAAATATTATATGTAATCATTTTTAACATTGTTCCTTTATTAAAAAAAAAAATGTGTGTTAACATTCAAGTTACATTTAAAGTGAAATAAAAATGTTTAATTTTTAACTCTAATTACTTATGTATGTATTATCTTATTATGGGTCCAATTTTCCATTCTTTATTATTACAAGGGTCTGTAAAATTCAATATAACAGAGGATTATATAAGAATTAAAATTGAAGAAGGATAAGCCGTAATTTTTTAGCCATCTCTTAAGGGCTATTAATATTCAACATTATTTAACTTCAGTTTTTGTAAAAGGTGAATTAATTGTCGATTAGTTACAAAAAAATTGTTTCATACATATTGGCAGCCAAGAAATGTATGAGGCCTTCCATGTGAAGCCATAATATCAATTTGTTGTTGGGTCTGCATATTGTTGTCTCGTTGGATTTAATATTTAAATCACAAAAAATATTGTCAAATGTTATATAATACTCTTCTGACGAATTGTTATTTCTTGACAAAGAAAGGAATGAATACTTTCTATTAATTTTCTTTGTTTGCTTGATTGGTTATCAACTGCTGGGCCATTCATCTTTCGTAACGCACACATCACATGGTTTGAAGTCACCATTATTTATCCAGTACCATGCCTCATATTGCTTAAACAATAACCCTTTCTGAACACAGAGAGCGGTAAGGAGAAGTGTTCTCCTGTATGGGATACTCGCACGCAGTCTTGTGCCCCCTGAATGGGATACTTTTTCCACTCTGTCACAGCACCTCGACTCTCAGCGATATCCTCGCCGAATTAAAAGTTATCTTTTATCATTTTAGCCATAAGGGCTTCTTGGACACTACTTCTTCTCATCCATTTTTAGAATGGATTGTTAAAAAACAAAATGGGAATGTACAGAGGTATAAAAACTAATGATAACTTGACGAGGGTTAACAGGGCTCAGAGGGTAACGAGTTGTAATTCGCCCTGAATAGCTCACACGAGCAATTCATTCAAATACCCTCTAGTGACGGGCAGGAATAATAGAAGTGCGCTGCGGCTAGATAGCTCTAAAGTCGTGAAATGAGAAGAGAAAGAATGTGAGAGATACATGGAGGTCTCGACAGCTGGACAAGCCCACTGTACATGGGTCCCGTCTTCCTCCAACTTGTACACAAGTCAACAGTACACAGGCCCCAACCGCTCTCACTGAGTTAACGGTTAATATTGACTTTCTGTTAATTCAAGGGAAAATAAAATAACATTATTGGAAAATCTATTTTACATTAAAATCGATAAATCTAGCAATAAGAAATTACTACAATGCTTTTATAATACTACCTTAATTTACCAAAAAACAACTTGAATGATTAACTTCCAAATGTAGTCTTCTGAAATGAGTATTTATTTTTATTTTTAGAAAACCTTTAAAAAAGAATTGTGGAGATGAAAGATAATATTTATTAGCCAGATATTAATATGTACAGATCACTTTTGCTAGATTGTTCTTCTCTCTTAGCATAACTTGGTCTTATGTACTTAAGCGTTTGAAAATTGTTAGATTACATAACTATATTTGCCATGACTTGAGAGAGTTTGCCTTGATTAAGAGGAGTTACTATTTTTATATTTGTTCTGAATTATAAAATGGATGTTAGTATGTTACACAAGTCCCACTTTATTTTTCGTCCTCTATGTATGTATTATTGCACTTAATACCATTGAGATCCGTCATAAATGTGAAGTAATCCTAAAAAAAAGTTGGCAATTAATAATTATATAATGCTTTAATCAAATTTATTAATTGGCGAAATAGGTGGAATGATTATTTAACTTTAGTTGGCTCTTTATACATATTTATTTATTCCCTTCCCTATATGTGGTTCCTCTTCAAGGGAATGTGTTACAAATACAAAGGCTTACAGCCTCAAATGAGGAGAAACTTTCTCTTGAAGGGTTACGTCCAGTCTCGACGAGGCACTACTGGTGGAAGGTACTCCTCCTCAAGTTGAGGCTGAAATCTTGTGTATTTATAACATACTCCCGAAGAGACACATCAAAGGCATGAAACATGTACGGAAGAGAAGAAATTAATTTATTTAAAGTTTGAAGTGAAGCTTTATTGACTTTCAGCCTGTATCGCCAATTATTAAAGTTGGTTAAGTATAGATGACAAGTTTTAAAATTACTTACTAAACTGGGACGCTTCAATTATTTTCAGTTAACAATAAAATGCTTATGAATAAATGATGAAAATAAGTTTTCTGTGATACATATCTACTCATATAATCTGTATAGATCTCTTCAAAGATCAAGGTTACTTATTTAATGAAACCATTTCAAGAATTTTAAGCTTTGTCCTTTTTGTTCAAGGGGGCTCTCTCCTCCATGGATTACAATACTCATGAAAAATGTAATTGCTGTTTTATATCAAGAATAATTAGTATATACATGAAGTTTTAACTTCACATTTATAAACATAAGTTTAAGATACTTGTATAAAATGTAAGGATTTTAAACCTGAAAGTTCAATGTTTATAATAGGGATTTGTTATTTATTGTAATATTTTATATATCTAGTATGTATTATATTACTTTGGAAGCATACTTTATGCTAGATAGATTTATTTTTAAATCATATATGTAAGAAAAGCATTTATCATTCAATGTAAAAAAAAAAGGAATAAATAAAAGAAACTTATGACTTATTTCATTGCATTTATTGTATAATATAAAACACTGCCGTATTAAAGACCATTTCCCTTCAGGAGAGAAATTGTTTATGGTGAAATACGCTGTATTTCTTCCATGTCTAATAATTAATAAAATTAATATTATACCCAAATAAATTGTCTTCACAAAGGTTTCATTTGCAGATATTTGACAGCGTTTTACTTCCCTCTAGAAAGTATAATATTTAAATTTTCAGGTAGTAAAATATTTTTTATTATACATACTTATTAAGACAAAAAATAGTATTTTAATCAAGATATATAGTTATTGTTATTCAAACGATTACATCTACAAATTTATATTTATTTTTTATTCTAAAAGAAAAAAAAAAAAGTTAAGGAATATTTATCTTATAACTCATGTAATATAAAGGTCTTTTTTTACCGAAGGTTGTATCAATTATGATGCTGTTATATTATAAGTAAAATAATAATTGATTGAGAATTACATGCCGAGAATTTAATTTCCCTTTGTTACTTTTTATTACAGTTCTCCTATAAAAAAAAAAAAAAAAAAAAAAAAAAAAAAAAAAAAAAAAATTGAGTCTGTGACAAAGAAAGTCAAATTTGCAAGAACTGCGTCATCTTAGCGCGGTTCCGTTCTTATCCCTAGTGACTTCAGGAACTGCGTCATCTTAGCGCGGTTCCGTTCTTATCCCTAGTGTCATTAGTAAAGGAATAGAAGAAGTTATTGGTAGGTTTTGATCTTTTGTTAAATATATAAAATAAAATCTCAAAGAGAGGGAAGTTTAAGGCGCCACAACAGAGAACTGGCAGTATCCTAAGCGGAAATGACTCCCCCGCCTTCTCAATGTTCGCTCTAGGAAAACACTATTGCCGATAAGTTTCTCACTTTTTTGCCTTCTTTTACTAAAATACTAATTTGACTGATAAATTCAATTTAAAACAAAAATAACCAATTATTTATTTATACATTAGTGAGACCGCGACAAGGGCAATTCATCACTTAAATAAGAATAAACAATAGTGAAAAATTGTAAACAAATTTGAAAAAGAAACAATTAAAAACATAATTTTCTAATACAATTTGCACTGACTATTAAAAAAGTTACGAACTACACAGAGGCAGTCAGTAAATGCAATTATAGACTTAGATGTTTATGAATAAAAAACAAACAATTAGAAAGTGGATTAAACAAATACCAAAACCCTAATATACGAAGATCCCAAAACTTTTCATGTCTGTTAATAAAATATTTGTTTTCGAATACTTCCTTAACTCCAAATGTAACCAAAATTTAAACATCTTGGTTTAGATGCGTTTCCCACACAGAAATTTGAACCACCATTATTTTTTAGATCTATGGGTTCTGAAACGTGAACTTTAAATGCACGGAAATACCGAGATTAGGTTAGCCTCCGGTAAAACTGAAATTTCATGATATGGCTTCAAAATTCATCACTTATTCGTGCAGTGTACACCCTGTTCATGCTGCTCTGCTTTAAACCAGTCGGCAGGGAGTCCATCTTTACCAGTGTACTTTATTTTTACGTTTTTCCCAAAATATCTTCTACATCCGATGGGATGTTTTACAAGTCACCAGAATCCACAGATAATTGTACTTGTTCCCCCTGGCAGTTCTCAGATCCTCTTAAGAGCGGCAAGTTTTTGAAATTCTTTTACCACCTTTCATGTACCTCTGTCTTCAGACCAACGCCATCTTGTGGGACTAGAGGTGCAATCTTAATGTTGTTCACCATATTAGAACATTATCAGGATTCATTGGTACTTCTTGAGTCTTCAACCTCCCCACTTTGTTTCTTTATTGCCTTTCCCTACTTGCTTCTAAATAATTTCTTAGCTTAATCCTCATGTTCATTTTTCCATTGCATTCCTGGACTGCCTGCTCTCATTCATCGACAAACCAATAATTTTAAGGATACCTCACCCTTTCTCCATACACAAGCATTGCAGAATGGATCAACTCCATTTTGAAATGCCTCTACCTTCCTCCACTGGAGCAGATGATCTTTTTAATGACTTGGTAAAAGATTGTTGTTTTTAGATTGACCTCATGACGCAATCCGGAAGTACGGACTAGAAAAGTTCACGTTTCAGAACCCATAGATCACAAAATTAACGGTGGTTCAAATTTGTGTGAGTGTGTATATATATATATATATATATATATATATATATATATATATTGTGGTGTTTTGGTGGGGGGATGAAAAGAATATTGAATTATATTTGAAAGTTAATATAAAAAAGGATAAGAATAAAAAAGTTTATATTATATTTTCATTAAATCTCAGGGTTCATTTAAAATATTACCAAACTCACCACATACGGACTTATGAATAACCATTTGAATAATTAAATTAATTTATTAAATTTCCTGAAAGAAAAGCATGAGAAATATGTGATTAGAATCATTTCTTACCATTTGTCATTTTATGTGTTGAGACCATATTAAATACCAGGAGAAAGGCTCATTATAAATAAAAGAGAGTTGGAAATAATTGACTTATATTGAAGAAAAGATATAATTTTAGATGCCGCTGGCTGTGATACAAACTTAAATACAAAATTTGCTTGACTCACATATTTGTATCAATGTTGGGTTATTAAGAAATGTTTAGAACATATTTAAAATATTAACTTATATATTAAAATATAACTATTGGCCATTGTGAAATTTTAGATAGCTTTAAGAGTTTAATTAAAGATTGGCAGTGAGTGAGTTATACTCAGCTTGTTTTACGGATGATGTTCTTGAAGTGAAGAGGCAGGCTGCTTGTAGTCGTGTTGAGGAGATGGATGGTCGGCTGTTAGATCTTGGAGTTGTGTCTCCCCATCATGTCCAGGTGAAGTGCTCGGTGTCAGGCTGTGGTGGTGCAAAGGGTGCTCTCTCGCCCTTGGCTGGCGTTGAAGTGAGAACGAGTGCTCTGGCCCTTCGTTGGCGCTGAAGTGAGAGTGAGTGGTGGGGGAAGGCCCTACTTATAGAGGCGTACCCCCACCACACCAAGGGTGTCTGACTTCTTCGTCCTTCCCTGGATTTTCCTGTCCATACTTGGAAACACCTCTATCGTTATCTTCCTGGGAACTTGTATACCTTATCGCTCCTAGCCGAGATATTTGGACTCTTCTATCTACTTAACACTGCCTTTTTGAAAAAATAAATACTGCCAAACTAAACACTGCCAAATGCTATCTCTTTTATTATTCTTTTATTTATTTTATTGATTGACAAATGATAATATTTGTGATGGACTTATGAAATATAAGCTAGCCTTTATTTTGAATAGGAATGCTACTCTTTGCTATGTCAGAAACTGACCCTTTCTTGAGCACCCCCTTTTATATCATTACAATATATATATATAATTTATTTGTAGCCACACGTTTGATCGCCATGTTATGATTTTAAATTTGTTAATTTTTTTATTAATTTTATTCAAATCGAAGTATGATAAAATGAAATTGAATTTATTTATTTAAAACGGGTCATATTGGGGGTTGTAGAAATTGAGAACATTGAATTGAATTCAATAATATAAAACCTGGCTAGCTATACGATTCTTACTTACCTCAAAACAATATAAAAAGTACACTATATAACATAAATTACCTTACATCCAAAGGTTGTCAGAGATCCAAATAAACTCCTCTTGATTTTAATAAACTTCTTTAAAGCACAGACAATCAAGACCTGCTAGCAGGAGTATATGTAGCAAACTAAACTATCTATGTGAGAAAAAATAACTGACTATCTCCCGGGTGGAGATGCCTTCTTGATGTTAGATTAAGGAAATTTTTGTTTAGTTAGCCTTTTATGTTATTAAGAAGTAATAAGATATTTCTTGATGGTAGTTGGGATATCATTACAATATATATATATATATTGTTTTATATATATATTGTTATATATATATATATATATATATATATATATACATATATATATATATATATATATATATATATATATATAGTTATAATATTAATAAAAAGTTTTATTTTTAATAAGTTTATTTACGTTACGCCTCTACGTTAGGAGCCAATATAATAAAAATTTTATAATATTTAATTTTAAAAACTCTTTATCTCAGGGGTCGGGTTCGAGTCCAGTAAAGTAAAACAAAGATAATTTAACATATGAGCTTTTTGGATTTTCAGAATGTTCTGTGTTAAATTTAAAACTTTTAAATATGTAATGTAAAATATCATTACAATATATATATATATATATATATATATATATATATATATATATATATATATATATGTCTGTTCGCTCTCTCACAAACTCAAAATGCTCTAGAATTGCTCCAGCTTTCTGATGTAATCAATTTCAATGGCAACAATATTATCTTGACAAGAAATATGATTAGTAACCTGTTAACATAACATTCCTTTCAGCCATAGCAACATTGAGTTAGTAGGGAGTGGAGGGAGCCTAAACAAAATAAGCTGAAGCCTAAAATGGACCATTTTAGTGTGGCCAGCGGTGGGCGAAAAGGTGAATTTTTTCCTTGCCTCATAGTAAAACACAGCCTAGCCTCAAGTATACAATTAGTTGAGTCTACTTTAGACCTTGATGAAAATTTACCAGGCCTTTCTGCAAGTACAATAGAACTAGTAGATTATTACGGAAGAGAAGAAACAGGGAAATTCATTCAAAAATTAGTCGATCAGAGTGAAGTATTTTTTTGTTAGTAACAAATTTTTCTTTTGCATCCATCAACGACTGGCACAGCAGACAGTTTGAAAATAAACCAACAAATATTACAACATAAATAATAAATGAGGTACGAAAGAAATTATGAACAAAGAAAATTATATCAATGTGAGTAAATGACGAATACAAATCGATATATTTATAAATTATATTTATACAGTTGACATATAACAGGAACTTTCAAAGAAATTAAAAAAGTAGACAAATATTCACAAATTTATGTACAATTAAATAATAAAAACTTACAACAATAAATCAATAATACAAGTAGGCTATGATGCAATTTATGACATTTGCAAAAAAGTTTTACTATTAAATAATTTTCACGAGACAGATAACAGTGGATTAAATATGTGGTTATCAGAAAACATTTTCTTTCACAAATATGTCCAAAATTAAGTTAGCCAATGACACGATGATACATGAAGAGATACAATTTTGCCAATAACACAACTTTAGATAAAAAGGTAAAAGTTTCCCAATGACATGATTATAGATTAAAAGGTACAAGGGAATGTGATGAAATGAAGCAACATTTATTTGATATATTAAACAGATTTAATAGAAGGAAAGTATAATTCCCTCTAGGCCTAATTGTAACCAATAGCTTGTCCGAACATAAACTTACTCCTTAGCTCTTCTATTATTAGGTCTGCAATATTTTTCTTCCAACCGCCTGAAAAGTGCATCGGCTTCTCCTTCCCTTTCTTTTTTCCTCTGCATTAGAGCTTTAACCAAATCTGTTTCACCTAATTCTTCTTCAACTTTTTTGCTCTTCTTTTTTGTAATTTCTTTCTTGGCTTTCTCTGCAGCTTTGGCTTCCTTAGCCCACTGCAAAAAAGTATCAACTTATTAGAAAGAGAGAAAAATAATTCTACAATGTAAAAATCATGCGAGTTTGTATTATAGTGTAAAAGCATCTAATTGTTTGTAATAAAGTTTTCTCTCTCTTAGCTACTTTGAAGCAGACATCACTATAAAAAAAACCTGTGTTCCGGTAGGCAGATTCTGCTGGTTAACCATGTATATATATATATTTATATATATATATACACACACACACAATTCTAGTTGGGAAATTCTGGGTTTTGATATGAAAAATAATGATTATAATTCAATATATTTGCATTTGGAAATCCTTCTGGCTCAATAGAGAAACTGCAGCACCAGTTGAAATTAGATTTCGATCAAATGTTATTAAATTTTAAATTAATTTCCATTAAAGGCCAGGGCTCGGAGCGCCGAGGATGTCTATGTATTAATTATTTTGATTAGGTTACAATTAATTGAACTTATCTACTATATATTTGTCAAATACCACTCACTGACGTGCCCAGACTACTTGACAGAAACATTTGAAATTTTGCATGGACACTCCCTTTAGGATTTAAACACTCGCTAAGGAAGGTTTTTTTGATATTCCAATTTTTAAGTATTTTTGGAGGGATTCGAATTTTTAGTTGGTTTAAAAGAGAGCCTGCATGCCTAGGCTAACATGCATTGCTAGGATGATAACAGGTGAGCTGTTACCGTACTGTAAATATTTCATAATATTATTTGCATTTGCGGTTCATTTCAACTATGACAGCAGACCTTGAATTATTCAAAATAAAAACTGCGATTTTGTCCCTCATAGATTTTACACTATACCTGGCGATGGTCCATCCAAGATAATATCCTGAACCCTTGCACAGCCTCCTCACCCATCAGCATCCCCAGTCAGAATGCTTCTTGGTAATGCTCACAAATATAATTTTGAAAACATCAATTTTTAAATTTTAACGTCCATTTATTATTGAAAACAAATTTTAACCTGGACTGGTTAAACTCCTGTTACTGGTAACCTATAGGTAACAGGTTATTTCTAGGTTATCTGTTTCTTTAGTCTGGTCCAGAGCGCCCCAGTGTCAAGAAGCATTATACTTTGATTACTTATCAATTGATGAATAAAAATACGAAATAATGTAGTAGCGTTAATTTTGATGATACATTGTTTAACGCAATAAAATAATTACTTATCTGCCGTGGCGAAGCACGGGTATTCAGCTAGTTTATTATATTTTCAAATAGTTATTAGATTGCAAAGTCTATGAATATAAAATAAGTATTGCTGCACGTAATCAATCATATGAAATGCCAAATAAGGCGTTGGAACATGTATTCAAATAAATTCACTCTTCATAGGGTTACTATGAAGAGGGCGAGAGAAAAAAATAAAAATACATGACTGTAAGAACCTTTCGCTTCCTCGCTTCCCGTTTTGCAGCTGGCTCATGAGTAAATGCTTGATAGGGTTTAATCTCTCTTCGATCTATCAAGCCCTGGAGTATATAGCGTATTCTGTCTTCGTCATCCACTGAAGTAAAAGGAACATACTCAAAAATATAATCCATACTTCCTTTTCCATCTGTGTAGGCTTTGATGAGGTCTTCTATCTCTGCATCGCTATCTACAATCAAATATTACGAAACATTAGATATTAGGTTTTTTTTACCACACTGCTACTAATACTAGCTCAATTACAGGGTGTCTACTACTTTTGTAAAAGTCAATTTCATGACTTTTTCATGACTTTAAATGGAAATTTCATTCCCATTAAAAAGAAAATAATTTCACTTAAAAATAAAGACCCTAAACTTTTAGTTTAAAATTAATTGTAACCTTACACGGATTGCCGTGAAATCTATAAAATTAAAATTTAAAACTGTATAAAATGTGCATCATATGCACAATTAAAGAAGATAGTATATTAATTAGAAAATTGAAGAAACCATGATACTAAAAATGTTACAATGAAAATGGAATTAGAAGCCTCAACAATTTCGAACATGGTAGTAGAATTCAAAATTTCTAAAAATATTATTAACTTAATATTTATTGTCAATGTAAATAATTCAGTAAATTAAAGTGTGCATAATTTCAATCTTAAAATCTGAATATGAATAAATAGAAATAAAAATATATGTAAATAATGGATAATTTATGTGTAAATGCTACAACAAAGGAATCTAACAGAGGAGAGGATGGGGAGACAGAGAGAATTGAGTCACTGTACGGAAATGACGACAATTACGAATGACTTTTTCGTGGCTTTCATGCCCTATTTTTAATTTCGTGACATTTTCATGATTTTCGTAACTTTTTCGTGCAGTAGACACCCTGAATTAGGACTGGCACAATAGGACAATGGACAAATTGTGTCCTTTACTTTGGAGGGTATGAGTCCTATGAAATCTAATCTAATCTAAACTATCAGGCTGTACCGTATGAAATGTCAGTTTTGGACTTGCCGATTTCCTTCAAATGTCTTGAAACTGTCGTGGCTCCTACTCAGAGTTCTTTGGCATATTCCCTAGTGCTTTTTGAGGGACAAGCTTCAACCCTTTCTTTCAGGTGGTCATTGTCAAGCTTGGTTTCTGGCCTTCCTCGCTCCTCGTTGTCAAGGTCAAAATTTCCATTTCGAAACCTGGAAAACAACCGGTAAACAGTTCGTTCATTCACCGTTCCCTCCCTGAACGCCGTGTTAAGTTCATACACGCCTCAGCAGCACTATGACCGAGCTTAAATTCATAACGAAAAATAATACGGATTTCTGTTGGTCTTAATTTAAGTTTTATTTTTTTCTCAGAGGATCGTTCTCACAACACAGTATGCAAGTTACTGATTAAATAATAGGAATAAAAGAACTTTAATTCTATATGAATAACAATGATGTTTGTAAATAATGAAATAAAAAAAGGGAAAGGATTAAATCGCAAAGTAAACAAAACCGACATTTCATACGGTACAGCCTGATATGTCAATTAAAAATAGATTCTTGATGTACTGAAGAAATTACACTAAGAGGGTCAGGTTGAAAACAGTACTTTCATTGGTTGAATTGACATGGAATATCACTTAATCCTCTTTCTGAGGAGAGTATTTTAGCTGAAGTGTAGCCAATAATAGAGAATATTAAATTCGAAAGTGATGATGAACCTGAGGAATAATTGGTCACCAATGAATTTCCTACAGTTTGAGAAGCCATAAATATGGCTAATACAATTTGGGCCTTCTTGGAAAGCTGTGACACTAATCACCACATGTTTACATGTCTAAGTGACATTTCTAAAGTGATTATGAAAAAAGAGGGAAAAAATATTCATAAAAAGATTGGATATTATTTTACAGTTACTGTACAGTGAATTGCACATATTTATGTACTAATTCAATAAGAGTTGAATTAGTCGTTTCTTGCCGATTGGGTTTGTATATACAAACCACATGTATTTGAGCAAGTTTAACACTTAACCACAGGCATGGAGTTTTGTAACGCAACTACAGGCATGCGATCTCCCGGACTCCAGCCCTTAAAACTCGCCCTGTGGTCCTCTCAATTGCCGCTGGCGCTTTATTCTTTCTTATAACTCATTCTTTTCAATGACAAATGTTGTAAAAGTTGACAAATGATTTATCAAAAATTGTTAAAATAATAAAAACATTTTTTTCCCTATATTTTAATGAACTTCCTAATCAACATCCTTTGTACAACTAATTTTTGGTAAATTGTAGGTACCATAAAATTTAATTGAAATTTGAAGACATACAGATGAATATATAATAATTAAACCGACAAAATAAACAATATAATTGAAAAAATAAAATCAATGAAAATCAGCTGCTCCACAAATAAGAATAAAAACATATTTTTTAAAAACATTTTTTATGGTAGCAAAATATGTTAAAAACTTCAAAATAACCATAATACGAGCAATACTAGTATAGAAGAGAAAATTCTTATGCTTAAAAAGTTCATAAATTATAAAAAGAAAATAATAATAATAATAAATATAATCGCTAAAAAAAGTATAAAAATGTGTTCCTAATCATCATTTACATTGTTTTCTTGGATGTTTTGACCTGAACAATTTTGACAAACAGGACAAAACAATTTTGTAGACAAATTGGGGTGGCATAGAGGTAACACTGATAAGCAGTTTTTTTTTTTTTACTTTGGAGCATGATTGGCAGGTCTTCCGGGGATTGTGTTTTTCTTTAAAAACTTGTCTTATTTCCGAACCTTTAAAAATAGAAATAATAATAAGTAACAAAACATAGACGAAGGGATGATCTTCATCTTGTAACCATTCCAATACGGTTACAGCAAACCTTGGATCATCGGTGTAAATTCTTGAGTTTCCTGGACAGTTTTGACCCAACATAACTGTTATATAAGATTAGCACTTGATATTTACATAAAGAAAATAACGGAATACCCAGAATTAATACAATTTAAAAGCAATTAGTTGTATTCAAAAAGTCACACAGTCACAGGCATGCGGTCAGGTAGACCGCAAGCAGAACTTAACCTCTAATGCCACGTGCACTATGGGAAATAAAAAGCTACAGAAAAGGGAACAGGTACTTCCCGCCAAAATGGAAAGGTAAACAAAGTACAGCTTGCCTCAAGCAAGTAGATCTACTCGGAATCAAGGCATCTTATCCAAGCGCGGTCTCTAGGACCGCAAGCCTGTGGTTAAGGGTTAACATCAATGATTTTAACTCCTATTTTTTGTTCATTTTTCCCCGTTCCATGTAAGTCAAATTATAATCTCGATGAATGAATGTTCGATAAGTAGAACAATTTTGCACTTGTCCCCCCCTGGCGGTTGACTTAGGCTACAACATATACTGATATAATTAAAAGGTACTTACGTATTAGCTTCACCTCAGGTTAGAGGAGTGGGCTATTCAGTAATCTTGATCATCAGCGCATGCGCCAATTGAAGTTGTGCCAATTTGGCGACGGAAAGACCATTTATTAATATAATCAATGAGTTTAGACTAGAGTTTTGATCCTCGAGGAAACATGTAGCACTCATGTTAATGGGATAATTGCTATGCATTTCCTCTCGCTCAAGCTTATTTCAAAACTCTAGTCAATCCAACTCTTTGATAATATAGATCAATGAGATTCAACTTTCTTGAAATTAGGACTAAGCACCAGGGACTTAACATCTGTTGGGTATTAGTTGTAACTTAAGCATTTGATACATAACAATAAGATTAATTTTAACTTAAACATGAAATATTTGTACATTTAGTAATAAACCTCTGAATTCCACAAAAAAAACGTTGGATTGACTAGAGATTCGATATAACCTTGAGCGAGCGTAGCAAGTGGAAACGTATAGCAATTATGCCATTAACATAAGTGCTACGCATTTCCTCAAGATTATATCGAAACTCATTGATAATATTAATAAATGGTCTTTCTGCCACCACATTGCCAAAACTTCAATTGACTTCTGCGATCCAGATCACTGAGACGAGACCCACTTCGCTAAACTGAGGTGAAGCTAATACCTAAGTACCAATTAAAATAAAACATACGAAGGGATGATGTAAGCAAAACCAACATTAGACCATTGACAATAAACGCAATTAACCTTTCCGTTCACTCATAATTTGAATGTGATACATTTACATTGTAAAACAAAAAACCACTTTCGGTCAAAATTAAATTACATAGTTCCCAATGAATAACTCGAGCAATGAACTTTTTCCTTAGAAATTATGAATAGGAGCTGGGTAAATAATATGCCTCCGACAGCTACTGGCAATATCAATATTATTATCATATAAACGCACTTACTTTTGTAAGTTTTTTCAAATTCAGAAATGTCATCAAAAGTAATTTCTTTAAAAATAAGTTTCCAATAGGCAGACCAATCTCTTTCTTGTAAGTCACCATCTTCATCATCGACACATCCTATAAAAAAAATTAAATGATTAGTTCTGATGGTGAAAAGGACTGAAATAATAAACCTGATAAGAAAAGCTGGTTAATATAAGGCATTTTGTCTTATTCTTGTTTAAGGGTGTCCATTAGGTTGGCCCTTATTTTTCAACTTTCTAAAAGTTTACCTCCCATCCCCCTACCTTGTTCCAATCAACAAAATAATGATCTGTGCAAAATTTTAGCTAAATCGAACAACTCCGAGGCGACCCGCAATGACCTTGAAACATTGACATTTTCATTCGAAAGTAATTTTTTTTTAAGTTATTTTATTTTTTAATCACTTTTGAGCAGTTAAGCACTAGTAATGGAAATTAAATTAGTAGTTTTCTTGTTAATATTGGATAAAAAGATAAACAATCAAGTCTGTTCCTGCTTCCTGAAAACACACTCGTTTGCACGGGAAGAAAGGAGTATCGTTTCGTGTACCAGGGGCTGTAAGTCATGCTAGGCGGATGGCAAAGGCGATTTATGCATACAAAATGTACCTGTTTCAAAATCAATTTGTTATCTCATAGCGAGAAAAATTCTTTAAGAACATATATTTTTTGCGCGAATGTACGTTCGAGGCTGGTTTCTATCATCAGACCCAATTGATGCACCATATCAAGACATTCTATTCATGCATCAACTGATAGATTATCAGGATATTGATCCAGAAATTAGTAAGGCTGCTGCAAAAATAATATTCCAATCATCTTTGGAACTTAGTTCCCGAAACCGATGCTCCATCCTTATTTGATGACAACGTTCCAACGCCGGTTTAGGCAAATATAGCTCAAGTTATGCTGGAAGCAGACAATGCTGAAGAAGACGAAGAAGAAAAAAAATTAACTGTAGAGGTACGTTCTCCACCAAAATGATTTTTCTTCCTTCGCAAAAATCGATTTTTTCATATTGTTTTGCAGATCGTTGCCCGACAGCTACTAAATCCTTCCTTAGAAAAACAATATTCAATATTTGTTTTTTTTTTTTTTTTTTTTTTTTATTGTTCACATTATGCCTTGATTCTATAGAAATTTTTGTTTTAAATAAGAATGCGGTTGTCTCATACAAATTGTGTGCATTATTAAAAAGCTAATATTTTTAAATTTTTTCATGTTATCCCTGCAATTTTTAGAATTAAATTTTGAGATATGTGATTCAGAATGATTTCAAACAATTTCTGGGGTCGCCATGATGTAACTATGTGAATTTTGAGGAAATGATTGAGATAGAACAGTACAGTACATCCCTTTTTAACGGAATTAATCGCTGCATATACTATGTTTCATTTTCAACCCGTTTGCGGGTCGCCTAGCAGTTGTCCGATTGACCTGAGATTTTGCACAGCTAGTTTTTTTTGTTAATTGGAACAGAATTGGGGAGTGGGTGCAGCAAAATTTTGACTTTCAAAAAAATCCCTATAACTAAGGGCCACCCTAGTGTGCATTAGTAAAATTCTCATATTTTTTCATGTTAATCCAAAACTTTTTAGAGTCGACTTTTGAGATATTTGGTCAGAATGATTTTAAACAATTTCTGGGGTCGCCTTGATGTAACTACATAAATTGTTTTTGAGAAAATGATTGAGATAGAACAGTAGATCCCTTTTTAACGGAATTAATCGCTGCGTATACTATGTTTGAATTTTAAACCGTTTGCGGGTCGCCTAGCAGTTGTCTGATTGCCCTGAAATTTTGCACAGCTAGTTTTTTTGTTGATTGGAACAGAATTGGGGGGTGGGAGTAGCAACATTTTGACTTTCAAAAAATTTCCTATAGCTACGGGCCACCTTAGTGTCCATACATGGTAAGAAATATCTCAAGGTTTGGACTGCGCAGTGCAAATCTTTAGATATTCCTAACTGTTTATGGGACTTCCTTGAACTGTACAGTCCATCGAAGTAGAATGATAAAACCGATAGATTAACTGTACAGACCAATGAAGCTGGGATTGTGCAGACCAGGCCTGAAGATGTGTGTGGACAAGAGGATATTTGCTTCACATTCAGAGGGTCTACTATAACTGGACTGTGCACCTTAAGGTTTATTAACATATCATATGTGTGCTAGACCCGTTCAGTTCAAACCTTTTGGCAAAACTTTGCAGTCTCTGTCTTGAGATTTGAACTGAACGTGTATGTCCACCTTAAGACATGTGTAGAGGAAACTTACGGTTCTAATCATTAATTTTTTATATTGAAGGTTACTGTTAAGGGCACCATTTCAAAAAATATCAGGAAATATAAACACAGAAGACACTTGAAAACCTATTGTCTACTTTTTTAGTAGTAAGCCACTTCCACACCACTTAAGCCAGTTACTGTTATTAAAAACAGAGGTAACTCACAGTAAACGTTTCAGTTGTATCAGAAGAATATTTACAATTTAAGACTCACCTGTTTCATCATAGAGAACTCTCTTTTCACTATCACTCAGGACAGAATAAGCCTTCCCAAGAATCTTGAATTTCTCTGTAGCATTTTCCTTGTCTTCTTCAGACACCCTGTCAGGATGAACTATTAAAGACAGTCTCCTATATGCCTTCTTCACTAGAAATTTAAAAGTGAACAGTCATTGAAAAGTTGAATGATGGTAAATACTCAATGTAAATGATTAATTTGTGAATATTAAGATAGTACAACCTTCTTCTGGAGAAGCATCTTTTTCTAATTGGAGCAATCTATAGAGATCTTTAGTACCATAATAATTCTCGCAACTTTCGAGAAAGGAAGGCATGGTTAATTATAAGTAATATCAACAAATAACAATAAACTTGTAGCAAAAACTACAAGAAGGATTTAGAACGCAATCTTCTACAACGCTTATCAACAAAATAGAGCGGGAAATAGATCAAAATACGAATATATATATGTATTTACTAAAAGAAAATTTTACATAAAATTTATTAAAATAAATTTATAAAAGAAACACGATTTTTTTTATCGAGCGAACACGGTACAATTTTAGTGATAAAACAACACAATCAAAATCAAGAAAACATATTTGTTATCAGCTGCGAAGTGCATGTTGTGTTATCATGTGCGCCACACATCTAAATTATCTTCTTGAGCTCAACTCGGGAGGTGTGTCTGATAGTGAAGGTTAAAATTAAGGTGTTAAAAGACTTGTCATTCTTTCCAAGGGGTAGTTACAAATTAACAATTCACTCTTCTCAACACTCGTTTGTAGAAATGGATGTTACAGAATTAATTCATTTCGTTAATAACGATTCTGCTCCGGATTCGCCGGCTATTGACAATCAAAGTAATCCTTTTTCGAATACAAAAGGAAGGAAATGGTACAGAAAAGCTGCACACAGGTATGTCCTAGTTATTTTTTGGCAAACATGTTTTTGTTTTAAAAAAATCCTCTCAATGTTTAATTTTTAATAATTTTTTACTTGTTTTTCGTGTCAATATTAACATATGTGTCCAAATTCGTTCTCTTTAGGATGCTCAAATAAAAAATAGCCTTCAGTGGTAGTAGTACTAAATGGAATTGATACAATTTACAAGAGTGGCAAAGGTCTCTATTTGATACATTTATCTTCCCGTTGACTTTGAAGCCTATAATATAATGCAAAATAACTATCTCAGTGCTGATATTTTATGAAGTAGATTAATGCTAAATTAAATATTTTCTATAATTTGTTAAAAACCATACATCACGTTCTAATAAGTTGATTTATAGTTAGTGTGTCTCTTGTGGTTCGAAACATTCAATGTGATTTAAAGCTAATATATACAATTTTCAACACAAAGTGGTTACTTTCTTTGTTGCATTTGATATTCTATTAATTGTTGAGTCTATAAACTGTTTACAGTGTACACAATTACTTTTCTGTTGATTGATATCTTTCATTTCATGTTGATCTCAATTAGTTGTACTGACTTTTAGCTGGTTATTGTTTATGGCTGAGAAACCTATAAATACTGGTCTATAGATATTTATAGTTTTCTATTTGACCCTGAAATTTCCTTTGGTTGTATTGAGAATTTAACTGAAATATTCAAACCAAGCGAACCCATCATTTTTATTTTCTTTTTTGACAAGAATCTTTTAATTGATAATGGATTCTATTGTCTAATAAATGTGATATAGAGTTGATTCTTGTGCTCAGGTTTAGTCAGCTTTTGTTTATTAATTTTCTAATAAATACTTTAATCAAATTTCATTGTCTTGACATTTTCTTTTCGGTAATAACTTCTGTGACTCCTGCCAAGTAAGATTTCTTCCTAGGTAATAACATTTTTAAATCAAAGATTATCCATAAGTTTTTAAATCAAAGATTATCCATAAGGCTTGCTACTTAAATATTACGGTCGATTTTCAGGAAAAGGACAGTAATTTCTGTCTAACATTTAAAACATTTCATGTGCAATCAATCATAGTTATGTTATGATTTCCGAGGCAGATCTGGGAAAAAAGTTCGCCATCCTATAGTTAGGCAGAGAAATAGGCTGCAACCGATAAAAGAGTTTTTATTAAAGTGACTAATTGGTAAAAACTTTTTTATTGATCAATCTTCTGCCTGTATAAAAATAAAAAAAATTACGGGTTTCAGTTAGTTAAAGTAATTTTCATAAGTAATGAGAAATTGGTTGATAACAGAGGTAGCTTTAAAGTTTTGATAGCAAATTAGTGTGTGAAACCAGAATCTATTATAGAACAAGCTTAAATGAAACTTCAATATGCTTGAACAAAGCAAGTGTCTAGTTTATTGATCTTAAAAGTTTTGAATAGATGATTAAGTGCATGTCTTTGTGGAGCCTCAATGCATTTTTTTATGATTTATTTCTTTAATGTAGTACATCAAATCTTGATCAGCCTCAAAACTCTACTTATATGTACTGGCATTATTATTAAGTTTTTTTTTTATTGTTACTTTATGTTCTTAAAAAAAGTATTGTTAATACTTCTCACTGAATTATAACCATTAAACTTTTTTTTTTTAATAACAGGATAGAGTATAAAAAATAATGATTAGAGTCCATTATTATGAATTGTGATTTGTGAATTATTAATGCTTATTCATTAATTTATGCAGTTCCTTGGATAAGGGAAAACTACCAAATTTACCATATAAATAGAATTGAATCTATTATAAATTCCGTATATATTCCGATTTCTTCAATTTTATGCTGGAATATTACACATTAATGATTTCATGTCTTGTACTAAGATACAATAATTATCACTAGTCTCAAGTTTATATATTTCTTGTTATTTATGGATAGATGAGTATTTTGTAGAAGCAACTCATTGTTAAAATGTTCAATACAATGGTAGGTCATTGTGTAATTTGAACATTGTATAAGGACCTATTGTGAAAGCGTCAACAACTATTTTGTTGAGTAGTGCACAACTCGTTCAATGGGGGCATCCCTCGAAATGCTTACATTGGTGAAAAGATCTTGGTAGAAATTACTAAATAATAATTAATAATCGTTATTATTTTTTAATAATTATTTACAAAGAATCATGCAGGCTTTCTTCATGAAATAATTATTTTTTGCTCCTGTTACTTCAGACCCCTTCTCCCTTTAGCTGTATTTTCGAAAATATCTCACTTTCGTTTTGAAATAGTTGGTAATTAATATCAGGTACTAGCTGTTACCCAGTGAATGAATGAACGAATGAATGAATATAAATAAAGGCTATATTCATTCATTCATTCATTCACTAGCTGTTACCCAGTGTGCCATGCTACACCTACTTTCTGTCTATGACTCTCCCTGTATCAAGATCTACTTGATACCTAGTTGTTTATACCCAGTTACAAAAATCGGTCAATCGATGTGAATTTGTTTTAGTTCATAATGATACCCGGCAGAGGCCAGCACAACAGCACTTCATCTAACAGCCGACAGAGGCCAGTAGTAGTCGATTCAAAATGGCCGTCACAATCTGAATGGTTCAGTGTAGCCAATTTTTCTTGAACAAAACTTCTGACCTTTTGACCAAATTTTGAAATTTGACTATTTTGACCTAGCCTAAGAGATTTCTCTTATCAAGACCTACCTATGTGCCATGTTTGGTCAATATCGGTCAAACGGTGTAGATTTGTATAAAAGACAAACAAACAAATAAATAAATAAACAGAAAAACAGACAGACACGTGATTTTTATATATATAGAAATAACAGAGGTAAGCTGATTCTAAAAATAATCTAAGATGGAGGAAGGCTCAGAAATAAGAGGAATTTCGTTTTTTTTCTCTTTCTTTAATTTTGTTGCCTGATGGAATTTTGCAAACAGAAGTAAGCAAAAACTGTTAAAATGTTAGGTTATACAATTGTAAAAATGAAATTTGTATAATGTCTATATGTTTTATATGCACATTTAAATCTCTTTTTACATCCACTACTGAGGTAGAAGAAGATAACTAAACCACTTTCCAAACACAATTAAAATCATGATGAAATATTTTTTTTTTTTTTTTTTAATTAGGGTGCGTCGACTGCTATGGTCAATGGCACCATGATGAAATATTATAAGATCATTTGGAATTTATTAATATATACCCTGATAAATCTAAATGTTATTCATGAGAGAGACGGTTATCGCGTGGATTACTAAAACTGAGGTAGTTGGTGTTCTGGGATTACAGTTAAATACAAATACATTTTTGAATTTAACAAGTGAGAGAAAATTCAAGAAAGTGAGATTTTAACCAAAACTCATTTGCTTGGGAGTTTTAATTGCAAAAGAAATGATTGTATGTTGATTTTTTTAATGAATATTTTAAATTGAGACGAGAGAAAAAAAGAAGAAAAAAATCATCGACATTATACATCAATTCAGTGTAACAGTCCAGTTCATTGGCGTTTATAAGGAGGGGAGTGCAGTCCCCCTTCCCGAAATGTTGATTTAATCGGTAAAACTATGTTACAAAACCTTAAAAATAAATTAAATAATTATATTATTTAAAAATATATATATATATTTTTTTGGTGTAAAGCGTTTTAGTTGGCTAACTATTCCAAGTTCTAGATTGTTAGTACTATTCCATACCATGGGCGTATATAAGGGGAGGGGGCTGCATCCCCCCCCCCCCCCCCGACATTTTGATTTGATGGTAAAAACTTGTCGTAAAACCCTTAAAAATATATTAAATAAGATCACTTAGTTCATAAAAAATATTTTATTTTACGTGTAATAGCGTTTTAGTTGCCTAAAACTATTCCAAGCTCTTCATTTTTAGTATTCCATACCCTGGAAATGGTCTCAGACCCCCCAAAATTTTCCCAGCCCCCTCCGAAATTATTTTCTATATACGCCAATGTTCCATTCCCCCAATATGCTCCCCTTCCCCGAAATTATTTCCTATATACGCCCATGGTCCAGTTCTACGATAATAGGATTTTTTTTTTTTTTTTTTTTTTTAGAATCAACCATTTATATTTAAAAATAATGATGCATGCGTAACTTGCGCTTAAAAAAAAAAAAAATCAATGCTAGTATATTTAGTGTAATTTTTTGGTTTATTAAGTTAAATTAAATTGAATTATTTACATTTTTTATTTAAATGTATTTGCAAAATTGATTATGCAAAAATATTTTATATTATACCTAGCTTTGATTACTCCCAGGTGGAGTAAATTGTTAAATTGCGGGATCTTGATAAAGGGTAAAATTAACATAGACAGAATTTGACATGAATAAAGTTTTACATTTTGCTGTACTTTGTTTTCACCAATATTTTTTGTTATATTTATCATAATAAGATGTAATCATTCATAAATTGAATATTGCCAAGAATTATATATTCTGATAATTTTACTTACTGCATAAAAATGCGCTCTTTATCTTACTCCCAATCACTGGAAGCTATCTTGCAAATATTGACTATGAATAAATATAGCCAAGTAAAAACATATCACTACACTGTTACATAATAACCTTCCGCAATAGCGATACTATTCTAGCCTTTCTACATGTTTCTCAAATAAGACCTGTCACGCAGGAGCTGCGTGATTAATCACTTTCCTCAGAAGTTAGGTAGTGTAGACTGCATTCCTGTATAATTTTCTTAAAAGAACCTATATAAATACTAAGTTTCAATCAGTTTCTATATATACATATGGAGGTCCAGTAGCCGTGAGAGTTAAGGCATGAGCACTTAACACTCCGTGCCAAGGGTCGTGGGTTCGATTCCCACTAGGGCTGGTGGCTTTTTTTTTAGATAAAAGATAAGGCATTAGCCCTATCCTGGCTGAATAAGGGTAGTAAACTATAAATAACCCGTCCTAAAAATACGTAGTAATGGACAATAAAATTTAAATATATATATATATATATATATATATATATATATATATATATATATATATATATATATATATATATATACTAGCTGTTACCCAGTGTGCCATGCTACACCTAATTTCGGTCTATGATTCTCCCTGTATCAAGATCTACTTGATCGTCTATACCCAGTTACGAAAATCGGTCAAACGATGTGAATTTGTTTTAGTTCATAATGATACCCGGCAGAGGCCAGCACAACAGCACTTCATCTAACAGCCGTCAGAGGCCAGTAGTTGTCGATTCAAAATGGCTGTCACAATCTGAATGGTTCAGTGTAGCCAATTTTTCTTGAACAAAACTTTTGATTTTTTGACCAGATTTTGAAATTTGACTATTTTACCTAGCCTAGACGATTTCTCGTATCAAGACCTACCTGTGTGCCAAGTTTGGTCAAAATCGGTCAAACGGTATAGATTTGTATAAGGAACAAATAAATAAATAAACAGAAAAACAGACAGACAAATGATTTTTATATATACATACATATATATATTGATTTGTATGATACCAATCTATGTGGTAGCTAACACATTGGGAGACAGCATTCTCATAAACCAGTAATCGGCTATTTTCTACAAATAAGGAAATATTTGATTTTTTATTTATTTATTTTTTTTTTTTAAATTATTGGTGGGCTTAGGAGAAAGCTTGCTTACCGCCACAGTGGTCTATTTATTTTGTTTTATTTCATTTAATATCTTTGAACTAATGTTTGGTTTCATTTTCTTCATTTTTTTCTTCATCCATAAAGATAGCAATTCCTTTAATACCCTACTAATTGTGCTTTTAACCTGTTGACCGCAGCATTCAATACACTAGTGTTGTGCGGGTCACGCGGAGCTTATTTCGTATTTCTCTTCGTTGCTTTACTCATTAGTGAGTTTAGTCCTAATAGAGGAGAGAAGAGTAAGTTAAACATCACCTACTATCTAGCGACGAACTACTGGAATAACAATAAAAAGCCCCTAAATAGCGGGAAAATTCAGTTACATGAGAAAAAATAGCGTCTTTGCCAGCCCGCACCAGTGCGGGACCAAGGGTGAATGGATTAAGGATGAACTTTCAGATGCGTAATAGAACCTCTCTTTTGAGTTGTATTTCTTTGTGAACTCCTGGGTTCCTTGCTATGAAGCAGCGAGCTCCTGAAGTCCTATTATTTCCCATTTTAGGATAAATATGCTTTAGCGGTGAATAAACTATAAAAAAACCTTACAAAAAAGTGTCACAAGAAAGTTTTAAGGGTTTTATGAAATTTTTACCGATCAAATCAAAATTTCGGGGGGGGGGGGCTGTAGCCCCCTCAACCCCCCCCCCTTATATACGCCCGTGTGTCGGTTGGACCTAGGGGTTCCAAAAAGGTGTCCGCTGGTGTTCGCGCAAGCGCAGTGGCCATGTACGAAAAAGATGACTGTATGTTATACAGTATATTACATAGGTTTGTCGGGTGGACCTAAGTGTCACAAAATGTGCCCGCTGATGTTCGCGCATGCGCGGTGGCCATGTGCTAAAAAGAAGACTGTATGTTATACAGTATATTACATAGGTTGTATTAGGCGGGTGGATCTAAAGCATATTTATGTTCGTGAATTTGAACAGAAGGCTCTAAACGAAATAATTTTTTAATCTTGTATTTCTCTTGAAAATAATGGATGCAGTCTTCATAAATTTGTGTTTTTTTTTGTCCTTATCGACTGCCTTGGGTTGTTCCACGTCTATTTCAAAGCGAATTTTCGGGTCCAATATAGTGTCTGAAGATGTTTTCCTGTTAATTATGACAATGTCAGCCCTTGGATTTGAACCTTGATCGGCGACACAGTGTACCTCTTCAAATACTTCTAAACCCGCTTTCGATGAAAACTTGTCGGTTATGATGGTACGTATTTTATGGTGCCTGTTAATCCGCATTAACTCAGTCTTCCGGTAGGCACCCAGGATTTCTGGAAGGGTTTCAGGTTCTGGGTTGTGCGAAGAGAAGAAAATAACCTTGACCAGAAAGCTTTAAATTTCATGCGGTCCTCATTTGGTCAAATTATATATATATTTATACATATTGAATTTGGCCAACTGTGGATGTTTTCTTCCTCCCTCCTCAGAACCTCTTCATTCTTTCACTCCTGTTCTATCTCTGCCCTCCTGATATCAAAAATTTTGGCCTGTTTTGTGGTTGTTTCTCTTTGAAATGTTTAATGCTGTCAACGCGGTTTCTAAACATTTTTCTGTCGCGAATCGCAATTTCAGTTAGTCCAACTTTAACTGCGCCTCTTTCGGCCTCTTCTACTCAATTTGTAATAGCTTTCGGTTGTCGTCCATTCTCACCAAATGTCCTTAGAATTTCAGCCTTATCTTCCGCATTGTGACCAAAATGTTTTCGATCTGCTTGTACAGATCTTCTTTTAAACTTGTAGGAGCGTATACATGTTCAGTATTTCCTGCAGATATTTTTTTCCTTGTTCGCACCTTCTGCGATGAGGTACTTGTAAGCACCAACTCTTCGCTACATGATGTTCTTCTAAACTGTCCAGAATCCATAGGCCTGGTTGCATCGTTCTTAGCGATGCCCTCTGGAGTAGTCTTTCACGAAGGTGTTTCCATCATGCCTTATTTTGAAGTTAATCAGGAGGGCAGGAATAGCCAGGTCCTCAGGTCTAAAACTGAGGCTGTAAGCCCAAGTGTTGCGTATATATAAACACGGCTAATTGAACTATTATTGAGTTAGTACTTACATATGTGCAGTGTAAAATAATCTCGTCCACTACAATTGGACGTATTGGATCGCATTCAAGAAAGTTCATTCTCAGTCAAGTTCCACAAATTCGACGAAGCCTATGTTTGCATATACAGCCGTTTTGTCGATGTCCTTATTACTATATACTGTTTACTTTCCAACTACCGTATTTTCAATGTTTAATAATAAGATTGGTTCTAATCATTGTCATGATGTATATACTACGCTCCTTTCTGTCTGTTTTTTTACTTATAATTTGTATGTATTTTTTAAGCTGAAGAAGGCTGCCAATGTGCAGCCGAAACGTCCAAATACAGATTTCTTCCTGTAAGTCTGACGTTTTTTTCTCCTAGCCGAATCCCAACTATACCTTGTCTGCGTGTCTCTGCAACGGCTAACTATCTCCATCTCCAAAATAGTTAAAATGTAAAAGGAGGCGATAACAAAGGTTCACAGTAGCGCCATTGCACAACATGTCAACGACATATAGCACAACATATCTCTCGAAGTGCAGCTTGTCGGTCTCTCCAGCGATTAGTTTCGTACGATATTCCAAGCTTCGAACATGTCAGGAAAAAGAGAAGACAGTTCTGTGATTTCCTTAAGTAATTTAGCGAAAGCTCGTGAGTGCCTTTGGAACTATTCCATTGCCGCGTTTAGCTAGGCCGCAATATAGCCTTTCTAGAGTGTGTATCTTTTTTCAAGGGTTCGTGACACTAAACTTTCAAAAAATGGAAGTTTTCAGGATTGATTGGATAAAACTCCCTGAATTCTGTTTCATGTTGAGAAAGGTCTCTAGATATAAGAGCCTAGCTATACTGCTGTTGAGAAAGGTCTCTAGATACAAGAGCCTAGCTATACTGCTGTTGAGAAAGGTCTCTAGATACAAGAGCCTAGCTATACTGCTCGTTGCTAAGGTTGCAGGGATGCAGCCAGTATTTCCTTCTCATCCTACGCCTGAACCAGTAAGCCACTAGATACAAGAGCCTAGCTATACTGCTGTTGAGAAAGGTCTCTAGATACAAAAGCCTAGCTATACTGCTCGTTGCTAAGGTTGTAGGGATGCAGCCAGTATTTCCTTCTCATCCTACGCCTGAACCAGTAAGCCACTAGATACAAGAGCCTAGCTGTACTGCTGTTGAGAAAGGTCTCTAGATACAAGAGCCTAGCTACACTGCTCGTTGCTAAGGTTGTAGGGATGCAGTCAGTATTTCCTTCTCATCCTACGCCAGAACCAGTAAGCCACTAGAACCTCTTCCTCGCTTCAGCCCATATTTGCAACTCAAGTATTGAGAACTGTGTTCCCACCATATTTTTATCCCACAGATTGCGCCGATTTATCGCCCGCTGTCTGAACCTTCCTAGCAATAAATCGTCGCGCTATATCGCTTAAGATATATCGTGTATCGTACACCGATCCAGTGTGAACGACGCCTAGGAGTTCGACTCAAAGAGGTGGAAGTCCCTTTCCAGGACGCATATTTTCATTTCGACTTACTTACATAATGTTGCACGATTTTGGCCTGAACTAGGCTTAATGGTGTGAAATGACTTTATACCACAGATTCTCTATCGACTTAATTATTCGACTTATTGATGTTGGGCATATCGAGATTAGATTCGGCATTGTAAATCTATATTGTAAATGTTTCCTAAAGATACTTGGATGACGTCCTATTCGATCTTTGATAACCTCCATTATCTGTTTTCTTATTTATTCGCCGCTCCATTCCGAGTTAAACCGGCGGTCAGTTAACTGTGGATTTCATTTTGTAAGTATTATAGACAGTTATCTAAGATATAAGAAGTATATGCTTTGAAATTGGCTGTTACGAATATTATTTAATCTCAAGAAGTTTATTTTATAATTTTGTGTTTATTTTTCACTTTTTTTGTTGTTTGTACTACTGGGGTATTTGCGCCGGGCAATCTACAGTTTGCCACCGTTCTTACGGTCACCCATTCACATACTGGCCAGACTCGACGTCGTTTAACTTTGGTGATCAACGGTAACCCGTGTATTCAACGTGGCTATGGGCGTTGGTCACTCTCTTCTTACACGTTAATTTGTCTAGAATAACAGAAATATTTGTTTCTAGCAATATTCATATTATTAAATAAAATATTCCGACATTCGAACTCGAACTTCGGCTGAACATAAATCTTTCTAATGTTTGACATGCTGTTGTAATGGCTGCAACATCCTTTTTTCCTGGCGTTTTTTTATTCTGTATAAAAGAAGGAATAGAACACCAGAAACCTTCCTTTTTTGATGATTTTAGGAATTTTGAATCAAATATTGTGCCGGGTTTCTAAAATTTTAATCTTCCTCAAAGAAGGAAAATTGTATTATTATAAGATAGTTCCATAAGAGGCTTCGGACCCTCAAACTACGGCAATAGAAGATAAATCTTCTTTTTCACGCTCGAGTTTTGAATTTATTTTCCTTCTTGCTCTACATGTTTCATGCCTTATTAAATGCTACCTCTACAGGGAGACTTCTTGTCGAGAGGTTCCCTCGCCATCATGTGCTTTCAAGGACGGCTAACCTATCACTAACTACATCGTCCCAGTAACGACTTGATGGCGAGTGGACCTCTTCACAAGAAGATATATATATATATATATATATATATATATATATATATATATATAAATAATATGTATATAATATATATATATAATATATATATATATATGATACATATATAATATATATATATATATATATATGATATATATATTTATATAACTTCAGTGGTAGTGCACTCGACTAATATACTGGAGGACCTGAGTTCAAGGATCTAGCGCACAAAAGAGTTTATATTCTGGTTTCTTCGTTTGTGAGTTAAGATTGATAGTCCCAGACCGTCCATAAACCTACCCAGTGTATAATTAATTTGTTATGGGTTCTGCAAAGGAGAAAATCAGGCGACCGGAGCATAGTACTGATCATGCTATCTCCCTAGTGTGCTGAAGATAATTCTACTCTCTATATATCTGTGTGGTCTTAATATAAACCTGTATATTAAATAGGTCGGTTTAGACAAAATCATGCGCGTGGTCATGATGAATGCATACTTGAAATGTAACGTTTGTTGAACGTACTGCTGTATGAATGCTGGTTGCGGATTCATGTGACTCGCCATGTGGGTACCACCTGTCACCTGTGAGGGGTTTATTATCAAACGCCAAGTAGAGCTTTGAGGGTGTGTGTAATATCACCTACCAATTATGCTCCTGTTTACTTTTTAGCACATTGAAGTCTCCAACCAACAGTCCATCCGAAAAATGTCCTTTTAAGCTATTATTACAAGATTATGACCCTTAATTCTCGATAATTGATTATAAAAATGGCGAAAGGTGTTTTATATATTTAGAACACTTCAACTTCCCCTAATATCCTTCATTAGATGTTCCATATCTTTCAGCTGTACAGACGTCGCTTCAGGAGCAACATATGTACACATTCCATTAGGAGCCTTAGCTGGGGAAGACTTTTCCAAGGTAGGGATCAATTTATTTATTTAAATTTTAGCGTCCATTATCATTAACTAAAAATTTTGGGACGAGTTATCTATAGGTTACCACCCTTTTCTAGCCAGGATAGGGTTGATGCGTTTTCTTTTTTCTAAAGAAAATCCACTACCCCATAGTGGGAATCGAACCCACGACCTTTGGACGGAGTGTTAAGTGCTCACGCCTTATCACTCACGGCCGCCGGGCCTCCGAGATCAATATAATAAAATGGATATGGTCTTTGCCAATCAGCTGTTTATAATCGATAGTTTCATGCTTTAGAACGATTCCATAGAAAGTTGCTCACAAAGTTGTTTCTGTAGACGTGAAACATTTAGAGCAACGAAATAAGGATATTATCAGAAGTCTTATATATATATATATATATATATATATATATATATATATATATATATATATATATATATATATATGACCTTCCGCTATTTTTGAAATATATTATCTAAAACGCTTTAAAGCTACAAACAGAAACTAACTTGCTTGTTTAACAAGTCGAGGACTGTTCTCTTTAGGGGATTTGTAATATTCATTTTTTTCTAATGATGTTACATAAGCTATTTTTAAGTTGTTTTTCAATATTCTTGGCATTATTTACACATGTTCCTTATGTAATGCTCGCATTTCAGTATTATCTTTTAATAAATTAATTTATTGTTGTTGATACACTATCTCTTTTTATAGTATCTTATTCGGACAAAGTCATCATCCTCCAATCAAGTATATAAATAGTTAGATATTCTCGATTATCGGTATAAAATTCTGTTAGGTTAGGTATTAATAAATTAATTTATTGTTGTTGATACACTATCTCTTTTTAGCGCGGTTCCTCCCTCCCCCATAGGGAGGAACCCCGCTTATAGGGTTGATACAATGAAACAATCCGGAAGTGCCGACTAGAAAATTTCGCGTTTCAGAACCCCTAGAGACCGAAAATAACGGTGGTTCAAATTTGTATATATATATATATATATGTATATATTTATTTATATATATATATATATATATATATATATATATATATATATATATATATATATATATTTGTCGATTCGCTCTCTAGATAGAAGACGAATGGTCCGATTTTGATGAAATTTGGTACAAAAATCCTTCGTCCAATTTGAAAGGTCAAGTTCGTTAACCAGCAAAATCCGCTTACTGGAAGATGGCGTTTGGGGCGAAATTCGCGCAAAAAAAATCGTAACGCTTACGTTTTTGAGTTCATAAGCTTGTAAGTACTCGTTTTATATGATTCCTGGGCTAGGAAAACGTATGAAACCATTTTGAAGGCGATCGCTTTAACCGTTTTCGAGAAAATTGGAAAAATAGTTTTTGAATACCGTTTTTGGTTTGGGTACTTAGAATTACGGGATTCAGTTGAAACTTTATCTGCATGTTCTACTTTCATTAGAACTAATATGGTGAAACTTTTGTTACGTTTGGAGTTAAGGAAGGGTTAGAATAAAATATTTTATGAACAGACATGAAAAGTTCTGGGAAGTTCGTATACTTTCATTAATATCTCGAACACGGTTGGGAAATCGTGGTAAGTAGATAGAAACTATTTGAAAGCTTACTAAATTCTCTACAAAAAAGATTCTAAAACTATTTTTGATTAGGTTACGTCAATCGGAGAAATAAGTGCTTAAAACTTCAAATACGTCTGTTTTGTTCTTATGAACGGGTTTTTGTCGTTCTTGTTGTAATTTTTGTCTCTTTCCCTTCGTTTTTTATTGCTTTTTATTTTTGTAATTTCTTATGTTGCGAAAATTTTGTGTGTAAAACAGGATATGAAAAATGAGGCCAATTTTCTGTTGCTAGAAATAATATAAATTTTGGGAACTTTCATTAATATCTCGAAAACTGTTGAGAATTTTGGTAAACGGATGAATACCATTAGAAAGCTTATTAAATGCTCTACATAAAAGGTTCTAATGAAAGTTTTGATTAGGCGATGTCAATCGGAGAAATAAGAGCTTAAAGCTTTAAAGTAATTGATTTCGCTTATTCGAAGTGTTCTTTTTGTCTGTATTTTATTCCTTGTTATTTTTTAATTGCTTATAGTTGGATAATGTATTCGAAAATAAAACAGGTTAAGTAAAATAACAAAAACAATTTATTGTTAGAAATATAGAGTTCCAAGATTCCAAGACCTTGTAACTAGCGGGACGGTTTCTAGTGTTGCCGACCCTTCCAGGTAAGATTGTAAATCCTACCTTTCAAGACTGGTGGAACCAAAATATAACTGTCAGGGTTCGGTCACTGCTACTTAATAAAACTACATTTTATCGTAAAAATGGTTTTATTGTGCCGACGTTTCGGCTTGAACTTCAAGCCTTCATCAGGGCTGTAAATACAAGTAGGACATATTTAACACTAATATATGCACATATCTATGTGAATATACCTAACATATATATATATATATATATATATATATACATATATAATATATATATATTTATATATATGCATATACACATACACATATACACGCACACATATGTACATATATATGCCCACATACATACACATATGGGGTATGTATTATTAAGTAGCAGTGACCTAACCCAGGCAATCCCTACCTTGCATCATCAACGGTCAACGATCTCCTCTCAACAAAATAATAACTGCTTCTATTTTAATCTTTCGAAATTAGACTAGGGATAAGAACGGAACCGCGCTAAGATGAGGCAGTTCCTGCGAGTCGGACTTTTATAGTATCTTATTCGGACAAAGTCATCATCCTCCAATCAAGTATATAAATAGTTAGATATTCTCGATTATCGGTATAAAATTCTGTTAGATTAGGTATTAATAAATTAATTTATTGTTGTTGATACACTATCTCTTTTTATAGTATCTTATTCGGACAAAGTCATCATCCTCCAATCAAGTATATAAATAGTTAGATATTCTCGATTATCGGTATAAAATTCTGTTAGATTAGGTATTTTTAATAATCAGAATGATCCTACAGTAGCCTGTTAGGGTGCGTTTACATGTGATAGTTATTACAGGATATTTATGTCGGACAGAAATTGTAATTAATATAAACTGTAAACAATTTATGTCTGAGATATATATTTCCATCAGGAGCTATAAGGGAGCGTTTACATCTGACACTTCTCGCAGGATATGTATGTCAGGTGTCGGATATAATTATCATGATATTTATTAGAGTAGGGCACAAATCGACTAAATGATTGACAAATCGATTAAATTTTATTAATCAATCATAGGATAAAATGTGTTAATCACAACTCGAGTTAATCATTAATCATAGGTCATATTAATCATATGTGAAGTTAGTCATCAATCAATCATTACTCGTCAGTCATTGATAGTCTGTACTAATGATTGACATGTCTAGCGTTGTAAATACTTTTAGTACATATTAGGCTAATACCAACTTGTTTACGCATACTATCTATACATTGGGCTTTGGAATTCATTCATGACCCAGTTAATCATGAATCATAAATCAAGGCCTTTTTTAGTCTTTAATCATTAATCTGAGTAAGGTTAGTCAGTAATCATCAGTGTTGAATTATTTAATTGTTTAATTATTATTCATCAATCATCAATCATAGTCTAGAAGTAGTTAGTCGTCACTCATTAGTAACGGACAAATATGATTGATCACTCATAAATCGTTAGTCACATCCCAATTAATCATTCAATCATTAGTCATTTGTCATGCAATTAATCACAGTTGATATTTATCTATTCGACACCTGAGATATATTTCACGCGAGAAGTGTCAGATGTAAACGCACCCTTAGAATCCAGACTGAGATGGATTAAACTCTTTCTTTGTAGTGAAGTACTAAAATACAAAGTACTTAAGCCGAATAAAATAATAATACCGTGTGTTTCAAAATAAATATTGGCATTTAATGGCTTTATAATAATTTTGTTTAATATATATTTTCTGAGCCATAATAAACCTTTGGTAGAGCTCTAATATGCTGGAGGACCTGAGTTCAAAACTCCAGAGTACCAATGATTCTATCTTCTAGTGTAGTCGTTCGGGGGTTGGATTAGAGGTTCCAGGCCGTCCCTAGGCCCACCAACCCTTTAATTAATGTGTACCTGCAAAGGGGAAAATCAGGCGGCCGGAGGATAGTACTGACCACACTATCCCCCTAGTTTGCCGTATGGTGAAGATTCAGATACCTTTACAGTAACTTCCCCTCTGGGCCCTTGTGTCACGGGACTGTTTTTTTTTTTTTTTTTTATCAAACTTCGTTATTTGCTTAATTTAGCTATAGTTATCCACTTTATTTATTGGTATCAAATTACTAAATCGCCCATCCACAGTGTTTCATGGCATGGACGTTCTTTAGCTTCTTCCATGCGGTCCATAATGCACTGTTTATTCAGTGTTGGGCAAAAATTATTCAGAATGATGAATAATGATTAATGAATAAATGTATTATCTCATTCATGAATGAAGAATAATTACTTTTATTCATTAGTCGTTATTCTGTGAATGAAGTTTATGTTTTATTCACAAATTATTCGAATGATCATTCAGAATAAACATGTTTTAGTGAATAACGATAGATTTATTATAATGTTGGCAGCCAGAAATACGTATATATATGTGTGTGTTTGTGTAGGATTATTCATTAGACCAACTAGAAATAAATAATAACAAATGATGAATAATGAATGATGAATAACGAATAATTCTGTGAATAATTCATGATGTACCGTGTAATAAGATAATTCAGTGAATTATTCATCATTCACTAAAAAATTATTCGAATGATCATTCGAATAATAATTTATTCGAATAATGCCCAACACAGTGTTTATTATTGACTGAGTAATTCAATACCTCGTGAAAATGAAAGCCCCTTTCGGATATTGACGAAGTACGGGATATGGAAGAAATGTATTTTTAGCGTCCTTCATTCCCCCCCCCCTGTATAAAAAAAAAAACTCGCCTATGAGGTCAACCTTTGAAGGAATCCGCAGAAGCTGAAATGTTGACATTTCATAACCCATAGTTAACGAAAATCATAATCTTTATAAATATATATATATATATATATATATATATATATATATATATATATATATATATATATATATATATATACATATACACACATACACACACACACACACACACACCTACTATATATTTGTCAAATGCCACTCTCTCACTCACTGGCCTATCATCGCCCAGCGCAAACCACTTGACAGAAAAATTTGAAATTTTGCATAGACCCCCCAACATGTAAAAACTCGCTAGGAAAGGATTTTTTGATAATCAAATTTTTTACTTATTTTTAAAGGGGGTTAAATTTTTCGTTGATTAGAGAGCGGGCACGCCAACATTATTTCTAGTTTAGATTCATTTCAACTATGATGGCAGACCTTGAATTACTAGACATAAACTGTGATTTTGTCCCTCACAGAGTTTACGCTATACCTGGTGATGGTCCATCGAGGTAATAATATCCCGAACCCTTGCACAGCCTCCTCACCCATCAGCATCCCCAGTCAGAACACTTCTTGGTAATGCTCGCAAATATAATGGGTGTTTCCAAATGACATCTTGGAAACATACATTTATAAATTTTAACGTCCATTTATTATTGGCAACGAAATTTAACCTGTATTGGTTACACTTCTGTTACTGGTAACCTATAGATAACGGGTTATCCCTGTGGTATCTGTTTGTTGACACTGGTGCGGAGCGCCCCAGTGTCAAAAAACCTTATACTTTGATTACTTATCAATTGATGAATAGCATATAGTATGACGGGATAAACTGCACAAATTTTTATAGTAGCGTTTATTTTTATGATACATTATTTAACACGATAAAATAACTACTTATCTGCCGTGACGAAGCATGGGTATTCAGTTAGTATAGAGTATATATATATATATATATATATATATATATATATATATATTGAAAAACATCCGAAGGGAGAGGGTTGGTTTAACTATTTTTCGGCAATTTCGGATGGAAAGATTCGTTACATTTTATTGCCACAAAGCAAGCTACACGCTAAAAATGTTTCCCTCAGACGAATAATTTTAAAATTATTTATCATTGTTCCGTTCTATACTTTTCTTTTATATTTTGAACGAATTGAGGGAGTTCGCTTGAAGGAAAACTGACCATGTTTCTATCTTAACTAGTAGCCATGATTTTGTTCCTCCTCCCTGCTCGAAATATCCCAACCTTCTGTCTATTTCTGCATCTATCTATTTTTATGAAGAACTCCAGTCACATGTATATATAGTCTAGCGCCAATCTTAAGTAATTAGCATATTTTGAGCGGTCTAAATTCTATAATCGGGGACGAAGTTGGCTCAGTGGTAAGATCAGTCGACACATGTTCTGTTTGGACCTGAGTTTGAAATTCGGGCTTAAGATGACAGATTTTGTCATTTAGTGTCTTGGGAATCGGGGCCCCAAACCGTCCCTACGCTCACCCAGTCTTTAATGGGCACAAGAAAAGGAAAAAAGTGCTAAAACGAGGCGGTCGGGGCATAATACTGATCACACTACCTGCTTCTTAGTCTGCCATATAGTTCAGATTATGATGCTCGCGGCCTGTTACAGGATTTTATTTTATTTTTTAACATATACACTCAAATTTAATAAATCTAGATGCATTACAAAAATAATTCAAACCATGCAATTAAAACAAGAAATAGCAAGTAGATTGTGTCGATCCAAGTTTTTCTGCTAGCTCTTCGACTTTTACAAAAGGATTTTCTTTTACAGTAGCCTGCAGGAGTTGGTAGTCAAGCTCTATTGCTAGACCTGTACGAGGCTCGTCTTCAAGCTTGCGGTTCCACGCTCAAAATCGTTCAAACCACCGCTCCACTTGTCGCTCACTAATGGCGTTTTTACCATATATTTCTATATTCTAGTTTTCGATAATTTAAAGCAGCATTTTCTCCTTTATCGAATTTCCTAAGCATAACACGGCATAGGTGGAGTAACATGATAAATGGAACTTTATTTAATGATATTTTAAACAAAAAATGTTAGGAAAAATAAATTGAAATGGAGGGAACATTAAAAACCGACATTACTTCTGGCATGACCTGATAAAACGATCATCGTCAAAACAACACTTCGCAAACTTTATGGACGGTTTTCTCCGGCTAAGATGGACACAATGCGGGAGGTTTATGAACCTTTCATCCGTGATGTTTAATTATATTTTAATGAATTTATGAATAACCTTTTATTTTTTTTTTTGTTTCTTGTGTATTATGTTATTTTCAAGACCTTAATATTCCCCTAAGGTAGGTGATAAGTGAACAATGTATTAAAAGTCCGTCCCGGTAAAAATTCCACATAGAGGCAATAGTTGCGATAAATCTATCGCGGTCTTTTTTCTCAAATTTGGTACATCCAGCTGAATAATGGTTTTTTAATATTCACTTTCTAGTGGAAGTTTCACTAGTTGCTGAAATTCATTTTCTCGTCAACATCAAATTTTATCTGGCCTGTTATTCTACTTCTTGTATGAATACAAAAATTACATTCTACCTATAAGCAATTAGTAACGAAAAGATTTTTCTGAATAATCTCTTAAAGCAGGCCATTCGCGTTCCGATTTGCAGTCCGATTTAGTACGACTACTAGTTGGATAGTCGACTCCACTCACGCTCCGACTTGCTGTCCAACTTAGGTCCTAGTCTGTTTTCAGGACTGTGTACTTCGCTCACGAGCCGAAAAATATATCGAAGGCAGGCCGAGGTTGCCCGAAGGTCATGCACTGTCTGAGGTAAGTTGTTTGGATTTGATCCGACTCCTCCACTCACGCTCCAACTGCGTCGCCAGTCGGATATCGAACCTTCGGGTCGTCCCTCTATATGTTCCGACTCCTCCAACTAGACTTCCAACAATCCGACAAGCCTATTCACTCACGATCCGATATCGGATCCAACTTCGAAAATTGGACCAAAAGTCGGACTAAAACTCGGAACGTGAATGACCTGCTTAAACTATATTGTTTTGGGAAAAGTGTACAAGCAGGTTTCGCTAAGCAGAGCATTCGCGCTCCGATTTGTAGTCCGACTTAGTACGACCACTAGTTGGATAGTCGACTTCATTCACACTCAGAGTTGCTATCCAACCAGCGATACAACTTAAGACCTTGTCAGTTTTCAAGACTGTGTATATCGCTCACGATCCTGTAAAATGTATCGAGAGCAGTTTACCCAAAATATGATAAGGAAGAGAAAAATGGCAGCGTTTTGCGTGTTGGCCTCATCATTTGGAAAGAGAAACGAAAAGGCCAATCACTGACTGAGCTAAGTTGGATGACTTTGATCCGACTCCCCCACTCACGCTCCAACTCCGTGGACAGTCGGACGACGGACCTTCGTATCGTCCCGTGTTGATTCCCCAACTCTTCAAACTAGATTTTCACAATCCAAACAGCCCATTCACTTCGGAGGTTAGACCACAAGTCGGACTAAAAATTGGTACTTGAAAGCCCTGCTTAAAAAGGGAACAACAGTTTTCTGTTTTCTTGTTGAGTAATGATGTTAGCTTACGAAGCTCCTGCGTTTTTAAGTCCAACACAAGATGATCGTATTGTAGAAATGGTGCTACTTTTGCAGCAGAGAGCCGGTATGGTTGGGGAAGATGGTGCCCATTCCTTGGGCCTAACTAAACACGGCTATTTTTATCCATTCCTATTTTAGAATACATATTCCCTAACCTCTTCCTCATGCGGGATTATATCTATCTATCTATCTATCTATATATATATATATATATATATATATATATATATATATATATACATATACATATGGGTGAGGATTTGTCAAGAAATTGTATCGCAAATATCAGAGATGGGCATAATTTTATTTATAAATAAAAATACGAATTTATTCGTACTTTATACATTTGTGAATACGAATATAAATAAATTCGTACTTCATATATTTGTGAATACGAATATAAATAAATTCGTATTCATAAGTGTGAATACGAATTTATTTTTATTCACATATATTAAATATAAAAATACAAATAAAATTTTATTCGAAAATTTTTCTGCGAATAAAAATAAATTCACAGAAAAAATTGTAAATAATCACAATAAATGTGAATATTTACAAAAAATCAAGTGATTATGGTACAAAAAAAATCACATTAAAATATACGAATAAAAATTTATTCACATTATAATTTGTGAATAAAAATTTATTCACAATAAAATTCGCAAATAAATCATGAATTTATTCGTATTAAGATGATATTACGAAAGTTATTGAAGGTGATTTTTTTTTTTTTTTTTTTTTTTTTTTAAGGCATTTAACGTCTAGGTTATTAGCGCCTAGATTTTTTGTTTACCCCGAATCCGCCGCGAGACCACCAGCCATGCTGCAGGGGGGGGGGGGTTGTCATCTGTACCTCCATAAAAAAAAAAAAAAAAAAAAAAAAAAAAAAAAAAAAAAAAAAAAAAAAAAAAAAAAAAAAAAAGAAATCACCTTCAATAACTTTCGTTCATCTTAATACGAATAAATTCATGATTTATTTGCGAATTTTATTGTGAATAAATTTTTATTCGTATATTTTAATTTGATTTTTTTTTGTAATCACTTGATTTTTTTGTAAATATTCACATTTTTTGTGATTATTTACAATTTTTTCTTTGAATTTATTTTTATTCGCAGAAAAATTTGCGAATAAAATTTTATTTGTATTTTTATATTTAATATATGTGAATAAAAATAAATTCGTATTCACACTTATGAATACGAATTTATTTATATTCGTATTCACAAATATATGCAGTACGAATTTATTTATATTCGTATTCACAAATGTATAAAGTACGAATAAATTCGTATTTTTATTTATAAATAAAATTATGCCCATCTCTGGCAAATATACACATTTTGAGAAAGTTGAATCCACTGGCCGTGGGTGCTGAAGAACTGCCTTAGAAATGACGACTGCTTCAAACCAAACCCCTCGCACAAAGCAATTAGAGAAGGTATGCCTTTCCATAAAGTTTCAAAATCTGATTTAATGGCCCACTCAAAAGACTTGATTCGGAATACATGGCAAACTGTTTGGCAACAAGTGAGGGAAAACAAACTCAGAGAAATAAAGAGATGTGTAAAATCATGGAAGACATCAACAAATGGCACAAGAAGAAAGGAAGTGGTGTTAACCCGTATGAGAATTGGCCATACAAACCTCACCCATTCCTTTCTTATGTCAAAGGGTACGTTCATGGTGAGGATTCATTCTGCGATGCTACGATAGCTACTCCGATGAGCGCTGCCCCGATGTAAAACAAACACATGTATTAAGGTGCGAGTGTTCATAGTGAGGATCCTTACTTCCGATGCTATTCTCGCACTCGCGCAGTGACCGCGGGGAAAAACAAATATTTTGTTTTCTCCTCGCAGTGAGGAGGGAAGCCGCGATGTTGGCCTGACTGTGATTGGTTCCTTCAAAAGGACTCTAGTGCGCAGGTCACCTACCCTCTCTCATTACTTCATCTTGTGTGATTATTCTTTTTTGGTTATTTCGTTGTCGAGATGAAAGAAAATTGGGTCTTTTTGCGAAGACTACATCCAGTTACTTTTGAAGTATTTATTTAGTTAAGTGATTTATAACAGTTACTCGTACTCGCTGATAAGCTTACTGATTAGCTTACAGGTTCTTTGCTGGTTATCTTTTACTACTTGACTCGTTATCTACGGTTATAATTCATATTAGATAATGGCAAGTAATATTTATTAATAAAAAGGTTAATATGATCAAAATCAATTCTCTCAACTATGAAAAAAGTTATTAAGCATTAAAGTTGACTGTTTTGCAGGTTATGAAGGATAACAAACAACGATATTTGTAAACAAACATATTTTATTCCTTTTCTCTCTCTTTTTTGGATCTTTTACATTTATTAAGCAATACATGATATGCGTTTCCGATCGCTACGCTACGCTCCACTCGCTCAAGAAGATATGAGAAAACTCTAGCCAATAGAATTATATTAATTTAAGCGACTCTAGTCTATCCAACTCGCTAAAATTAATAGGATTCCATTAATTTTTCCGAGTAAGAAACCAATCCCTTTTTCTTTGTCAGGAACATCGCGAACTAATTGTAAAGGCTCATTTTTTCTCACTAACATAAGCAGAGCTTTTTCATAAACAAAAGCTAATTCACTGTTGAAGGTTACTTTACTCCCAGCAAGAACCAATGCAATGGTGAGTCAGCATGAACACCCTCCATCGATGTAGAATACATCGGGGCAGCGCTCATCGGAGTAGCTATCGTAGCATCGCAGAATGAATCCTCACCATGAACGTACCCAAAGGAACCTCCACCAATTTGCAACTCATGCAATGTGCTACTCACTGTTAAACACATTCTGACGAATTGCCGTGCTTATGAGGAACTAAAAGAACAACACCAACTACCTGACTCCTTAGATGAAATTCTAGGCGACGATAGTTATCAAGTAGAGCGGCTTTTCAACTTTTTAAATGCCTCGAAGTTAATTGACAAAATTTAATTCAATCTTATATCAAAATTCAATACAACAAAATTTAGTTACACCTTAAATTAAAAATACCTCCGTAAGCATGGGTACATGACACTGATATGCTTATGTACGTATATGGATGTATGTGTGTATATGAGTGTGTGTGTGTGTATGTATCAATGTATATGTATAATCACTAAACCATTACCAATAAAAGGAATGGCGTTAATGACCTTAAAGGGTTGACATGCCATTTAAAAAAAAAAAAAAAACAAACAAAAAAACCCTCGCAGGAACTGCGTCATCTTAGCGCTTTTCCGTACATATTCATAGTGCTATTTGGAAAAGCTTGGAATAGAAACAGTTTAAGAAGGTAGAATTGTCAAGGTTAGGTCTCGGTGTCTTAATAAAACTGAAAACACAGCGAAATCATTATTTGTACAAATCATTTTAAATCCTTACATATAAATTGTAATAATGTAAAAGCTATGACTAAAATGTTATGTAAGGAAAGGAGATGAAAAACAGAAACTAAACCTTATCAGTATGACCTGTTCGTTATCATGATTAACTAACGTCTTGTCGGGTGATTCCTTTAATTTATTAATAATATCAGCATTTTTTATGTTAATTTAGGATTCACAATGTGTATATTGATCTGTTTTTTTTTTTAATAATATTGATACGCATGCTTTTCGATTCTCTCTGATATTTGTGTGTAGTCTTGAGGATTTTGGATTCACCTGATTATGTTAGCATTGTGTCAATGTTTTGCTGGATTGTGTCGGTGTACGAGGATGTTATTGTGTGCTGTGCACGACCATGTATCCTGTTTATTTATAGATTGTTTTGTTTGCACCGTTATCAAGGTTAGGAGTGAAATTGCAAGCAGGAATATCGTTATGGAACAATCACCTCGTTTGACCTTCCCAATCACTTTGTGCCTTCTTTCCGCTTAAAGGAACTCTCAATCATTTTATATATATATATATATATATATATATATATATATATATATATATTCAACTTTGAACCAAACTGTAACGCTTCGGCTACTTCCGGACGATGGTACACTAGGGTTTCGTTGCAATGGCGACTAACCCACGTGATTACCGTAATATCGAATTGTCAAATTTTCATAGGCTATGAGGTAAAATCGTTGTAGATTAAATCAGTTGAGTTAGCTACAGAGGAATATTAAGCATTACTAATGGGCAATAAATAATGGGCCCTCTTCCAGATGAATAATAAATTGTGTGGATAACTCATTATGCCTCCTTTAGACATATCCATGGTACAAGCTATTTACCACGGGGAAAATGAAATTTTGTCTGTCTGGTCCCTCATAAGCTCAAAAATAGCCCGATTTTTATGTCATTTCGTACAAAAATACTTCGTCTAATTTAATAGGTCGAGTTCATTAACCAGCAGGATTCGCCTACAGGAACGCTGTTTTACGGGCGAAATTAGCGCGAAACAAATCTTTGCGCTTATGGATTTTCGTTCGTAGAGTTCCAGATACACTTCTTATACATTCTGTAACGTAGGGAAGTGAATGGAACCACTTTCAAGCTGATATCTGTAACCGTTTACGAGAAAAGTGGATAAAATTACTTTTGCTAACCTAATTTTAGTTTGGGTATTCAGGAACGATTGATTTAGTTGAAAATTGTTCCAGGCGTTTGATATATTCATCTAAAAGAAAATATTTACCTTTTGGTTGCGTTTGGAGTTAGGGAAGTACTAGAAAAAAATGCGTATATATATTTTTAAACATATTTTAAATTTATATATACCCGGCGTGCCATGCTACAGCTACTTTCTGCATATAGAAAAGCTTAAATAAATTAGAATCCAAATAAGTATTATTTAAATCTAATAACACGAATCTGTAACTGTTTCGAACCCGTGACCTCCCAACTGGGAGTCCTAGACGACTTTGACCTAACCTATAACACCCCCCGTATCAATACATACATGTATGCCAAGTTTGGTAAAAATCGGTCTAACGGTGTGGATTTTTATTAAAAAAAAAAAAAAACACATACAGAAAGCAGCTGGTAGACGTTTTTGACCTAGCCTATGACAATCCCCTGATCAAGACCAACCTGTGTGCCCAGTTTGATCAAAATCTGTCAAACGGTGTGGGTTTATATAAAGAACAAACATACAGACAGATAGATGGTAGCCGTTTTGACCTAGCCTATGACAATCGCCGTATCAAGATCTACCTGTGTTCCAACTTAGGTCAAAATCGGCCGAACGGTGTGGATTTTTATAGGGAACAAACATACAGACAGACAGCTGGTAGAGATTTTTGACCTAGCCTACGGTACTCTCCATATTAGGATCTACCTTTGTACCGAGTTTAGTCAAAATCGGGCGAACGGTGTGGATCGTTATAGGGAACAAACATACAGACAGACAGGTTACATGACGGTTACAATGAGATATGAGCTAGCAATTTTGCTCCTATAAGTATTTAGTGAATATGTTTCTTAGGAACGAAATCTGAATGTGAAAATAGTTTGAAGAGACATCGGGATTAGTGCATTCACAGTTGGATATGTACAAACTCAAAATTTCATCCTTAAATATGATAAACTCAGAAAAAAGTGTAACGTGGTTATAAGGCGTACCTGAATCAGCATTCCTGTGTCCTGCAATCGAAGGTGAAGTCTTTATTGTGGCTGCTATATGATTCTCCATTCTACTCATGAGCTGGTATAGTGAGAAATCTCTTACTTTGATATTCACCCGGGGTAAGTGAAATAGTACTTAATGAGTCCTATAAAGTTGGATAGTCGCCATTTGCATGTGTACGTCACACTCTACTCGTCATATATACGTCACTAGACTCCCGTTATAGTGAATTAATTTAAGTTTGAAGTCATTCATCGAATGACAGGTGTCAAAACTATGTTGAACAATGATTAAACATTTAAATTATTCCTTCGCACAGATTTATGTTTTGTGGTGAAAAGCGTCATCAAGCAAAAGTTAGAATCAAAAACGAAAATTTAAAATGTTAATGATAAAAAGAAAAATATATTGAAGATATTTTTCACGAAATCTTACACATGAATATTGTTTGAGGATCCTGCACAGAAGCTACATTAGCGTGGACTGGATTAGTGAATTTGGAAGTTGTACTTTACGAGTAGGAATCAATCATTGTTTACATGTAAACAAGTGGAGGGTCGTCAGTACTTGTAAATAATGATAGTTATGTTTACATAAAAGTACATTCTTAGGATAATAGTATGATAGATACTAGCTCTATAGTGTCTTGTCTGAATCTTTTATCTGAATAAGTATAGTAAATATATTTATCCCCAAACATTCTAATAATAATGAAAAATATATATATATATATACACATATATGTGTTTATACAATATATTGAATTTTGTCGTTTGAGAATGAGATTGTTCAGTTGACATTTTACAAAAAAAAAAAAAGAAAAGAAAGTGTTATCAACATTGTGTCCTAAGGGCCTTGCTTACGGAATGAATGTTTGTATAATTAGTTTACTATATAATTAATAAGTAAGGAAACACATATATATGTATAGGAGAAAGGAAAGCCTTTATTTATAACTATACATGAAAGTTATAATATAAAAAAAAAAAAAATAAATAAATAAGTAAATTAAAAGCTTATGTTGTATGTATATGCATGAATTTCAATAATTTATTTCTTAATATAGGAAGGTACTTTATATTTATTGTATTATGAAAACATAGTGTAATTGATGAAATCTACTGATGTCAGGTATTTAAAATAGGTTTAAGGGGGTTTAAAATTGAAATATCTTATATCTCATTAAGCGTTTTTTGTTTTATATTGATATATTATCGAACATCTATTAATAAAATGGAGAAAAAAATTGACGAACTGTTAAAGTGCTTTTCAGATTTAAAAGAGAATGTCGCAAATAACCAAACAATAATTATGAATTATTTAGAGGAACTGAAAGGAACAACAGAATTAGCTAGAAGTAATAAGGAAGAGATTAAAGTTTTGAAAAATGAAAATGTTCGTTTAAAAGCTAGACTTAATGACTTAGAAAATGCGATTGCAATAACACAGCAGGACAAACTAAGAAAAGCAATAAACATTGGCAATCTACCGTATCGTGAAAATGAAGATATTTCTAATATTTTGCGAAACATCTGTGATTTTCTCCAAGTTCCTTTCAAGTCGGATTTATTTGAGAATTACTACAGATACACTAAAAAAGACAAAACATACTCAAACACTATTTCTGCCTATTTTTTGGTTCAAAAGGATAAGGATTTTTTTATGTCCAAAGTCAAAAGCAAAAAACGTGAACTCACTTGGGATTCAATAAAATACAGCCAAACGCCGTCAGATAAAACGAACGGAGTATTTATTAACGAACCAATGTCGAAATACAATTTTCAGTTATTTTCTGAGGCTAAAAGTTTACTTCAAAATGGAATCGTTAAATACGTGTGGTTCCGGGCGGGTAAGGTATATTTTAGGGAGAAAGATAACACTAGGGCTATGGTTGTAAGATATAAGGAGGATTTAGATTGTTGTTGGATTTAGATTGGTTGTTAGAAATTGTTTAGTTGTAAGCAAGTAGCTGTGATGTAGGTTTGTAAAATGTATGTTGTCTTTGCCTTTTTTGATTTTGGTTTTTATCACATGATAATGTTATTATTATGGTTGGTATTACCTCCCTCTGATGGCAGTTAGCCAAGAGTATTAGTCTTGAGAGTTATATGTATGTAGTATTATAGCAATTGTTTTGTCTACAATTTGTTTTGTTGTGTGTTATGCTTCTTTTGTTGCTTAATAAAGACTATTTATCTATCTATCTACAGACAGACAGCTGGTAGAGGTTTTTGACCTAGCCTACGGCACTCTCTAGATTAGGATCTACCTGTGTACCGAGTTTAGTCAAAATCGGACGAACGGTGTGGATTTGTATAAGGGACAAACATACAGACAGACAGCTGGTAGACGTTTTTGACTTAGCCTACGACACTCCCCAGATCAGAGTTGGGCAAACGTTAGCGCGCGCTAAAAGCTGATACCTCTCCGCTAATTTAGCGAAACTGTAGAAAGCCAGCGCTAATAATTAGCGGTTAGCGGCGGCAGTGCGCTAACCGCTAATCTATTTATGAAATATCGTAATTGCTAATAGCTTAAGCTATAGTTACAACATTTTGTCACCTCAAAGTTCACTTCCGGTCTGATCTGAGCAACCTCTCTCCTTTTCCACTTCCGCTTCAATCTACAGGATTTCCGATCACATCAATGTCAATTTCGGTTACTTCCGGTCGACTACTGCCTATCACTGGGTAACTCCTGTTCGATCTGGCTCACTTCCGGTCACTTACAGACAATGTGACACTGGCAAGTGGTCTAAAGTTGCCCAGATTTATCCAGAAACAGCCCACGGGTAATTTAGGTTGCCCAGAACTCATTTTGAGAACCCGGAAATGAAACCGGAAGCGGTCAAAAGCAGCTCAAATTAGCCAGGAAATGTCCCAGGGATTCTCAAAATGGCTTGCGGGTGACCAAAATTATCCCTGACTGTTTCTTGAACTATCTGGGCAACTTTTGACCACTTCCGGTTTCACTTCCGGGTTCTCAAAATGGCTTCCGGGTCACCAAAATTATCCCTAGACAGTTTCCGGGTGAATCTGGACAACTTTTGGCCAATTCCGGTTTTACTTCCGGGTCCTCAAAATGGCTTCTGGGTCACCAAAATTACTCCTGGACAGTTTCCGGATGAATCTGGACAACATCGGTCCACTTCCGGTTGCTTAAATTTACTTCCGGGTCACTGCCGGTTCACCTCCGGTCTATCATGAGTGCCTGTAAGGCCCTAGGGTAATTCCGGAAACGACCCAGGGATGAATATAGTACCGGAAGTAACCTAGATTAAGGAGTGTCAGAATGTGCCATTGACTGTGAGTGACCGGAAGTAAGCCAGATCGAACAGGAGTTACCCAGTGATAGGCATGAGTCGACCGGAAGTAACTGAAATTGACATTGATGTGATCGGAAATCCTGTAGATTGAAGCGGAAGTGGAACAGGAGAGAGGTTGCTCAGAGCAGACCGGAAGTGAACTTTGAGGTGACAAAATGTTGTAACTATAGCTTAAGCTATTAGCAATTACGATATTTCATAAATAGATTAGCGGTTAGCGCACTGCCGCCGCTAACCGCTAATTATTAGCGCTGGCTTTCTACGGTATCGCTAAATTAGCGGAGAGGTATCAGCTTTTAGCGCGCGCTAACGTTTGCCCAACTCTGCCTCAGATTAAGATCTACATGTGTACCGAGTTTAGTCAAAATTCTAACGAACGGTGTGGATTTGTATAAGGGACAAACATACAGCCAGACAGCTATGAGACGTTTTTGACTTAGCCTACGACACTCCCCAGATTAAGATTCACATGTGTACCAAGTTTAGTCAAAATCGGATGAACGGTGTGGATCTTTATAGGGAACAAACATACAGCCAGACAGCTATAAGACGTTTTTGACTTAGCCTACGACACTCCCCAGATTAAGACCTTCATGTGTACCGAGTTTAGTCAAAATCGGACGAACGGTGTGGATTTTCATAAGGGACAAAAATACAGACAGACAGCTGCTAGATTTTTTTGACCTAGCCTAGGAGATTTCTCGTATCAAGACCTACCATTATTCCAAGTTTGGTCAAAATCGGTCAAACGGTGTGGATTTGTATAAGGAAGAAACAAACAAACAGACAGACACGTGATTTATATATATATATATATATATATATATATATATATATATATATATATATATACATACATACACATACATACATATGTAAGTGTCTGTCTGTTAACACGATGCCGGCCACAATTTTTGTTTTTCGCCACAAAATTTGGAATTTAGCATTGCCATAAATAACAATCGCAGACTCGATATCTATTCCTACCAACCTCATTCGGGTTAGTTTTAAACATACTAAACCTGATGAATTTTGATTTGAACCTGGTGTGATACGTTCAACCTTTAATTATACGTTTAAATATTTAATATTAATTTAGAATTGTAAATAAAAACTTACATTTTTGGTGATAAATCCATTTTATATTTCTTTTGATTTTATGTTATGGTTAGTCGTTAAAACATGTCTAGCAGCTAATTTCAAAGCGTTTATATACATTTTGATGATATTTAATAAGTTTCACTATGTTTAAGCTTTTATTATAAAATTTGTTTATGTATTGTATTTTATAGTTTATTTTTGGTGTTGAAAAATGCATCTAGAAAATATATTAATGAATCAATTAATAATTATGGAAGTTATGATTGTGATTATACTCCATTAGGTTTTATTTCGTCTGAGAAGGCATGTTAACATAATCAAATTGTTTTTATTTTTTATCATAAGTAAGTTATAGTTACTTATACTACCGAAGCCTTCAGAATCATTACACAAGCACAAAACAAAAAAGTGGTATTTTGCAAAGACCGAAAAATCCGAATCCGGAATCCGTTTCCCCCCATCATGTCAGATTTAAGAGCATTTGAAGGTCACATTTAGTATGAAGTCGTTAAAGAAGAACTAACTAGAGCTTCCGTGGTTTTGAGGGTCGCTGAATTCGAATCCGAGGTCTGTTTCACCCGATCGAAGCAAAATAAAGGTCATTTCGAGGAAAAATTTTTGTATTTTGGGATGAATCTGCAGTCAAAGTACTTTTTTGGCAAAAATAGACATATTTGTCCTTGAAATGAACTTGATTTTGCGCCGAGGGGTGAAACAGATCTCAGATTCGAATTCAGCGACCCTCAAAACCATGGAAGCTCTAGTTATTTCTTCTCTAACGACTTTGTTCGCAATTTGACCATGAAATTCCGTTAACTCTGACGTGATGAGGCGATACGGACTCGGATTTAGCTTGTCGAAATACATAAGAATAAATGTTTGGTGTCTTTGGAAAATGCCAATTTTTTTTGTGTGTGCCTGTGTTATTTGAGTTAGGGCCTTACATAAGTCTCACCTTTTTTGAAAACATATATTTTTCCCTTATTAAAACGTCCTGTTATTGCATGACAATAATGTTTTATTGTTGTTACATGAGTAGTGTGTTATTAGTAGGAGATGCCGCAAGTCCGTGTGTCTCTGTCACCAACTCCTGGGGTGTTCCTGCGGCGAGCTGACAGGTCGGATGCTGACTTGGAGAGTTTTATGACGGGTCTATCTTGTGTAGAGAACTCATGGGTGGATGCGAGGCAGCTATCCCACAGGTAGTATTGTACTACTTCTTCTCTGGGGATTAACCCGTTGCATGTTCCATGGGTTAAAGCTTCTTGCTCGGTCGGTGAGCGCTAAAAGAAGGCTGTAAGTCCTATTAATAATTTTTGCATGTGCTGAAATCGCCATATTTTCACTAGTGATGATCCTGGTTGGTGAAAGTCTTTTGAGGAAGAAGTGCATAGTTAAGATATAACTTGTCGCTTGGGTAGGGGAAGGTGAAGGCGCCACTTGCCAATGACGGGCAAGCTGGATTGCCACTCCTCCCTGTCCTATTCCCGCGCGTAGGCAGAGCGGGGGCTGGAAGGGTTGTAGAACTGGCAACGTCGAGTCCCCTCTACGCTGTCCCCGAGTGACAAGTTATACCTCTCCCACTAAAGGGAACAATATTAGGAAGGAAATACATTTCGTTGATTAGTTTATGCAACTGCATCTTCAATTATTTTTGTTCATTTGGCTAGGACAGCTGTTAGTACACACACTCACGATGCTTCATGAACATCGAAAGGTTAAAATCGCATATTGTCAGATCAGGAGAACCCGAAGGCACTATAAAAAGCTTTCTGTTTACCAGTCGGCATCTTTCTAACCGCTTTCTAACGTTTAGCGGTGGAAAGTTTGCGTTCAAATGCGCACTAATGCCAACGAACAAAACTTATTTCCTCATTCATTTGACCCATCATTTAATTCTCCTGGTGATACTCCGCCTTGCATGGTCTCCAAGGTTGTAACTCCACAATCTTGTTACTTACAATATAACAGCATACATTTCACTACTTTGGGATTCGAGTATTCTATCTTTTGCATGTTCTATAGAAATCTTATCTTTATTAATGTTAAACATTGCATAACTATTTAGTCAGTCCTTGAACTGAAATTACAATTTTAGAAATATTACTGCTTGTTCAAGACAGCTATTCCAAATAACTATGAGGTTGAGATGGTTTTCGTAATGTTATGTTAACCATATTATTTTTAATTTATAAATTAGATGACCCTTCACTCAATTTAAGATAAAAAATAAAATTAATTATTATGGTTGCACTCATGAGAAAAGATTTGAACAATTTTGACTGTATATATATATATATATATATATATATATATATATATATATATATATATTGCCAGTTTATCATTAAGAAAATATTCTAGATTCTCATTAGCTATTAAAGAACCTTCCTAGCCTATTAGGAATAGCTAAATATTCCTAGGCCAAATATATATTCCTTGCTAATTTTTTTTCTCTTAGCGCTTTCTCAAAGAAATTTTTGCTCTCAAGAACTTTTGAAACAATTTTTTCATTGATCCTACCTTCCACATACAGAAAATGACAGATATATGTACATTTATATATATATATATATATATATATATATATATATATATATATATATATATATACATATACGCAAAACAAACAAAATTTAAGCAAAATTAGCGACTCAGAAAACACAAGATCATTAGATTTATGTATCATAGCATTTAGCAGAAAAAAATCATACTGGACGACTGGCAAAAAGAATGGACAAAATCTGAAAACAAGTGGGGACCCCGCATGCGCATGTGCAGTGGCGTTCGCGCATGGGCAGTGTTTTTTTTGTTTTTTTTGACAGCCTGATTTTTATTGTTATAAAACTGTGAAAAGATACCATTATTGGGATCTTGGGATGTTGGCAGAAGGGTCCCAATAATGCGTGTTCTCAAATGCAGAAAGATAAACAAATCTTTTATTCATAAAATAAAATAAAATAATATGACTCCATAAAAATGATAACTTTCTTCTAAAGTAATAATTAATAAATAAATGATAAAGTCCTCTGGGCAGATAATAATAAATTATAAAAATGTCTCTGACGAGTGAAGAAGGAAAGTAAAATATTCTTGTCGAGATGACGTCACCAGTGTTGCGGGGCGAGATGCTGAATCTCGGTGCTGGGAGGTTTTTTGCAGCCTCCTTGGTGGACATGTAACCAGTGCGAGAGGTAACACCGGCATCAGTATATAAATAGCAAGTAAAGTGCAGCTACTCACAGTTTGAAGCTGGTTACTTCGCTCACTTACTCCAGGTTCCTGTGTGCTCGATATAGGACTGCAGAAAGTCTATTCATCAGTGTCCACCACTCCCTTTTGTCCACGAATTCAACAGCCGGCACTTGGTCATCATGGCCACACTATTTACACTATATTTTAGATCTCTTATCAGATCTTAATATCTGATAAAAATGATCGCTACGCTACACCATCACCAAAGTTTCGAGACTCAAATAAATAAATGTATTTGCGCAAATAATTCGTTCATAGTTGTTTCATTTAATTTGTGCCAATCGCGAAACTCTAGAAACTTATCATTGCTTTATAATTTCTTCTTTTTTGTGGCCCGAGAAACCATGAATAGCAAGTGATTGTGGCCCCCGTGAAAAAAAAAAAATAATAAAATACAAAAATAAGAGCTACGGCCGCCTGATTTCCCACATTATAGCTACCCATTGAAGACTGGGTGACCCTAAGAAAGGTCACCGATCCTTAGAAGATAAAATCTCTGAGTGCCCCCCCCCCTCCCTCTTGTGTCGGTCAGGATTAATGACCGCCGCCACTAGAGTTCTCTGCTATTTCAGCCACATTAAATCGATTCTCGGTTATCGCTCCAATCAACACGATTGTACTTCAACAACTATCCCTCAATCTCCGAAACACCGAGTCCATTTTCTTCTGTTTGCTATAGGGGGAGGGAGGAAACGCTCTAAAAGCATTTTAAAAATAACAATTTTGTAAAATATTGCTAATTTAATATATCGCACTAGTAGTTCTAAACTTACACAACTTAAAATAAACTCAACTGAAAATTTGTCCTATGTGGGGGGCTTAGGATTGAAACAGTAAGGGTACTCGCATGGTGAAGAGGTAGAGGTAGAGGTACCTCTATGTAACACAAACACATTGTTTGTAATGGGGACTCGCATAGTGAAGAGGTAGAGGTAGAGGTAGAGGTACCTCTATGTAACACAAACACATTGTTTGTAATGGGGGCTCGCATAGTGAAGAGGTAGAGGTAGAGGTAGAGGTACCTCTATGTAACACAAACACATTGTTTGTAATGGGGACTCGCATAGTGAAGAGGTAGAGGTAGAGGTAGAGGTACCTCTATGTAACACAAACACATTGTTTGTAATGGGGGCTCGCATAGTGAAGAGGTAGAGGTAGAGGTGAACCGCGCGGGCCTCCTAGAGGTTTTTCCCGCCCGCTTTTAAAGACAAACTTGTTTGTCTTTTCGAGCGGTCTAAAGCGCGGTCTATGACGTTGCTTCGCCGTGATTGGTCTATTCAAGTCTTCTATTATCCCATTCCACCCTCTGCTGCACTTGTGGTCGTTTGTGTAGTATTTTCACTCTAGAAAAATTGAGATTAGTATTTTAGGATTGTGAATAACTATAACGGTAGTGAAATGAAAGAAGATTTAATTATCGCGGTGCATTAATTATCCACCATTTACGCCCTGCCGACATGTAATCACTATCTTCACTGCTGTCACTTAACATTGTAAAAAAATAAACTATCCTAACAACCTCTCTTCTTGCAACACAGTTGAAGACTCGCCCTCAAATCATGTGAAACTGGAAAAGCAGCGCGGTATCCCTCTTCACTATGCGACCCTCCCTCTATCTAGGCCTCTACCTCCACCTCTACCTCTACCTCTTCACCATGCGACTACCCTAAGATTGGCACAAGTGCTCTCTGGTGTACAAGCTCTGAAGCTAGGTACATACAGTTTTGTTGGTTGATAAAGAGATATTTACCATGTCTTTCACAGTCAAAACTATGACGGTGTGAATACGGGTGCGTTTACACTAGGATAGTTATTGCAGGATATTTATATCAGAGAGAAATTCTAAGTAATGTAAACCATGTAAAATTTATGTCAGACATAAATTGTCCATGGTTTACATTAGTCAGAATTTCTCTCTGATATAAATATCCTGCTATAACTATCCTAGTGTAAACGCACCCTAACACCGATTTTTGAATTGTGTGACTTTAGAAATACTAGTGTGATATTTTGCAAGATCAGTATAACAAATAGCTAAATACTAATACATTTTATTTATTATTATTTAAATTTTAACGTCCATTTATTATTAACTACGAATTTTTAGGACGGGTTATCTATAGGTTACCACCCTTTTCTAGCCAGGATAGGGGTGATGCCTTTTCTTTTTTCGAAAGAAAAGCCACCACCCCTAGTGGGAATCGAACCCACGACCTTTGGCACGGAGTGTACATTTTATTTACTTGAGCGTTATTTTACTTACCAAAATCATGTTAAAATGTAGGCAATATACATTCTTATCAATCATTGATTAATAAATCTTTATGTCTTATCATAAAATTGTTGATTAAGTCCTATATTAAAATTTTAGATAACAAATACTTTAAGTCCTTTCTTATATTGTAATTAAGACACATCAATCATTTTTGGATTTAAAATTAAGCCCAGTTAGTACATTCTCATGCGCTATCAAATTACACGGGTCTTCATCAAAATTGCCTTTTACATGAAAATATATTATATTGCTGTTAAAAGCAAACTGAAGATAACCATACAAGTTAAAATTCATTTTCGTTCTAATTATCCATTTGTGCCATATTTAATATAATACGGGGTAGTCCACACCTTTTTTTTTCTTCTGTTTAATGTGTTGTCAACCACTATGAGGTCATGAAACACAGGATTATAGGTGGATATTTATCTACTATATATTTGTCAAATACCACTCACTCATCTATCAACGCCCAGCCCAAACCGCTCGACAGAAAATTTTGAAATTTTGCATGGACACTCCCTATATAACGTAGGCGCTCGCTAAGAAAGGATTTTTTGATATTCGTATTTTTAAGCATTTTTAGGGGGGTTTAAAGTTTGAGTTGGTTAGAGAAGGCAAGCCTAGGCAGGCTGCGTTGCTAGGACGATAAAGAACAGCTGTTACCGTACATTATCTATCTCATAGTCTTCTTTCTAATTGAGGTTAATTTCAACTATGATGGCAGACCTTGAATTACTAGAAATTAACTATCCCTCATAGAGTTTTAATTGCGTTTCTTTTCTGCCTGTCGCCGTCAGATAGGCTTGCCATATTTTTGGAGAGTTAAACCGGGACACATTAATATGGGATGGCCATACCAGGGGGGGGGGGGAATAAAAAGAGTACAAATTATAAGCAAAATGGTTGGTGAGTTTTAAGCCTAGCAACTAACGGGAAGGGGGAATCCTAAACTGTTAGTCTACCCAAACCTTAAAAATAAGAACGGAACTTTTTTTGCTACTTGATTTTCTTAAAACAATCTCTCAGCCAAATAGTAGTGTTTGGCAGCTGGAAGTGCTGTACAGGAGTTCAAGCGTTTTACAGTTAGATTACCTCTGATTTCTTTGCCACTGTGAGAAGTAGTAAAAATGTTGATTGTAGAAAAGTAACCGATTTAAAAAAGATTCTTATAAACATGTATTCATTACTTTTTACATCTTACAGCCTTTTCCGGGACATTGATAAAATCGGGCGGGACACCGAAACAATTGCAAAATACCGGGACAGTCCCGGTCAAACCGTGATGTATGGCATATCCTTAGGTTTTCCAGGTGAGGTAATAATATCCGGAACCCTTGCACAGCCTCCTCGCCTATAACCTTGGTAATACTTGTAAATATATTGGGTGTTACCATATGACTTCTTGGAAACATAAACTTTTAAATTTTAACGCCCATTGAATAAAATATAGTATGACGGGAACCGTGCTATAATGAACTGCACAGAATTGTATAGTAACGTAATTTTAATGAAAAATTATTTAACGCAATAAAATAACTACTTATCTGCCGTGACGAAGCACGGGTATTCAGCTAGTATAAAATAATTTTATCGGTGTCACGCGAAGTTAACAAGAAGATGTGAGGGGATAGGAGTTAATAATTTTATTTTAAAAGTTTTTATTTATTTTATTTCATTATTTTTTGTTATTATTATTTTTTTTAATGATATTTGGTGATTTGATTTAAATATTTTTATTTTTTTTAATGATATTTACTAAGGATTTCATTACTTAGAGTTTAATATATTTACACACACACACACATACACGCGCGCGCGCACGCACACACACACACACATCTTATTTAATTATATATTTTTAGATATTATTTATTAATTCAGTTGACGTTAAGAATTGGAACAGCTTATCAATCTGGTTGGGACGATCCGCTAAAATTTCGTCAATTCTATGGCCGGCCACACACTATGAGGTAGACCGGACAGGTGCACCGGACGGGTGAACCTGTCCGGTCTACCTCATAGTGTTTGGCGGCCCTATCTGATAGCTTGGCTTCTCTTCTTTGTTTATCATAGCTTTTGAAATTTATTAACAGGTGTTGAACGGTGGTTATTTGATTACATTTTTCACAAAGTGGAGGGGCGCCTCGGGTCATCAGATATGAATGGGTAATTCTTGTATGGCCAATCCTTAGGCGAGTCAGGATGCGTTCTTCTTTCTTAGTTGGTCGAATTGATGTTTGCCAAGGTGTTACTGGCTTTTTTATCATTCTCAATTTATTCTCAGTTACAGTGTCCCAGGTTTGTTGCCATTTTTCTGTAATTTTATGCTTAACATAGTTCAGAACGTCACCTTGAGGAATCCTATAGTATTCAGTTCCTTCTATAATTAATTGCCTTTTTAGCCATCTCATCAACACCTTGAGCACACCTTGAAATTTTGCTATAATGTACCTCTTGTGTAGATAAGAAGGTATATATGTGTTGGCTAGACTTACCGTGGACACACCAGATACTGCGCATAAGGGAAAGATACAAAAAATTGTTGCCCAAAAATAGAATTTTATTCAAAAGCCATCTATCATTAATGTAAAATCCTGAAAATTTTACAATGAATAATCAAGAGCCAATGGGAGTGCAGAGAACAACCACAACTGCCCAGATGATCGGTGCTCTCACTCCAGAGATGGGCATAATTTTATTTATAAATAAAAATACGAATTTATTCGTACTTCATATATTTGTGAATACGAATATAAATAAATTCGTACTTCATATATTTGTGAATACGAATATAAATAAATTCGTATTCATAAGTGTGGATACGAATTTATTTTTATTCACATATATTAAATATAAAAATACAAATAAAATTTTATTCGCAAATTTTTCTGCGAATACAAATAAATTCACAGAAAAAATTGTAAATAATCACAAAAAATGTGAATATTTACAAAACATCAAGTGATTACAAAAAAAAATCACATTAAAATATACGAATACAAATTTATTCACATTATAATTTGTGAATAACAATTTATTCACAATAAAATTCGCAAATAAATTATGAATTTATTCGTATTAAGATGATATTACGAAAGTTATTGAAGGTTTTTTCAATGTTTGTCTGATGACAAACTGTGTCACAAATTATAATGTGCATAAAATTGTATTCGTATATTTTAATGTGAGTTTTTGTAAATGTTCACATTTTTTGTGATTATTTACAATTTTTTCTGTGAATTTATTTGTATTCGCAGAAAAATTTGCGAATAAAATTTTATTTGTATTTTTATATTTAATATATGTGAATAAAAATAAATTCGTATTCACACTTATGAATACGAATTTATTTATATTCGTATTCACAAATATATGAAGTACGAATTTATTTATATTCGTATTCACAAATATATGAAGTACGAATAAATTCGTATTTTTATTTATAAATAAAATTATGCCCATCTCTGTCTCACTCACTCTTACGCAGTGTATTGCAGTCTATCATAGGCAACATTTATTTTCATGTTTCCTGATAATTAAACCCCACAAAATTGCCTGCCTTCTTGTAATTATTTTTATTTGTGGTTTTGTGAAAGAGGCTATTCATTTAATATTAAAAAAAAACTTTAAAAATGTTTGCCATATTTATTATTCGTTGTAAAATTGCCTTAATTTGCATTTTTTTTTCATTAATTATAGTTGCCCTTTAAATAAACTCTATTTTTGACCAATATTTGTTTTCTATCTTTCCCCTATTGGCAGTACCTGGTGTTCCAAGATAAGTCTAGTCAACACATATGTACCTCCTTATCTTCTACCCAAGAGGTACATTATAGGAAAAATTCAAGGTGCATAAAACACTTCATGAAACGTGCGTTACCAGACTTGCCGACTGTAACTAATGTATTTGTCCAACAGTGTGTTTACCTGTACGATACAGCTCGCACAAAGGATGGTTTACAATGATTAATACAAAGCAAAAAACCCCGGGAACTTGCCAAACTATTACTCATTCCCGCCTAAACACAACCACCGAAATAGACTCGATCTAGAGACTTACCCTAAAGGTATTCAGATCAAAGAAATTCTAACAATCCCATTTATCTGAGAGTGTTTGGTCTTGCAAAGCCAACTAGTAGGTTACCTTCTGTAGCGAGCCAAGTTTATTTTGTGGTATTGTAAGTTTGTAGTGATTTACAGAACAAAATATTTAGTATTGCCTATAATAGTTTCGTTATCGTTTTTTTTTTTGTTTTTTTTTTATTTAAAAATCAGTCCCGTAACAGGCCTCGAGGGCCCTGAGGGGCAGATACTATAGAGGTATCTGATTCATGACCATACGGCACACTAGGGAGATAGAGTGGTCAGTACTATGCTCCGGCCGCCTGATTTTCCCCTTGGCTGCTTCGACTGCTAGAGTCATTAGCACTACAAGGTACCCATAATTAAATTAATTAAAGGCTGGGTTGGCCTAGGGACGGTCAGGGATTCCGAATTCAACCCTTGAACGAAGACACTAGAAGAAAAAATCTTTAGTGCTCGCTCGGGATTTGAACTCAGGTCCTCCAGCTTATTAGTCCAGTGCTCTACCACTGAGCTAACCTCGCCCCCTTTTTTTTTTTGTATTTAAATTAAAAATCAGTCCCGCAACAGGTCACGAAGGCCCAGAGGAGCAGATACTGTAAGTTATCTGATTCTGACCGTACGGCACACTAGGGAGATAGTGTGGTCAGTACGAAGCTCCGGCCGCTCGATTTTCAACTTTGCAGGTAGCTATTAATAAATTAATTAAAAGACTGGTTTGGCCTAGGGACAATCTGGGACCCTGGATCCAACCCACGAACGAAGAATTCAGAAAATAAAGTCTTTAGTGCGCTCGGGTTTTGAACTCAGGTCCGCCAACATTTTACTCGAGTGCTCTACCTCTCAGCTATCCTCGCCCCCATCAAATATTAAATCTTGTATGTATATATGTATTTATATATATATATATATATATATATATATATATATATATATATATATATAATAAATAAACAAACTCCAAATACACCTGAATTCAAGAAAGCAAGATTAGCGCTAATGTGCACAAAAAGCCTATAACACCGAAAAATATACACGCGGCCCCTTCGACTTCCGCTCGTGAAGCTCTATTATAAATAAATAAAAATTGTTTCTCATTTTACGCCATCTTTTTTATTTATGGCAAATTCATTTTACTGCTAAAAGCAATTGAAAAAAAAATGTTAAAAACTGAGGAATACAAATGCACCGTCCAACGCAACCTAAGCAACATTTTCGACGATATAAGCACTTATTTCTCAGGATGAGATCGTCACGTCGAAAATTAATTCCGAACCATTTTTGCAGAGAATCTAATTAGCTTTCGAATGGTTACTGTCCACTTACCACGATTTCCCCTTTCGAGATACATATTTAAGGAAATTTTCGAAAACCCCAAAGCTGTTATTCTCTGTTATTTATTTTAATAATACGTATTTAATCCCAAACGTAACCAAAAGTTAATTATTAGGTTATTTAAAATATCTAAAAAATAGAATCTCCAAACCTGTTCACACTCAATCGTAAGCCCTTCAATATTTTGTTCGTCCGAATTTCGTCCAAAAAACTTGTTCCGGTATACGGATTCTATTTTTCACGAAATCAATTTCATTACAAAAATTCTATTTTTATTGCTTCTTCACAGCGAACAGACAATATATGTACAATACGTATATTGCATATATGCATAAGGTCTGAATAATTACTTGTTTAGCTGGTTTCCTCTTCATGAAGTAAAGGAGGAAACGCGCTAACAGGGGTTTTTTTTTATTAGATGTATCTATTTTTTCTTTTCTGTAAGTCCTTTTGTGGCTTTACAATGATGTTTTTAGAAGCATCATTGTTGCAATTAAATAAGAACGCAGAGCTGGCTATCCTTGAAAAACTGTAAATACATGGCAGTGTCGCTGATTTCTTCGGTTCTCTGGATTCAAGGGGAAAAATCTTTGTTTTTCGAATCGAAGAATTCGTAAGCCGGTGAAATATTTTTTGCCTTCAGTAGAAATTATGCGGGAGTCATCGCAAGCAAACTCAGTATTTTTGAGGCAATTCATGCAAGTTTGGTGTACAATTTATTTATCCATCAACGGTCAAGTTGAAGGAATAAATATGGACAGTGTCCTGGACGTGTAGCTCCACATAGAATTATACATACATACATATATATATATACATACATACATATATATATATATATATATATATATATATATATATATATATATATATATGTATGTATGTATGTATGTATATATATATATATTTATATTCCACTTTTTCTTGTTTCTTTTTGTGGCAGGGGGTCGATAAAGCGTTACACTCTTTGTTCGCATTTACTACATTATTTGGTATGTTTCGCCCGACATGTTTCGTGCCTTTTCGCACCTCTTCAGGGGCTTTCCTCAGCAACAATATTTTTTGTAAAACTTATATTTTTTACACTAATATACACCTACCCTTTTCTTAAATAAATTTACATTTGAACATATAATATTTTATCTTAAATGTTAATCCTACCTTATCAGGAAGTCCTCTCGCCATGTGTTCTTGACGTGTAGACAAGGAACGAAACATGTCGGATACCGCTTTATCGCCCCCTGCCAGAAAAAGAAACAAGAAAAAGTGGAAAATATATATCGGTTCATCTTTCACAACAATTTATATATATATGGATTTGAACTTATGGATTCATTGTTCGCTTGTTGATATAACAACAAAACACTGTTAGGACGGTCATTGAATGTGCATGATAAAAATTATTTTTAAAATAAAAGGGGTCTCCCCACGGTCTAGTGGCTAACGCCTTCAATTCTCTCTCATGCGGGAGATGGTGGGTTCGAGTCCCTCAGGCAGGAGGAATTTTCCTTATTTCAGGGTCCGTTGGGAAAATTCCCCGCTGCACCATGGATATCGGCGCTAATGGCTCAGATGTTGGTGTGCCTAAAAAAAAAAAAAATAGATATGTAAATAAATTTTTAAATTGTGGACCTTTTACCTCTTGCGGAATGTTGCTATTAAGGTTGCACTGATGAAAGAATAAGAAGTCAGCGAATGGCTGGGATTCATGGGCGTATATAGGAAATAATTTCGGAAGGCTAGGAAAATGTCGGGGGGGGGGGCTGAGACCATTTCCGGTGTATGGGGTACTAACAATTTAGATCTTGGAAGAGTTTTAGCCAACTTAAACGCTATTTTTTTTTTTTTTCTTTTTTTTACGGCGCTTCGACAAATCTTGGCCATTAGCGCCCTTAAACGCTATTACACCCAAAATAGAACAATGTTTTATGAACTAAATGATTTATTTAATTTATTTTTAAGGATTTTATGAAATTTATACCGATCAAATCATAATTTCGGGGGGGGGGGGCTGCAACCCCCCTTTATATACGCCCATGCTGGGATTCGGTGAAGGGTATAACGTAGGATCTCTTTAGCAGCCTTCTTCTGTACTAAATGCCTAGCCGTTGGAAAGCCTGGACCACGATAACTGTATGGTGACCGTGGATAAGTTTGTGTACAAGTTTTACTGGAACGCTGCGTATACTAACCAACTTGCTGAGAAAGATGCTTAGTTACTGCGTAACGGACTTTTTTTTCTGTTTTTATCTTCGTATACTTGATAAATGCAGATAGACGTTAAGTAGAATGCTGATTTCAACATCCCATCTATCATTGCCGAATCGCTCTCCACGGACTGAATCAAGATATTTTTATACAAGCTAGCTGTAGTCTTCAAGATTTCATCCAGCTGACGGCCTCATCTCCTTTATCAGAATGTAAACAAGCTGCAAGAAAATATCTGGCTTTTCTTTTTATATTTTTAGCTGCAAGGGCTATTAGGAAATAGATAAAAATTAATGTTAAACATAATATTTAGCCATTAGTCGATAAAGGAGGAAGGTAGTAAAAACGAAATGACGCGATATCAGTTGATGATTCTAATAACAATTCAACATATATATATATATATATATATATATATATATATATTTTATAAATATGGCACAGGTCGAAATAATAGTACTCCATTTTATGTACTATTTTATTTTTGGCACGCCCTACATGTTTCGTGGCCTTTATGCCACCTCCTCAGAGGCCACTAAATCCCCATGTGTGGTTAGCTCGAAACATGCAGGGCGTGCCAAAAATAAAATAGTACATAAAATGGAGTACTATTATTTCGACCTGTGCCATATTTATAAAAAATAAATAAATATACATAAATAAAGGTCAGAAATCGTGGAATTGAATATATATATATATATATTCAATTCCACGATTTCTGACCTTTATTTATGTATATATATACTCCCCTGCCATAATTATTTACAATTAGGTCAGGTGTCTGAAAAGAAGAAGAATAGCCATTGGTTGTTGGATACACCTATACCTTGAAAAATGTTTTCAAAATATGCAAATAGGTCAATTTTACGGTGATCCCGACCTCTGCCCACGCCTTCTCCGTTTCGTGTTTACTTGAATAGCCAGGAAGGTGGTAATTATTTAAAACATTGGCTTTTATACAAAATAATTTCGGGGGGGGGCTGAGAGCATTTAGGGGAATGGAATACTAACAATCTAGAACTTGGAAATCTTAGCAAGTTAAAACGCTTTTACATCCCAAAAAAATATTTTTTTCTGAACTAAGTAATTTGATTTAATTTATTTTTAAGGTATCCGGTCAAAAAGAGCAAATAGTGTGTTTCTCCCAAAATGACAGACATTCAAGAGCGGATATTTCGAAAACTAATGATATCTCGAATATTTTTATTGAATTGAACTTGCAGCATATTTCATCAGCTTTTATTTGTTATAAAATGACCATGTCGCTAGGACGGAAGGTTTCCGAGATATAAGTGAAAACCCGAAAAATGAGACCCCCCCCCCCCGGCACAAGAGCTACGGGGGAGGACTTTTGATATGTTGACCTCCTAACTAGCCCAAACAAAGTTATGAAATCAAAAATTGTGTTCCAAACATTTCCATCTATAACTCTTAGGGTGGGTTTACACTTGTTAGTTATTGCAGGAAATTTATATCAGACAGAAATTGCGACTAGTGTAAACCATGAGCAATTTATGTCTGAGATATATATTTCTATCCCGAGCAATAAGTGTCGACACTTCTATACCGTCAGGTGAATACGCTGATTATAAAGAGAGAAATAAATGTCAGACAGAAATATCTTGGTTTCTAGCTATATTGCCGAAACTTCTATACCAAGCAGAATGGACTAGACAGGACATATATGTCTGAGTGTAAACAGGCCGGACATTTATTGCAAAGCGAGAACCGTCCTATACATATCCATGACATAAATGTCTAGCTATTTCTCTCCGTATGTAAACTTGCAAGAGAATATCTATCCGACACTTATATCCTGACATATATTTCCTGCCAGAAATATCAAGTGTAAACGCACCCTAAGTTGCCTGGACTGTTAGTCGCTACATTTCAGATTTCAAGATGAACTTGAAATTATTTTTACGTTTGAAGGAAAATAAATACATAAAATAGCAAAGTAATATATATTATTGAAGGGAATGCAATACTCTACCCTCTAGCCGGTATTTATTTTTTGGGTTCATCGTTAAAGAGTTATCCGGTCAAAAAAGGGGGAAAATATGCGGCAAAAGTGTTTTTACCCAAAATGACAGACTTTCAAGAGCGGATATTTCGAAAACTAAAGATATCTCGAAAAACGTTATCCAATAGAACTTGTAGGAAATTTAATCAGCTTTCATTTGTTACAGAATAGTCATGTCGCTAGGACGCAGGGTGTCTGAGATATAAGTGAAAACCCGAAAAATGGGACCTTCTAACCCCCCCCCCCCTGGCACGAAGGCTACGGGCGAGGACCTTTGATATGTTCACCTCCTTTCCAGCCCAAACAAAGTTACGAAGCCAAAAATTGTGTTCCGAAAATGTCCACCTACAGCTGTTTTTAAGCATTCGTTGCCTGGACTGCACCATCTTACTCCATTTTACGAGATTTGCTGCTAGGTTCCTACTATTTCCCAAGGTTCCTAGCTTCATCAAGCCACCTCTCTTTTGGTCTGCTTTGCTGAAATTCTTAAAACATTCAATTGATCTTATATATCTATTATAGTCCGAGAGCCAGCAACGCACTTTTCATGAAGTGTTTTATGCATCTTGAAATTTTGCTATAATGTACATCTTGGATAGATAAGAGGGTATATATGTGTTTCCTGGACATATCTTGGAACACCAGGTACTGCGCATAGGGGAAAGGTACAAAAAAATATTTCCCAAAAATAGAGTTTTATTCAGAAGCCAACTATATTTAATGTAAAATTAAGACAACTTTACAACGAATAATAAATATGGCAGACTCTTTTAAGGGGTATAACACGTAAAAAAAAAAAAATAATAATAATAATTGTTTTTATTCTAATATTAAACGAGAGTTTTATTCGCGCTGCCATTTAAGCCGGAACAGCTGTTCAAGATCATGTGAGCAAGAACCAATGAGAGCTCAGAGAACAACCACAACTGCGCGGTGCTCTCATTCACTCTTAGGGTACGTTCATGGTGAGGATTCATTCTGCGATGCTACGATAGCTACTCCCATGAGCACTTCCCCGATGTATTCTACGTCGATGGAGGGTGTTCATGCTGACTCACCATTGCATTGGTTTTGCTGGGAGTTAAGTAACCTTCAACAGTGAATTAGCTTTTGTTTATGAAAAAGCTCTGCTTATGTTAGTGAGAAAAAATGAGCCTTTACAATTAGTTCGCAATGTTCCTGACAAAGAAAAAGGGATTGGTTTCTTACTCGGAAAAATTAATGGAATCCTATTAATTTTAGCGAGTTGGATAGACTAGAGTCACTTAAATTAATATAATTCTATTAATTGCGAGTTAGATTGGCTAGAGTTTTCTTATATCTTCTTGAGCGAGCGGAAACGCATATCATGTATTGCTTAATAAATGTAAAAGATCCAAAAAAGAGAGAGAAAAGGAATAAAATATGTTTGTTTACAAATATCGTTGTTTGTTATCCTTCATAACCTGCAAAACAGTCAACTTTAATGCTTAATAACTTTTTTCATAGTTGAGAGAATTGATTTTGATCATATTAACCTTTTTATTAATAAATATTACTTGCCATTATCTAATATGAATTATAACCGTAGATAACGAGTCAAGTAGTAAAAGATAACCAGCAAAGAACCTGTAAGCTAATCAGTAAGCTTATCAGCGAGTACGAGTAACTGTTATAAATCACTTAACTAAATAAATTCTTCAAAAGTAACTGGATGTAGTCTTCGCAAAAAGACCCAATTTTCTTTCATCTCGACAACGAAATAACCAAAAAAGAATAATCACACAAGATGAAGTAATGAGAGAGGGTAGGTGACTTGCGCACTAGAGTCCTTTTGAAGGAACCAATCACAGTCAGGCCCACATCGCGGCTTCCCTCCTTACTGCGAGGAGAAAACAAAATATTTGTTCTTCCCCGCGGTCACTGCGCGAGTGCGAGAATAGCATCGGAAGTAAGGATCCTCACTATGAACACTCCCATCTTAATACATGTGTTTGTTTTACATCGGAGCAGCGCTCATCGGAGTAGCTATCGTAGCATCGCAGAATGAATCCTCACCATGAACGTACCCTAACGGTTACGCGCAGTGATTGCGGTCTCTCATAGGCAACATTTATTTTTATGTTTCCTGATAATTATACCCCACAAAAGTGTCTGCCCTTTTGTAATTATTTTCAAATATGTTCATTGAAGGCGCTGTTTAAATTTCAGCGTGAATAAAGCACTTCATTTAATATTAAAAATAAAAACTAGGTACTTAGTTTTTTTATTTTTATTATCATTTTAACCCCCTTAAAAGTGCCTGCCTTATTTATTATTAATTTGAAAATTTCCTTAATTTGCCATTTTTTTCATTAATAATAGTTGGCTTCTGAATAAAACTCTACTTTTGGGCAATATTGTTTCGCACCTTTTCCCTATGCGCAGTACCTGGTGTTCCAAGGTATGTCCAGGAAACACATATATACCTTCTTGTCTACCCAAGAGGTATATTATAGCAACATTTCAGGGTGCATAAAACACTTCATGAAAAGTGCGTTGCTGACTCTCGGACTATTAGAGAAACGATACCTAATAAGGAAAGTAAAACTCCGTGCCCCGGTATTCGCTATGTGAATACCATTGTCTAGATAAACAAGATGGAGGTGAAAGTACCAGCTGACCAGTAAACAAAGAGCTTTGTCCTCATGGTTAGTAGCACAGCTGTTATATTCGCAATGTCTTCTTTGTCTTGTACTACAATCAGCTGACTTTTAGCACATTCTCAACCTTTTATCATCAAACAACCTGTAATAAACGGACATCGGTCCAATGTGTAAAAAAAATTTCTGATACGCAGTATCTGCGTTATCATAGCGTGTTTTAGTCCTATTTTATGCCTTGTATGACTTGGGAAGCACAGAATATTTTGACTCCTGTGCAACGAAACGGAAACCTTTTCTCAAATCGACTGAATCTTTTTTTTATGGCGATCTTTAAGGCTTTGGCAAGTTCAACTTCCGTTTACCGCGTTTTCGAGTTATTTGTGAAAACATACGAAAAACCATTTCGAACTTGACTAAAATGTTTCCTTCTTAGGTTGCAGAAGTGTACGCCATGCACTATTTTGTGAAATATTCATTTTTTTTTTTTTTTTTTGAGCATACAAAACCTTAAATGTTAGTTTGTTTACTTGTGCCTAAGGGAAAAAACTGCGAGGTCATCATTGCCCGATCTTAAATGTAGATTCGTTTTTATGGTTTCTTGAAAATGGTTTAAGATAGCTCCTTAAATATTATTCCAATACATTCACCGCGATAAATGTATTGGTATTATGTACCTGGAAGCTTTTAACTCAGAATTGTATAGACAACGATTTTTTCTTTCTCGATTTTGTCCAAAGAACGGAATGCCGCTGGGCGGATTCTGGTGGTGAAGCAACTCTACTTATTCTTCTTGAAAAAATATTTTAGTGTCAGAGCGCGAACAGACAAATTGTATATACAGTGGGTCAAAAAATTATTCATACACTTAATTTATTAGTCAATAATATTTTATTTTATTTTTCTAACCCAAACAAACTGCAGATAATTATAACAAATGACATTTGGCATTATTTTGATGCAAAACCAAAAATTAAAAACACGCTCAATTCTATTAATAACTAAAAAAGAAATTTTGGCATGCAAACAAATTATTCATACACTTAAATTAGGCGTTATGATAACTCTAAATTTTTTTCATGGGCCAATGTTTCAACTTAATACCAATAATTATTTATTTCTTATGAAACAGAACGTGTTATCTCAACATGGGAAACAGTTAAAACCTATATATTCTAAGATAATTCTAGTGAAATAGATCGCAAATCTAAGGAACTGAGTTCTTATCTTAAACATGAAATTGTTAAATTTTTTGAAGAAGGGCTGTGTTACCGATGCTCCTTATGAAAGCTGGGATTGTATTAAGCGTCCAAGCAATATATAATTAAAAAGTTTAAAACCTCATCAGTGGACAATAAAATACAAACGGAGAGAAAACTTTTGGCGAGCTTGTGATTCGCGTGAAATCATGCAGAAACTTGCAAAAGAACCCTGAAATTATTTGCTCCCTAGCTAGCAGAACACATCGCATCATGTTGTCGGAACCCTGTAACACCTTAAACCGTGGGGTACTGGCTACATAAAGCGGGATATAGTGGTAGAGCAGTTAAAAATATACCTTTTATAAATTTAAAAATTCTACAAAAAAGAAATGTTTTCCCGGGATCATCCCGCTTTGATTTCGGAAAAATGTGTTGTTTTCGGACGAGAGGAAGTTCAAAGTTTACAAATCCCTCAAACAGAGATTTTTTTGGAGGCAAAAGAGCAGAGCTTTCAAAGCAAAACATCTCCATCCTACTGAGAAGTAAGACAGGGCTAATGTCATGGTTTCAGAGTTGGGCAAACGTTAGCGCGCGCTAATACCTAATACCTTCCCGCTAATTTAGCGGTACTGATAAGAGCCTGCGCTAACGATTAGCGCATAGCGACGGCAGTGCGCTAATCGCTAATTCATTTAAAATGTTTAAATATCTTTGTAGCTAACTAGGAGGAATATTGAAGGTGGAATAAAAAAATGATATTGAAGGTTGAATAAAAAAAGGAAGAATAGGAGGAATATTGAAAGAATAGGAGAATAGGAGGAAGAATAGGAGATATTCCTCCTAGTTAGCTACAAAGATATTTAAACATTTTAAATGAATTAGCGATTAGCGCACTGCCGTCGCTATGCGCTAATCGTTAGCGCAGGCTCTTATCAGTACCGCTAAATTAGCGGGAAGGTATTAGGTATTAGCGCGCGCTAACGTTTGCCCAACTCTGCATGGTTTGAGGTTGCATGAGCGCCAGTGGAGTAGGCGAACTTTTAAAAATTAATGTTTATTTGAATGTGTTGCGAGGTAATTTTAAAAAAAGGTGTGCGAAAGGTAGGAATAGACAGCACCTATTTGTTCCAGCAGGTCAGTGATCTCAAACATACCGGGGAAAAACAGAATGGCTATTGTACAATGTTTGCCAAATGCTGCAAACACCGCCTCAATCACCAGATCTTAACCCCTTATAACATTTATGGGCATTATTGAAGTTAAAAATTTCAAGAAGTTCATGTTCCTAAGGGAAAGAGTTAATTTATAACTATTAGAGAGCTTGGGCAGAAATCGACTGTCAGGAGAATAACGAACGCCTAAAAACAATGCCCAGAAGTCTTTTAGCTGTCATAAATCAGAAGGAGTATCCTAGTAAGGGAGTAGAAGGTGGTTTAAGTACTATAAACGTTTTAGTAGTATCTTTATTTTTTGTTTCATAGCTGTATGAATACTTTTTTTGCTTATAACATTTTCAAATTTTGATGCTGACTTAATTCTATGAGGTATTACATTTCAGTGCTGTATAAACTTAATGTCAAATGCCCTCTGTTATAACTATCTGTTCGAAGTTCTAAACTGTTAGTATTGCATATCCCGGAAATAGTCCCAGCCCCCCCAAATGATTTCCGATATAACCCCATGGTTACCAGTAACAGCAGTGTAATGGTGATTTTGTCCCTCATAGCGTAAACTCTATGAGGGACAGTTTATTTCTAGTAATTCAAGGACTACCATCATAGTTGAAATTAACCTCAATTAATAATAATACTATGAAGTAGATAATGTACGGTAACAGCTGTTCTTTATCGTCCTAGCAACGCTTGCATGTTCTAACCAACTAAAACTTTAAACCCCTCTAAAAATACTTAAACATTTGAATATCAAAAAATCCTTTCTTAGCGAGCGTCTGCATGCTAAAGAGAGTGTCCATGCAAAATTTCTAATTTTTCTGTCGAGTGGTTTGGGCTGCGGGATGATAGGTCAGTGATCTCAAACATACCGGGGAAAAACAGAATGGCTATTGTACAATGTTTGCCAAATGCTGCAAACACCACCTCAATCACCAGATCTTAACCCCTTATAACATTTATGGGCATTATTGAAGTTAAAAATTTCAAGAAGTTCATGTTCCTAAGGGAAAGAGTTAATTTATAACTATTAGAGAGCTTGGGCAGAAATCGACTGTCAGGAGAATAACGAACGCCTAGAAACAATGCCCAGAAGTCTTTTAGCTGTCATAAATCAGAAGGAGTATCCTAGTAAGGGAGTAGAAGGTGGTTTAAGTACTATAAACGTTTTAGTAGTATCTTTATTTTTTCGTTTCATAGCTGTATGAATACTTTTTTTGCTTATAACATTTTCAAATTTTGATGCTGACTTAATTCTATGAGGTATTACATTTCAGTGCTGTATAAACTTAATGTCAAATGCCCTCTGTTATAACTATCTGTTGATATTTTGCCTTAAAAAATCAACAACAAAAATTACAGCCAATAAATTTAGTGTATGAATAATTTTTTGACCCACTGTATGTGTATAGATAGATAGGAAGATAGAAAAATATATATGTAACTAGCCGAATACCCGTGCTTCGTCACGGCAGGAATGTAGTTATTTAATTGCGTTAAATAATTTATCAGCAAAATTAACGCGACTTTTGCAGTTTATTATAGCACGGTTTCCGTCATAATTTATTTTATACATCAATTGTTAAGTAATCAAAGTATTATGTTTCTTGACACTGGGGCGCTCCGGCCAGTGCCAAGAAATAGATAACCTAGAGATAACGCATTATCTATAGGTCACCAGCATGGGCGTATATAAGGGGAAGAGGGTTGAGGGGTTTGCAGCCCCCCCCCCCGACATTTTGATTTGATGGTAAAAATGCGTCTTAAAACCCTTAAAAATAAATTTAATAAGATTACTTAGTTCATAAAAAATATTTAATTTAAGTTGTAATATCGTTTTATAGTTGCCTAAAACTATTCGAAGTTCTAAACTGTTAGTATTGCATACCCCGGAAATAGTCCCAGCCCCCCCCCCAAATGATTTCCGATATAACCCCATGGTTACCAGTAACAGCAGTGTGATGGTGATTTTGTCCCTCATAGCGTAAACTCTATGAGGGACAGTTTATTTCTAGTAATTCAAGGACTACCATCATAGTTTAAATTAACCTCAATTAATAATAATACTATGAAGTAGATAATGTACGGTAACAGCTGTTCTTTATCGTCCTAGCAACGCTTGCTGCCTAGGCTTGCATGTTCTAACCAACTAAAACTTTAAACCCCTCTAAAAATACTTAAACATTTGAATATCAAAAAATCCTTTCTTAGCGAGCGTCTGCATGCTAAAGAGAGTGTCCATGCAAAATTTCTAATTTTTCTGTCGAGTGGTTAGGGCTGCGGGATGATAGGTCAGTGAGTGAGTGGTATTTGACTAATATATAGTAGACTAACTGAATACCCGTGCTTCACCACGGCCGATAAGTATTTTTTATATTGAGTTAAATAAGATATGATCAAAATTAACGCTACTACATAATTTCGTACAGCTTATTATTGCACGGACTTTAAAGTTACCCAGGAAACACCATGTGGAGGTAACCATTTCCGTTGGCAAAACAAATACAACAACCGCTTAAAAAGTTAAGTAAATAGAGACAAATACACCGTGAAAAGCATAAAACTAACAAATTTGAAGTTTTAAGCACTTTTCTCTTCGATTGACATCGCCCCACCAAACATTACAACAGAATCTTATTGTAGAGAATTTAGTAACCTTTCGAATAGCCGCCCTCCACTTACTACGAGTTCCCAACCGTTTTCGAGATATTTTAGAAAATATACTGATCCGAAAACTTTGTATCGCCATTCATAACATTTTTTTCCATATACTTCGTTTCTGAATACCCAAACAGAAAATTAGTTTTGAAAAGTATTTCTATCAATTTCTCTGGCAAATGGCTACACAACTCGCTTAAAAAATGGTTTCATTCGTTTTCCTACGTTAAGGAATCTTTCGGACAAATTTCGCTCCAAAAGCCATGTTCCAGTAAACGGATTCAACTGGTTAATGAACTTGACATTATAAATGAGAAAAAAGATTTTTGTACCAAATGTTATCAAAAGCGAACCATTTTTGAGCCGATGAGGAACTTCTTAATAATTCAAACCCCCCTAAAAGTACTTAAAAATTTGAATATAAAAAAAATCTTTCTTAGCGAGTGCTTACACTCTAAACGTATTGTCCGTGCAAAATTTCAAATTTTTGTGTCAAGTGGTTCGGGATATTATTACCTCGGATGGGCCATCATCAGGGCGTAAACTCTATGAGGGACAAAATCACATTTTATTTCTAATAATTCAAGGACTGCCATCATAGTTGAAATTAACCTGGATTAAAAATAATACTATGAAATAGATAATGTACGGTAACAGCTGTTCTGTTATCGTCCTAGCAACGCATGCTACCTAGGCTTGGCTGCTATAACCAACTAAAACTTTAAACCTCCCTAAAAATAGTTAAAAATTCGAATATCAAAAAATCCTTTCTTAGTGAGTGCCTACGTTATATAGGGAGTGTCCAAGCAAAATTTCAAAATTTTCTGTAGAGCGGTTTGGGCTGGGGGATGATAGGTCAGTGAGTGAGTGAGTGGTATTTGACAAATATATAGTAGATTTGTTTAAACGTGCTCTAACTGCAACAAAAATGACACAAAAATATATTGTCTAAAACAAAAGATCGTCTATATAAATACATATTTTCTTGTATTTACGTACCAGTTTTTATTTATATTGTTTGGCGCTGATTATTTTTCAATATTGTACTGCATGTATGAAGTAGGTCAGCTACTAAATTTATGAATGAAGTTAACAAGCCACCTTTTTACTAGTCCCTCCCATTAATGGAGTTACAAACTAGCATGTGTTGTAGTATAACAGCTGTTAATTAAATACAGGCCTACCATCCGTGCAGCGTCCAATCACCTTGACGTTTGGAGGCCACGTGTGCACTCCTGTGCATACCTTTTCACGTGATGGCTTGCATTCGAATGTCTGTATTCTTTATTATTCACTCATCTCTTTTTGCTATTGTCTTCTGGTGCCCTGCCTTTGTAGAAAAATTATTTTGTATCTTTATTTTAAGATGCAAAGTACCTCATTTTTTTTTTTTTTTTAATACCGAGAATTGAACCCGGGACTTTCGATTATACGTTCTACTAGTATTGATTATACGTTCTACTAGTATTGATTATACGTTCTACTAGTATTGATTATACGTTCTACTAGTATTGATTATACGTTCTACTAGTATTGATTATACGTTCTACTAGTATTGATTATACGTTCTACTAGTATTGATTATACGTTCTACTATTATTGATTATACGTTCTACTAGTATTGATTATACGTTCTACTAGTATTGATTATTTTTTCTGAAGAAATTACGCGTCGCTGTGTGTTTACTTGATTGATATTTAATTAACCACTAAAAATTTGGTTTTTACCGGGAATCGAACCCGGTACTTTTGATTATTCAATTTTTTTAAATTGATTATTTTTTTTCTGATGGAATTCCTCGTCGAACAATATACAACACTAATGAAATTTAATTTAAATTAAATAAAAATTTGGTTTTTACCGGGAATCGAACCCAGTACTTTTGATTATTCAATTTTTTGTTTAATTGTTTATTTTTTCTGATGCAATTCAGCGTCGAAAAATGTGCTGTATATTGTCGAACATTAAACAACACTAATAATATTTAATTTATATTGAATACAAAAATGGTTTTTAGCGGGAACCCGGTACTTTTGATTATTCATTTTTTTTGTTATTGATTATTTTTTCTCATGCATTACGCGTCGAATGATATAAATCATTAATGCCTAAGTCAAACCGTTGAATTGATGCCAGGATTTTGGGATTTTGCCACACTGTGCGACTTTTCGAACCGCAGTTTTTTTTTTTTTTTTTTTTTTTTTTCCCCAACGAGCCTTGAGATGAGAAAATTCCTGCCGGAGGTGGGGATCGAACCCACCATCTCCCACTTATGAATCCAAGGCGCTAACCATTAGAACACGGGAGACCCCCATTATAATTATTAAATTATATATGGTAACTCATAAGATGTTTTAAACAATTTTGGAGAGAAACTCCTGCCAGTTTTTTTCAGGAATTATTTCCCACATTAAAGTAAAGCCGCTGTGTTGGACATTATTCACTACATGTTCTATTTCATAAATATAACATGTATTCCATTACGAGTTGCAGATAGTTAGGCATTGAGTTGATAAGTCTTGTAGAAAATGTACGATTTTCAGAAAAAAAAAATCTGTATCCCTAACGTTTCTGCGTGCTCTTGAGCAGCCTTCTTCAGCAACAAATGCCTACGCGATGGAGGAAAATATTTTAGCTTATACAGTAGAACTTGGATAATTCGAACCCCTAGGGATCGATAAAAAAGTTCGAATTATCTAAACTTCGAATTACAAAAGTTTGAAAATTAAGGATTAAAAATTGAACTTCATATTTTCACATTTTTTAATTTGAAAAAAAAATGCTTTTTATTCAAAGAAAAACAAACATATCATAAATTGATGATTACGTACATAAGTACTAAATAATTGATCAAAAAAGTAAAAATAAAAGTCTATTATTTTGAAAAAAAGTCATTTTCATCGAAAAGAATCTTTTGATAAAGTGTTTGGAGGAATTCCAAAGTCCTTGGCAATTTCAGAGTTTTTCTTAATTCCTTTTTCGACTTCTTTAATCGCAATGTTCTCTGACAACGTTAAAGTTTTATAACTCCTAGGCTTCGACATCTTACATCAACAACTCACAGAACTGCACTGTACGCCGGAAATTCAAGGTACAAACAATAAATCAGATCTAGGCACTGATTGACTTATATCTTAATACAAAATGAAGATAGGAAGAACGGCGGAAGGTAATTCTAGGATAAAAGGACCCGATGGAGTTATAACAACCCCGGAATGGAGGAAGCGCGACCCACCACTTAACAGAACTCCTACGAGTCCAAGAACTAGACTATGAGACCGCCGCGCTTCTTGTCCCGGAACCCCTACATCCGTATCTTACTATCCTTCTTACCCGAGGGGAGAATATTTAATAACAAGATTTAAGATCGACCGTCTCCCTGTCCACTTCCTATTGGAGGTAAAAAATTCGAATTATCCAAAATTTTATTCGAATTAACCACGATTTTTTTACATTGTTTATGCCCTAAATTCTAGGGACCGAGAGAAATATTCGGATTAAAGACGATTTCGAATTATCCATGTTCCACTGTATTCTAAAATTCTTCATATTTTATCCTTGTTCTCGAAAGACAACACTAGAAGATGAATTCTTTAGTACGTGAACGAGTTTCGAAGTCCTTTATTACATTAGTCCAGTGGCTCACCACGGTGGCTTTCTTAACCCCTCGGATTGATTCAAAAGTGTCAGTAATTTATAGAAACATTACCCCATTATTTATGACTTATGTGATTCTGAAACGTCCACATGTCGTCATATTTACCAAATAGTTATGGACAACTACTGTTCGCCTATTAATACCGATGGCTTTTAGGCGAAATAAACACTTTAGGTGTTTTACTTGCTAATAAAATTTATTACTTTGCGATTTTAATGAGCTAAAGCGAGAAGAATTCCGTTTTTATTGTTCGCCCTTTCATTTACTCTTATTATTGTCCACTTCTATTTTTTAATTAAAATTGTATTCAAAAAGTACTTATTTACACTACTGCTGATCTATTAATGTGTTGCTAAAAAATAATGAATTGTGTTGATGTATTATTAAATTGAAGATTTCTGAAATAATATTGTTCTTGTACATTTATCGGTATGAAATATTAACAGATATTTGATTTCGATTAATTATAATAGCAATCTATGTTAGGTTTCATGTCAGGGTTTTTTCTTGAATAACTTTTTCTCGGATGAAATGTTTCTTGTGTGCCAAAATTGTGAACAAATAGTCTACCGTTGAGATTGAGAAGGTGTAGATGATCGGGCTCATCGACATAAAAACACACACACACACACATATATATATATATAAATATATATATATATATAAATATATATATATATATATATATATATATATATATATATATATATATATATATGGGAGCGAGTTTAGCTCAGTGGTAGAGCACTGGGCTCTATGCTGGAGGACCTGAGATCAAATCCCGAGCAAACACTAAAGATTTTTTCTTCTAGTGTCTTCGCTCATGGGTTGAATTCGGCCTCCCTGACCGTCCCTGGGCCAACCCAACCTTTAATTAATTTAATAATGGGTACCGTTAAAAAAAATTAATTAATTAATTAATTAATGGGTACCGTTAAAAAAAAATAAAAAAAAAATAATGGGTACCTTGGTGCTAATGACTCTAGCAGTCGAAGCACCAAGGCGAAAATCAGGCGGCCAGAGAATAGTACTGACCACACTATCTCCCTAGCGTGCCGTATGGTCGTGAATCAGATACCTCTACAGTATCTGCCCCTCAGGGCACTCGTGGCCCGTTACGGGACTGATTATATATATATATATATATATATATATATATATATATATATATATATATATATATATATATATATGTGTGTGTGTGTGTGTGTGTTTGTGTGTGTGTGTGTGTGTTTGTTTGTGTGTGTGTGTGTGTGTGTGTGTGTGCTCGCGTGCGTGTGTGCGTGCGTGCGTACGTGCGTGTGTGCGTGCGTGCGTACGTGCGTGTGTGTGTAGCCGTAATCTATCTATACATATAATAAAATTCTAACGGATCGCTATCTTTACATGGAAGATTTATGGAAAAAAATACTTTTGGGGGCCTTTATCAGCGCAATAGTACCCAAAACAATGATTTTTAGAATTTTTGTCTGTTTGTGCGTATGTCTGCTCTCTCTCAGACACTCTATACACACTAGGGTTTAACAATCCCTACGTTTAGCAAGACTGTAAGCTTGATCCCCGATTGCTATACGTCTAATATCGTGTGTAGAGAACCATTACTGTAAAGGAGATTTTTTTTTAAATACCCATACGACGGTGTTTATAATCCAAAATAAACCAAAAGATACATCCAAAAATGCTGCCCTAAGTCACTATCCACGCGGACGACGTCGCGGCCACAGCTAGTATACACACACACACACACACACACACATCTACCTTCTTTTTCCCTAAGAACGACTGGTCAAAGTAAAGCTTCAAAGATAATCCCTGTTTTCTAGTCTGCTAACTTCGGAAAGCGGAAAACTCAGCTCCTAGAGCTGACACAACTCTACCGTGAATAGTTAAAACTTTACGCTTCTAGTGGCCTTGGAATCTACAGGAAATATACCATCTTCTGTGGAGTGGATCCTTATGGTCTCACTTTATAAGGAGCTGAGTAGTCTATGCTCAAGTCTCAGTGAGGCGAAAATACAACAAGAAAGGGTTTTAGCGCGGTTCCTCCCTCGCTCTATAATCATATGGAGCAATGCGGAAGTGCCTAGGTAAAATGTCCTCTTTTCTGGCTCTAAAATACCATTGGATCAAATTTGTGTGCGTATATATATATATATATATATATATATATATATATATATATATATATATATATACACACACACACACACACACACATACATACATACATATTCGCCTGTTGGCTCTGAAGCTGCCTCAAAAATGGTCCGTTTTTGACGAAATTTGGTACAAAAATACTTCAAGTTTTTTTTTTGTGAAGGTGTTTTGTTGTTTGGTCAATCCATTTCTTATGTCCAACATTACCCCCAATGTCCAACATTACTGTCGGATTGCTGCTCCCAAACGCTAAAAAAAAACAAAAAAACAAACGAAATTGTTTCAAAGTAAAACGCTCCGCTCGGAACCTCTGCTTGTGTGCACGGTCCCAGTCGGCTGCATGGAATTGAGCCTGTCGCTCCAAAACGCTCCGCTCGGAACCTCTGCTTGTGTGCACGGTCCCAGTCGGCTGCATGGAATTGAGCCTGTCGCTCCAAAACGCTTGGCTTCACTGTATGTGTATTTCTACCCTAACTGTTTATATTCTAAGCTTTCCAAATGACACAAGGGATAAGAAAGGAAACGCACTAAGATGACGCCGTTCCTGCGAGTCGGACTTTTTAAAGTCAGCCGAAGGAAATTCTTGTTGTGTTCTATGCAGTGTTTCGCCCTCAGCAATAAGACCACAGCGATGAAGGATTATATTGAAACTTAGAATTTGATAAGGTTAGTGTGTATTGATAAGAGAATTCCTCAAAAGCCTATCTTCTCTAACCTAGTTTATTTATCAATATCAGGACTTATTCCACAAAATCTAAAACTCATATCGGAACGGCTTTATGATATTTGAAATAATATTTTAATACTTAACAAAAAGTTCCATAACTTACACCGATATGCATGATTCTGCAGTTTCCTCCAAAATAGGTCTACTGAACTAAATTTGATGTGTTGATTCCAAAACTGTAATCGTGTTTTTTTTTGTTTTTGTTTTTTTTTATCACGTACCATTTTTGCACAATTAGTAGTTATAATTAAAATTTTTTAATGTGAATATGGAACTTAAAAGGTACCAGAAAACGAAGAAACTGTTCGTAAGGAACAGTAAAACAGACAACAATATATGCCTTATTTTAAGTCCAATTCCTGCAAATTTAGCTCGAGTAAACATATTATAACTTAAAATTACTTTTAGAAAAAGTAAAATATCAACATAAGTTCTTATTCTGATCAACATGCTCAAATCAGGAATAATGACACATTAAAATAAAAACCCCAGACAAAAAGTTAAATTTTGCAGACCAGTGTCATCCATTCCCCACTTTAGTAATGGATGTAATAAATTTATTCTTGTTCTACCTTCTTATTCTAAATTCGAGAGCGATTTTTTTTTTTTTTTTTTTTTTTTTTTTTTTTTTTTTTTTTTTTATAGTTTGTGTTTTTAGACATATGTCAACCACTTGGGTCATGGATGTCTCAGTTCGAAGACTCCTTTGATCTTATATATCTCAAATGGCATATTATTTCAATATGACAATTGATATGATAGGACTATCATATCAATTGCTACTTGAAGATAGATTGATAGATTGAGAAGATCGATATAGATTGAAGATAGATAGGAGGAGATTGAGGCATATATATATATATATATATATATATATATATATATATATATATATATACATACATATATGTATGTATACGCATACACACACACGTGTATATACATATATATACATACATACACACAAATATCTATAAATTAAATATGTCGGATTAACTCAGTTCTTTCTAGGAAAGCAAATAATTTTGTTAAGTGATTTGAGTTATTTCCCATAAGTTCCCTTAGGTCAGTGGGCAAATCTAACTGTTCTCTTTCTTTTATGTAGCCCCTGGATTCGGTGAGGATATGTTTTACGGTTAGATGTACTCCGCAGTACTGACATATCGTTGGTGGTTCCTTTGCCATAAGATAGCCTTGCGTCAGTCTTGAGTGTCCTATTCGTAGCCTGGTCAATGTCACTTCCTCTCGTCTTCTGCCGCGTATGCTGCTACTACATGCATCTACATCTTCCTTTATTTCACATAGCTTTTCCCCTAACTCCATCCTATTCTATTCTTGGAACCTATTCTTGGAGTGCACCTTTATGATGAGCGATTATTTTTTACTACTTCGTCTTTCCATTCCATATTCCAGGCATTATGATTGTGTACCATAATTAAAAATATTTGATATTATATGTAAGTAGGGTGGGGAAGGATGAACGGATTCTTGAAAAAACTGGTAGGAGTTGCTGTTCAAAAGTTTTTAAAATATTATTCCAGACATTTCGAACCTATTTAGGTTTATCATCAGGCATCTTATATTAAGTTGTGTTAAAAGTCTATTGTGGTTTTAAATTTGGTTTTAAGGTCCATAAATATTAAATTTTGAGAGTCAACACTAAATCCAGGTATGAATCTTCATGATTTGTTGAGTGGACAAGTTATATTTACACTCAGTGTTGGGCAAAAATTATTCAGAATGATGAATAAAGAATAATGAATAAATGTATTATTTTATTCATGAATGAAGAATAATTACTTTTATTCATTATTCGTTATTCTGTGAATGAAGTTTATCTTTTATTACCAAATTATTCAAATGATCAAACAGAATAAACATATTTTAGTGAATAATGATAGATTTATTATAATGTTGGCTGCCGGAAATATGTATATATATATATATATATATATATATATATATATATATATATGTGTGTGTTTGAGTAGGATTAATCAGTATACTAAGAAAAATAAAAATAATAACGAATAATGAATAACGAACAATTCTGTGAATAATCCATGATGTACCGTGTGAAAGGGATAATTCAGTCAATTATTCATTATTCACTAAATATTTATTTGAGTAATCATTCGAATAATACTTTATTCGAATAATGCCCAACACTGTTTACACTTAATATAACACTGTTTGAATGTAACTCTTCCACTCGACAAATCGTCATTCTTACCCGTATTTAATGTTTACTTTCAAAATTTAATATTTTACGACCTTAAAATTAAATTTAAATTTACAATAGACTTTAACACAACTTAATATAAGATGCCTGATGATGAACCTGATTCGGCTGGAAACGTCGCCGATACAAGCTCATGTTTCAAACAATTTTGGACAGCAACTCCTGCCAGTTCCTTCAAGTTTTGATGCTAAATTTTGTTGATTGTTTAACGGGGTTTAATCTGGTAAAGGACTACAGGATTATTACTCCTCGCAATATAGCTTTTTCTACAGATGTCCCTTAGCATTATGTAGTCTTGTTATAAAAATTGTACTGTTGAAATATTAAATTTGTTAATTTTTTTCTACATTCCTATATATTTTATTATATATTCTTGGCGGTATATTATATTTATGGATCAAATGTTTGCAGACTGGACATTCCTTATAAATGTGTTCAATAGTCATTTTGGTGTTACAATTAGAGCATTTTGAAGGTTCTTCTTTTGACACCAAATATCTGAGGTTATCCTTGAGTGTCCAATCCGAAGTCGGTTAATATCTACCATTGTCTTGGTGTATGATTCTTAATGTACATTATTTGAATCGATCCATGCAAAAAGAGCTTCAGTCCATTTTTTTTACAAATATGAGTTAGTGATGGATTCGTTGTCTCGGACGGTCACTACACATTTCTATGTTAAGAGGACTTTAGTCCAATACATTTCCCATAGAAAGACATGTAGCAAAAAAATTCATTACCAGCAATGCTGCACATACCTTTCGTTTACGCCACGGTCTTGAGGGTCTAGTGTTCCCTCCCAATCCTGCCCAGGAGGGAAGGTCCCCATCAAGCAGAAAATCATTGAAGACATTAAGAAGTTGATGCCATACGTTTAAGAAGAGCACAAGAATTTTTACAATGAAATATTGGGTTGACCAACAACTATAAACATAGATGAAGAAGTTCAAGACGATTAAGCATTACAATACTTGTTGTATGTAATTGTTGTTTTATTCAGAATTGTAAAGTTCTTCGGTAATTCTTTCATTTTCAGTTGTCAAAATTGTCAATGTAAGTTATACCTTACTAACTAAATTATTAAAATTAATTAAAAAAGAAAATCTGCTATATTTTGTTTTTGTTGGAATAAATATTTCGAGATTGAACCTTTTGCTATAGAAGTGAGGGAGAGAAGTGAGATGTCTAAAGCTGCCTTTCGCCTCACTGCGGTATATATATATATACATATACATACAGAGTAGGTGCTTAGTTGGGATGTTATGTTAATATATAAGACATTATTATTTAACGTAAACTTTTACAAACATGAAACAACCAAACAAAAACTCAGAGTTTTTTTCCTATTCTCGTAGCTAATTTAGTGGCTCCTTCCCAGATTGCATATTTATTTAATTTCTTCGAAAATAAATTATCAATCGTAAATTTTGTAATATATACATTACAAATTTTATTATTTATTTTTATTTATTTATTTATTATATCTTCACTCCGTTTGGAGGCCACTTTATTTTCTTCTTCTTGTCCTATTTTTTTGGTGCCTCATAAGCCCCCTTTTCACGGGGCAATGATACGAAAGTGGAATTCGTAGAATTGCCCCGTCTGAACGAGGTGGCGTGAGTTTGCGTCTGACATCATCGGGTGTCAGGCAAATTCACGAACGGTATTGAAACATGTTTGATTTTCAAGCTTGGTCACGAATCTCACCAGTCACTTGTGCGATCTCAATGCAACAAGTGTTTGTTTTTTGTTTTTTTTTAAATTAAAAATATGAAATGTCAGACTCATTGTCTTGCGTAATTTAACTCAAAGACGATGAAACTTTGAAATTTTTAGAATAATATGCAAATGAGATGATTTTATATGATCCATCTTGCAAAGAATATAAAATTTGAGAATTCACAAAACGAGACAACTGTTTGTATAGAGAGCGTGTGTGTGTATTTCGTACTCTATAAAAAAAAAAATCTTTTGAAAGAGTCCCCAGATTTTGTGATTTGAAAGGACACTAATATCAGTAGAAAATCAAACTGCTCTTTCGTCATTTGAAGTAGATTGTAAAAATCTTCAGGGTAATCATATCGCAGCTCCAAATCTTATAAATTGGTTGACCCCATAATCCCTCCTGTTTTTAATCCACTCTCTCAAACACCAGCGTTTTTTCTTCCGTTTTATAATATTTACGTGACATTCTCTTTACTTATTGGCCAAAATACTTTATTGTAAAAGCTCCTCCATGATTTGCAAGCAATTACTGAAGCGTGATTCGTGGTCGTTTGTGCGATCATTGCTATATCACGCTTCATCCTCACCTGTTTTTTTTTTTAAGGCAAGAACCACGAAAGCGAGATCAAAAGCAAACCAGCTTTCGTATTATTGCCCCGTGAAAACCTAGCTTTAAGGTACTCTTCTTGGCTGTTAACTTAGGGTGCGTTTACATCTGATAGTTATTGCAGAATATTTATGTCAGACAGAAATTGTGACTAATATAAACTGCAAACAATTTATGGCTGAGATATATATTTCTATCACGAGCAATAAGTGTCCGTTTAGATCTGACATTTCTCGTAGAAAATATATCTCAGGTGTCCAATGGATAATTATTATAATCGACACCTGAGATATATTTCCTGTGGGAAGTGTCAGATGTAAACGCACCCTAAGGTGTCTCTGGCATTATTATTCTGTATAGCTCGGCTGTATATGGCCCTGAAGTTAATAGGCGTGAATGTATATATGCACACACATGTGTATCAACTTCAGGGCTATATTAAGCCAAAGTATAAAGAAGAATAATGCCAGCTATACCTCAGTTCCCAGCCGAGAAGAGTACCCGAAGAGGCACCAATAAATAGGGCAAGAATGTAAAGAAACGTAGCCTCCTGACTGACTTTTTAATCATATCTTGATAATGATTAGATATTGGTTTTGAAATACATTAATTATGTGATATACAAACAAGTACCAATATAAACATTTATTTTTATTGCATTCTTCTCAACTACAACAAAAACCACATCACCTTGAATCGTTCAATGATTTCGTCATCTGCGCCAAAGAAGATGCCAATTTTTTTTCAAGCCAATAGACAATTAGTATAATTGGGCTATTTATATAAATTTTCTGCTAGTTTAAAAATTAATTGGGATCTTCTTTGCCTAATTAGAAAAAATAAATTCAAGGTACGCCGGCTTTTTTCGTCTGAGCATATATCTATTTTCGAGAAAGGTTGTCTACAGGTTATCGCCCTTTCTAGCCAGAATTGGGCTGACGCCTTTTTCCGAAGAAAACTTACCAGCCCTAGTGGAAATCGAACCCTTTCAACCCTCATATTTATGTATTTGTCAATATATTATGTGGCATCCGTCTAATTGATGATTCCTTTTCAGCGCGATAACAATATATATAGTCGGTACTGTTTCTCTGGGCCAATGGGGTTTTCAGGCTGGTCTCTAGCAGCTTGAAATATTCTGCGATTTCGATCGAATTTGGTGCACAAATACTTTGTCTGGTTTGAAATGCTAAATTCGTAGCATTAGTAGAATGGCGGACAGAGAGTGTTGGCGTGGGTGACAAATGATTTCTCGAATAAAGCTATACGGTGGGAAGGAATATAAAGATCGGAAGGACGAGATCGGGTGTTACGGGAGTGAACAGAGGATTTAAATTTAAGAAGTTGAAAAATATAAGAAGGTCTACGGGATTGAATATCTTGTTAAAGGACTGAGCCGAGGTGAATTACTGGCTACGATAAACAGGGAATAGCAAATTCAACTCTTGATAGCATGGTCTCTGGGAATCCCGACGATAAAACGAATGAAACAGTTCGTGAGGCGTTTGAGGTTTGCCTTAAGATCGCCTGAGAGTCCACCACAAACAAAACACACAATAGTCGTACTAGGGGAATAAGGGTGAGGTTACAAGGAGTTGACGTGTATCTGTTGGCAGGAGATGGCTGGAGAAGTTGAGCTGTCTCAGGATAAATATGGATGGAAGGGAAATTTCATTTTCCGAGGACGGGTTTTGACAAATATGATTCCAAGGTTTTAACTGATTTACAGTATTTGATACGGATTCCACAGTTAGGTAATTGGGACTTCAGTAATGCTGTCCCAAGAATTAAGCTACTGTTCATAGACCATGGTAAGAGTCAGCGTCCTGTCCTTACTGTTTGAAAATTTTTGTTGGGACATAAGCACTGTTGAGCAATAGCATTAAGCTGATTTACATAAGTCGTGGTAGGTGGCAGCAGACCGTCCTAACTGTTTGGTAATTCTTGTCGGGACTTGAGTAAAGCTGGCTAATAGCATTAGGCTACTGTACATATACCATGGTAAGAGCCAGCATCTCGTCCTAACTGATTGGTAATTCTTGTTGGGTCTTGTGTAATGTTGGCCAATAGCATTAAGCTACTGTACGTATACCATGGTAAGAGCCAGCATCCCGTCCTAACTGTTTGGTAATTCGTGTTGGGTCTTGAGTAATGTTAGCCAATAGCATTAAGCTACTGTACAGGGTGTCACAAAAATAATGGGCATCCGTTGGCCAGATGATTCTCCAATCGGTCACCATTTGTCGATTGGAATGAAATGGCTCACGTATACGCTGTTAATGGTCATTTTGACCATAGTTTCTGACCTATGGTGCCGCTGACTTTTTTTCTTCCTCATGACTCGTAGATTCGAAATATGCAATAAAAATATTTGATCTTGAATAACATTTCAAGGTCAATGTTGCGGGGGTCAATATGTTGGTTATTTTTTCCGATCTCGCATTGGAGAATCATCTGGCCTATTTTTGTTACACCCTGTACATAGACCATGTTAGGAGCCAGCATCCCATCCTAACTGTTGGGTCTTGAGTAATATTAGCCAATAGCATTAAGCTACTGTACCTACACCATGGTAGGAGTCAGCATTTCTTCCGCAATGTCGGCCTATACCATGAAACTACTGTACATAGACCATGGTAAGAACCGGCATCCCGTCCTAACTGTTTGGTAATTCTTGTCGGGCCTTGTGCAATGTTAGCCAATAACATTAGGCTACTGTACATAGACCACGGTAAGAGCCAGCTTCCCGTCCGAACTACACGGCGACAGAAGGAATGAATGAGTTGGCTGTACGGAGCACGACGCCAGAGTGGGGATGAAGAGGAAGAGAAGTCTAGTCAGTACGCCTTTGGCTTCTGTGTTGGAAGGTGGTTATAGACTCTCTCTTACAATCCGCACATCCGAAATGCTCATAAAGGATCATACGGACAAAGCATTAGTCAGACAAGTACCTTCCAATGAGTGAGTACACAAACCATAAAAATTATTAATTTACACTTCTATATTGCTAGGAAAAATCGTCAACACTTATTTAATATTTTAACGTTCATCTTCACGGGTTATTTACATTTTATGTATGCTTTTTTCCGTAAAAAAAAGCCACCACCTTCAGCTATAATTGAACCCAAACCCTTATCATGGTTTCTCTGCTCTTAACCAATTTCAACAATGACAGCAACTGTTAGTTAGCTATTACGGCAGACTGTTTATCGAATACACTACCACAACCTCAATTAACAATTACGAGTAACACAAGAAATAATCTATTAAAGTAATTTTCCCCTTATCATATACTGACACCTGTCGGATTGTCCTTTGTGTTTTGACAACCTCTTCCAACAGAGAGTTTCTAGCTCTTCTCCGTACTTACAATTATATTGATCATATATTTTAATATCACAGCGAGTAATATTGTAAATTGATATTTAACATTGCACCAATGTATGTGAATTTTAAGACGTTTATGCTACCTGCATAGAGTTGATGGTTCGATTCCTACTTATGGTAAATGTTTTTCGTTCGAATAAGATAAATGCATCAGCTCTATCCTATATAGAAGAGGGTGGTAACCTATAGATGTCCCGTCTCGAAAAATCTGTACATAACTCGTTCTAAAAATCAGCTGTATTTAATGAAAGAACCTAAGTATTAAATCAACAAAAGTATTTCATCCAACGATTTATTTGGTTATTTCGGCCGACTATTTATAACTGAATTATTAATGTGGTTTTCCACACCAACCGTATTTAGACACCTGTTACATTCCCCATTGTATTTTGACAACTTCTTCTAAATAATCTTATCATCTAGGTAATGTTCTTTTAATCTGTGCCAGTAATATTGTAAACGGCCATTAAATGAAGTATTTTGGTTTAATCTCGAGCACTGATATTGTAAACAAGCAGTAAATAAAGCATTTTGATTTATTCCCTACCACTGATATTATAAATATCCATTAAATAAAGCAGTTTCATTTAATCCCTACCAGAGATATTAGAAATAACCATTAAGTTAAGCATTTTCGTTTAATCCTTACCAGTGATATTATAAATAACCATTAAATAAAGCATTTACGTTTAATTCTGACCATTGATATTGTAAATAACCATGAAATAAAGCATTTTCGTTTAATCCCTACCAGCGATATTGCAACAACCATGAAATAAAGCATTTTCGTTTAATCCCTACCAGCGATATTACAACAACCATTAAATAAAGTATTTTCGTTTAATCCCGACCAGTGATATTATAAAAAGCCATTAAATAAAGCATTTTCGTTTAATCCCTACCAGTGATATTACAACAACCATTAAATAAAGTATTTTCGTTTAATCCCGACCAGTGATATTATAAATAGCCATTAAATAAAGCATTTTCGTTTAATCCCTACCAGCGATATTGCAACAACCATTAAATAAAGTATTTTCGTTTAATCCCGACCAGTGATATTATAAATAGCCATTAAATAAAGCATTTTCGTTTAATCCCTACCAGCGATATTACAACAACCATTAAATAAAGTATTTTCGTTTAATCCCGACCAGTGATATTATAAATAGCCATTAAATAAAGCATTTTCGTTTAATCCCTACCAGCGATATTGCAACAACCATTAAATAAAGTATTTTCGTTTAATCCCGACCAGTGATATTATAAATAGCCATTAAATAAAGCATTTTCGTTTAATCCCTACCAGTGATATTATAAATAACCATTAAATAAAGCATTTACGTTTAATTCTGACCATTGATATTGTAAATAACCATGAAATAAAGCATTTTCGTTTAATCCCTACCAGCGATATTACAACAACCATTAAATAAAGTATTTTCGTTTAATCCCGACCAGTGATATTATAAATAGCCATTAAATAAAGCATTTTCGTTTAATCACTACCAGCGATATTGCAACAACCATTAAACAAAGTATTTTCGTTTAATCCCGACCAGTGATATTATAAATAGCCATTAAATAAAGCATTTTCGTTTAATCCCTACCAGCGATATTGCAACAACCATTAAATAAAGTATTTTCGTTTAATCCCGACCAGTGATATTATAAATAGCCATTAAATAAAGCATTTTCGTTTCATCCCTACCAGTGATATTATAAATAACCATTAAATAAAGCATTTACGTTTAATTCTGACCATTGATATTGTAAATAACCATGAAATAAAGCATTTTCGTTTAATCCCTACCAGCGATATTACAACAACCATTAAATAAAGTATTTTCGTTTAATCCCGACCAGTGATATTATAAATAGCCATTAAATAAAGCATTTTCGTTTAATCACTACCAGCGATATTGCAACAACCATTAAACAAAGTATTTTCGTTTAATCCCTACCAGTGATATTATAAATAACCATTAAGTGAAGCATTTTTGTTTAATCCCTTCCAGTGATATTGAAACAACCATTAATTGCCTTTTCTATGACTGGCACTTTTTTCTACGAGCTTTAATTACTATTATTGTTTTACGACACAATTTTTAATTTCAAGTTCATTATTGTTGATCCCTTGATATTTTCTACTCATCCTCTCTTCGGCTTATTTAAATTGCAAAATAGATATTTGAACTCACCAGTCATTGTAATGAATGCTTATTTTATTTACTCTCTGTCGGGATAAGGATCTTAAGGCAGATTGGGTGGTCTGCAGTGTTTGGGCCGTAAAACTCCAAGACTTGGGATTTTGGTCCTTGGTTGGATACTAGCAACAAGTTGGTTGGATACTAGCAACAAGTTGGTTGGATACTAGCAAAAAGTTGGTTGGATACTAGCAACAAGTTGGTTGGATACTAGCAAAAAGTTGGTTGGATACTAGCAACAAGTTGGTTGGATACTAGCAACAAGTTGGTTGGATACTAGCAACAAGTTGCAGTTGTTAACAGCATTCTAATGAAAGAATTTTTGAAATATTTTCTTCTTCAGGTATGGAAAAATACACTCATTCGAATTTATGTGTGTATAAGTTAGCGTCCACAATTTTTTTCCTTCCGACTGGAGACTCTATAAATGACATCTGTCATAAAAAAATAATAATATCGGGGTTCGATTATGTTCTTATTCAAACCCGATTATGTTCCTGGGTCATTCCATATCAAGTGATCCACAGTTTTTCCCCTCATATTTTTTTATTTTTTTTTTAAATTTGGCTCATCAATAGTACCCCATACGACAATGAAAAATCCAAATTTTTAGAAATTTATCTTTATCAGTTTTCGAATTATGAATGTTTAAGTTTTTTAAAAAAGCATATTTTAGGACCGACATTTGATCATAAAATGTACCATAACACCCAAACGAAATGAGCTAGAGAGGTGCGGTAAAAAGCATTCGTTAGTGTATTAAATGCTGTTTAAAATGATATCATGACTTATTTATGAAAATTGAAATTTTAGGATAATTTTCGAAACTTTAAAATTGAAATTTCTCTTAAAACGTTGTTTAAAAATTTTCAAAAAATTTGGAATTTTTCTTTGATATTTTATCTCAGTTTTGTGTAAATTTCAAGTTGGGATCTCAATGGGATCATATTTATTTTAATTAATAACTTAATCAAAGGTAGCTTGGTATCTCGTTGGTACATCAAAAATTAAATTTTTTTTCAAAAATGAAATGAAATCCATCTAATATAGACACAAGACCAAAAAGCAAAGAAAAAAAGTCCGATGGCATACATCTCGTTTTGGCTTATTGTCCCAGAAAAACGCAAAAAAAAATAAAAATAAAATAAATTATGAAAAATACGTCTATTAAAAGGGAGATCAATTTTTCTAAATTTCGTTTGGGAGTTATGGTACATAAGCTCATTTCGTTTGGGAGTTATGGTACATAAGCTCATTTCGTTTGGGAGTTATGGTACATAAGCTCATTTCGTTTGGGAGTTATGGTACATTTTATGTCGGTCCTAAAATGTGCTTTTTTAAAAAAACTTAAACATTCATAACTCGAAAACTAATAAAGATAAATTTCTAAAAATTTGGATTTTTCATTGTCGTATGGGGTACTATTGATGAGCCAAATTTTTTTAAAAAAAAATCAAAAAATATGAGGGGAATTGTTTCATTGTTTTTGGATCACTTGATATGGAATGACCCTCCTGTTGTGTGTGTTTCATACACATTTTGTTGGCATTTATTGTGAAATTTTATAAGCCTGGATTCGTCCCGTAAATTAGGCCCGCAGAAGGTACATAAATATTTTGCTTTGGATTAAAACGCAACTCCCAATTGAAAGATTTTGCCTATTTTCAGAATAAATCTCCTACGAATTTTTGGATGTGTTAAAGCGAATTTCTTTGACAATTTTGTCCGCTTGTACAATTACACCGTGGGAGGGAGGGGGAGGACTCTATCGTTCTTGCTCATTAACGACCTCTCCCTTTAATTTTCATTGAAATGGTTGTATTCCGAGTTTCTACTAACATGTCGTTAATTTTATGTTTTGTACCAAGCACCTCAGACGGGACGCTGTAAAACCTTATAGCTTCAAAATTTCTTTCACGAATGTATCCACATTGGCTTCCTCTGGATTGTGCAGAAATCCAGAATGCGTTTTAGGGTTCTTAGTGGCCTCTTCGGTCCTATTATGTATTGTTTACATTACAAATAAAGTGGTCGGGGCAAAATAGTGCCAAGCAACATTTTTAACAAAACTTAACTGTAGCTGCTATATGTTGGATATTATGTGGGACTATCAGTCTATGATGCAAATGCTACTAAAATATGACTACAAGCTCTGTATGCTACTTAATATTGTTGTTACTGGTCATTTCAACTGAATAGTCCCACATAATATCCACATAATATAGGAGCTACAGTGCTAAAAACCAAAGCAGTCGATGCACCAAAAAAATAAATAAATAAATAAAAAAGAAATATAGCAGCTACAGTTAAGTTTTGTAAAAATGTTGCTTGGCACTATTTTGCCACGACCCCTTCAAATATTGTGCGCAAAGTGTTTGCATTCAACTTACTGTAATGCGTTACAATAATTAAAAGTCAAATAATTTTCATTGAAAAACACTTTACAGGACGATGGTAACCTTTGTCGTTCTTCGTCCTTAAACCCCATTCATACATACATAATTAAAAGTCTGCGTTGGTCTCTTATCATTAGCTTTAGTTCTATCATTAAAAAAACAAACGTCATTATTTGGAAAAGCTCAATCAAGATTGTGATTGTTCAATAGAATGATTGAATGATTGTTGAAAACAAGTACCTCATGTTGCCCATGAATTAATTACTTCAGAAGTGGTATTACAAATGAGTTCCATATATTAATTATTAGCACACTTTTCTTGGAATTTTAATTTTGGTTATTCAAAAATTGCGGATACTGTTGAAAAATTGTCAAGGCTTTTGACACTCATCCAGACTATTACATACAAATTTGGTTTGCGTTAATTATTAGTGGAGTACAGTAGGATTTCGATTGCCCGCCAGGATATGGCCGAAAATGGTTACGGATTTAGAGGAAGGGGGGCTCATATATTTACACATAAATTGAAATGTTTAAATCAAACTTTCATAATTATTTACGCGCTGATAAGGTATGTGTGGTAATAATAATTTTATATTTTTGGAATAAGATGCTTTTTTTTTTTAATTGAGTCCAGTAGGAAAACCAATTTTGGTTCTTTCCCATAACAAAGGAAAGGACGATTTTGTTGATCTGATAATATCCGGAAAGTAAGTTTACTTTATCGACAATTTTTTTTTATTTTAAAGTTCATTCACAAAAGGTTAATCCAACAAGTTACTACAGTCTTGAGTTTTCCGGTTGGTAGAGATTTTGAAAATAAGGTTGTACCTGAATTCTACCAACTTATTGGTTAGCAACTTATTAACAAAGGCTATTTATATTTATATACCTTTAATCCTCAATTAATTAGCTGGATTGAAGGTAAAACTGTATTTATTATAAGGTCGTAGAATTTAGGTAAAACCTTATTTTAAATATCTCTACCAACTTTCAGGAAAACTCAATACTGTTTAACTTATTGTATTAACTTTTTGTAAAGAAACGTTATAAAACATAAATTAAAATAAAGTAAAATTATTTTAAGAATATTATCAGATCAAGAGTCTCTCCATGGTCTAGTGGCTAACGCTTTGGACTCTCATGCGGGAGATGGTGGGTTCGAATCCTACCTGCACCAAGCATTTTTCTCAAGTTAGGGCCTGTTGAGAAGATTCCCTGCTGCACAAGGGATGTCGGCGCTAATAGCCCATATGCCGGTGCGCCGTAAAAAAAAAAACATCAGCTGAACAAACACCGATATAAAGCTGAGAGAAGAGACTGCAGGCACAGAAGTAATGTGGTGGTTGGTGTTGTTTTGATGCCTGGGATGTGGTTGAAGAAAGGCTGTGTCCTTGAATACTTTCTACATGCCAATCTCTTACTGTTAACTCATATTCCTGGGTATTTAGGGCTATGTATTTGCACATTTAAGTATTAATTAGTAAAAACAAAAAATGGGTACTTACGTATTAGCGTGAAAGCAGGTTAAAGAGGCGGGTCTCGTTCAGAGATCTGGATCGTGGATAACGCATTTCTATTGGTCAATCCCTATCAGAGCAGCATAGGTTCATTGGCTATTGTGTTTATAGTATTCATCTTGTTCCCTTTGTCTTTATAATGGAATTCATGTGTGTTTTATTTACCCACGCAATGGTTGTTTATTATTTAGATTCATACTTAGCAGAGTTTACACGGCGACAATAGAATAGCAAGGATGACAGAGACTGTTTTGAAGCGATGCTAAATTGAATATCAGTCCATTATCCAACGAAAAACCATACTTGATCTATATTATCAACGAGTTGGATTGACTAGAGTTTAGATATAACCTTGAGCGAGCGTAGCGAGCGGAAACGCATAGCAATTATTCTATTAATATAAGTGCTACGCCTTTTCGCTCGATAAAGGTTACATAAAAGCTCTAGTTAACCCAAATCGTTGATAATCCCGTCGCCATATTGGCAAAAAGTGATTCGACTCCTTGATCCAGCTCTCTGAGCCGGTGATGATCCAGTTCTCTGAGACCTGACTCTTTAACCTGCTTTGACGCTAATACGTAAGTACCAACGTTTGGTATAAAGGATTAAAAAATATTAATTTATTCATCTATATATATAAAAATCACGCGTCTGTCTGTTTTTCTGTTTGTTTGTTCCTTATGCAAATCTACACCGTTTGACCGATTTTGACCAAACATGGCACACAGGTAGGCCTTGATACGGGAAATCTCCTAGGCTAGGTCAAAATAGTCAAATTTCAAAATTTGGTCAAAAGTTTTGATCAAGAAAAATTGGATACACTGAACCATTCAGATTCTGACGGCCATTTTGAATAATGTCTCACATTTATTTATTGATGTTCTTGATAATTAGAATAACTCGAACTCGTTGATGACTTTACATCATTATATAATCACTTAATGCAGTTTATTTCAATTTTAATATCCACAGTCACTGTCGCCAACGGCCATAACCACGTTGAATGCACCGGTTCCCGTAGATCACCGAAGTTTAGCAACGTCGGGCGTGGTCAGTACCTGAATGGGTGACCGACCACGTGCTGTTGGCATTATAAAAGGGCGGCAACCTGTAGATAGCCCGGAGCTAATAGCCACATAGTTGATGCGCCGTTAAAAACGAAAAAAAAAACTCTCTAACTAAAGAGAACTGGATTTTCTTTGATAAGAGCTACTCATAGGCTATGCTGCTGGCCTCTGTAGGTTTTTCAGGACTGCTGTTGTGCTGGCCTTTGTTGGCTTTCTCACGAACTACATC